>OY757916.1:120104572-120159724 GCA_963585895.1 Sepioteuthis lessoniana
CGTCAAGTTATATAAATATACTCACTCAATGCTTTTGTAGACAAAGATAGGATTTTAGATATAAATTACTGGAAATTGCTTCATTGTCTGACTCTAATCTTTAACATTTTTAAAAGATAGTAAAGAATCTATTTATTTGTGCAACCATTTGAAAAGTCATAACAAAATTTGTGATATTTCATGAGAAACAAACTTGATATAAATCCCTTTTTGATATAACCAATGTCTTATTTGAAAAATTCAATGGAATATCAAGACTTTTTAACAAATTCAATATTCTTGCGCTTCCTAATTTCAGACAAAATGGTAAAAATTATTTACCAAACTGTCAGTCCGACTAACTGGATAATTTTCGATGGTTTCATTTGGTGTAGATTATATATTCTGATGATATTTAGTTGTTTAATCTTAAGGATTAAGTTAAGATTTCATAAAGCTGTATTGCATAATGAAATTCTTTGTCTTTTATCTTATTTTATAAGTTTCTCGGTGTTTTAAATTCTTTTTTATGTTTCTGTTGGCTTCTTAAGGAGTTTGGTGTAAGAGAACTTTTTGAAGATCACGTTCCGTTTTTAAGAGCTTACATTGTGCATTTTCGAAATAAAATATTTTTCTTTCTTCTTTCTTTACAAACAACGTGTATGAATACACTTTTGACTCAGAATGTAATGAAATTAATAGAATCTAAAATGAATCATTATCCCATTACTCTGATATTTCCCATTTTTAAAATAATCCTAACAGACCTACGAGAGGGAATCCATACTTGGATTAAATGTCAGAGATCGGTAAAAACTGAGTTTGTATGTATTTAGCTTAGGTGAATGTAAACATTTCACTTCAACTACTTATATTTACATATATATTATGACTATTACTTCTTTGTAGAAAAAGGCCATTTTCTGAATTCCCTAAGAGTATCTCTAGCAGTGAATGAGACTGCTCAGCCCAAGTATATCCTTGTAAGCACTAGTGCATGTGGGACAAAAGAGTTAGCCGTCTTTTTCATTGACAGTGCTATCGTGCACTTTCGTATGACTTCTCAAGCCCGTTGCAGACCCACATACCTTGTGACAGAATTTATACGAGTAACCTGTTGCCATCGAAATATTTTTTAAGCGAGTATTGGAAAGTTTCCAGTGATAGTAATTCATATTACGATCAACTCCAGTTTTGGACATCAAACCCTAAAACAGATGTTCGAAAAATTCTCAGATTGTAAAGAGTTCGCAGCCGAGGTGGCATCCTTCTTCCTGAGGGGCGTCGTTTCGTACGGAGTGCTCGATGCTTCGTGCTTTAAATGCTTTACAGCTTTTGTAGATCACTTTATTCCATTTTGATCGATTTACCGTCACCTGCTCCCAGTCTCCAATGTCTATACTAAGAACCCTAAGGTTGTTTTTGACGACATCTTTAAAACATTTCTTAGTTTTATGTCTAGGACATTTACAGTGTAGCAACACTCCGTAGAACAATTGCTTCGGTTGCCTAACGTTCTCCATCCTCGTCAAGTGCTCAGCACACCGCATTTGTTGCGTATGAGGCATGACGTTCTATACTACAGGCCAATTCATGGCGCAACTGAGAGCCAGAAGTGGAGGCCTATTGAAAAATGTTTGATTTTCAGAAATTTTGGAAGAAAATTAAGACGGCCACTTTTGAAAATACTTGAATAACGCTTTGATTCACACCTGAGGATAATAGGATGTGTTAAAAGGTAAATAAATGAAAAAATGTATTTTTGCTATGGACTCTGATAATTATTAAACGACACAAAGACGTAATCATGATTTCTAATAAAAGATATAATACCCATAATACTGAATCAGAAATATTCATATTATTTACAGGAGTCAATGAACACTTTATTCGATCTATTCCCTGCGAATGAATAAAGAGTTTGGTTTCAATTTACATTACAGTTATTGGGTTTGACAAACAGAACCCCAGGGAGGCTGGAAGACATCAGCCGAAGTGTGGATATAACAATCAATCATCTCAGAAATAAAGACAAATAAAACAAAATCATTCTTGGAGAGTTTCAAAACTTTTAGAGCTGGTTCATTTTCTGATCTGGCTGTGCCATGTTTGCAAAAATCTTTCAAAACTATATTTGCAAAAATAGAAAAAAAAAATAGAAAAATGTTTTTTCCCCATGTTGAAAAAAATGAAACTCAAAAATAAACATAAAAATGATACTTAATGATTTATAGCAAACGTTTTCAATTATTTTATGGAAAAGGATGAAACCAAAAAAATAACAATTAGCGAGTGTGGTCATAAAGAACTTTTTCTCGGTCACTTAAATTAGTATATTTTCCATACTTTTCATAATAAAAATAGGTTTCACCTTCATTGGGTTGATTATCATTTCTTGTAATATATCCAGCTATGTACACAAAAGCCATTTTTTATTTCATTAGAAAGAGATGGTTCTGAATTTTCCAGGTTGTCAAATATTTCTGAACCATCCTCACAAAGCTCATAATCACAAGATGTACATTGGTGATCTGGATCAAATTCATCAATATTTACATTTTGATTTAAAAGTAAAGATGTCTGCTTAATATGCAGCTTTTCAATGCACTGTTGAACATTAATAAAATAGGTTCTACCAGGTTCTTGACGAAGTTTACCAAATTCTTTTTCTAATGGATCAGTTGAACATCGCCGTAGCAGTACATATTTATGACTTGTAGCTAAAAGGTGTCGACATTAACTAACAATTCCATTGCAAGTATGATGTATGGCAGTAGCAGTGTTTTGGGATAATTGTTTTTTTCGATTACCTTGACTGCCAGCCATATTAAGAGCCATTTTACTAAATTCAATGATAAAATGAAGTCGGATGTCATTTGGAGATCTGATTTCAGCTTGTAGAGGATTATTACGTAATTTATCAATTTGAAGAGACTTCAAATTAAAAAATTTCCTCCATGTCCATGTTTGTGAAGAGGGCAGTATCATTCTTATCTTCACTTATTCCCGACTAAGTGAGAAGTGCATTATATGTTTTTTTCTTCAGAAAACACTCCGAGGCAAGTAGAAACTCGTTGTCTTTCTATTGGCTTTGGTGCAATGGAAATTTTATTTAAATCTAAAAGTTTGACTAGTCTTTCAGATTCAAAACGATATAACTGTTTAAGAAGTACCCAGTTTCATTTATGTAGGTCATGTGGCGGTGTAGAGGTCATTTCAAAATCCCGTCTCTCGTAGTAAAAATTACATACGAATTCCTGAGCTAAGTTTAGCTACAAAAGTTAACACAAAATGTGAACATTTCGTTTCTGTGATTTCGCTTTTTCCGTCAACTGAATTTTTAAAATCTTTTTGAAAACTATTACAAATTCCGTCGGTCACTGAATAATTCTGATGTTTTGACAAGTTCTTTTGATCGAGACACTTCAAAAACCGATTTTGTTGTAGAATTATTGTGATAAAATTAACAATTCTCTTCTTTCCATACGGCTTATTCAAAAGATATTATACATTCGTTATGTATTTTCTCTTGTCTTCTAAAATATAAACGTTTATTTCTAACAAGGAATCAAACCGACCACGTACGGCACTTGATTTGGCCAGAGTGGAAAAAGGAGAAGTAATCTTAGACAATATGGGACCAAAAAGCTACCTCCGACTATTTGTTGTGCCCCTCAATACAAATTCGGAGACCAGACTGTTGACAAAACTAAAAAGATAAAAAATGCTGAAATTCAAAGAATTTTGCTTACTGGACACTCTCTCAGTATCTTCCCGCAATTTTCACTATGATTTGCAACGCTTTATCTTTTCTATCCCTTTTTTTTTTGTTTGCTTTGTATAAAATTCGCTTTTAAAAACTTTATTGTTTGTTTTACTTTTTGAATCAGTATCCGAACTAGAAAGCTGTTTAAAATTACACACTAAAGCCACCCAAAAGAATTTCCGGGTTAAATACTAAATTTGGCTTTAGTGTCACTTTTCATATTAAATTTATCATTAAATTCTTTGCATTGTATATTTCATTCACTTTAATTCCTTTATATTGCAAATTTTATCCTTTAGATTCCCTTTAAAAATCCACATTAACTTCAATCCTTTTATCTGGGCATTAAACTCCCTCTGGTGGCCTCTGAAATCGATATATATATATATATATATATATATATATATATATATATATATATATATATATATATATATATTCTTTTTATATAAAAATTAAAATAAAAGATTCACTTCTTTGGTGTCATTATAAATCTATTTCTGGTCGGATGACCATAATCGGATGTTACACGAAAAAAAAAAAGTATTTGGATGTTCTTATCTTGCTTCTGGCGAGAAAAGAGGTTGAAAAAAGTTCTTTTTCAATTTTTTTTATTAAAATGACTTTTAATACAAATAACTTTTAATTAAATATTTTTAATATATTTTTTATAATACTTTTTAATCAAGAAAATCTTTTCACGGTGAAGATATTATATCTATTATTATTATTATTTATTTTTACAATGTTTATGCGTTCCCTTAAAAGCAACGTTATTCCTAATTTAAATGCCTCTGAAACTTAAAAAAACTTAATTCCGGAAAAATTGAACAGTGGCATACGACTTATTTAAAATTATATATAAAATATGCATTCTTACTTCCATTGGAACTATTGCGTTTTATAAATTCTAAATAACATAATTCATATTATCAGGAAATATTAATTCAATGTTGATATCAATTTATAAAATTCTACTTCTAATTACTTGAATTATCGTAAAATTCATGGTTTTTATATTAGGAAGAAATTAACATATCGAATGTTAAGTTAACCGTAAAAAGCAAAGAATTAATATGTAATAGATATTTTATTAATGTAACTAATAAATCCTAACTTATATTGATAAATTAAATATAAGTTTCCTAAATGTTTGTTTACATATAGAAAAACGTTGCAATAAAAACAGGATCTTTTAATTATTTTCCTGTTTATAATAGGTCTTAGTCCTTGTTCTATCAGATACCAGTAATACCTTGATAGGAAAGTTTGATTTTTTAATGTTGGATTTTACATGATTGTAGGTAGTTGTAATATCTAAATTTCCAGTCTAAGCTTGTCATACCCATGTGTGCCTTTCCATTATTATCATATTCTTTTGTTGAAATGTTAGCTTGATATATAATATTATTTAGGTTACATTTATTTCCTAGTGGGAATTCTTTTATTTTACTTGAATGTTTTAAGTTGTCATTGTTATTCCAGTTCAGCTTATTTACCAATTTCTTGTTGAGATTGTCAATTATTTTTGATATATTGTTAGTACAAGAATAACTAATTTTTACATTATTCTTATCAATCATTTTTCTAGGGGTACAAACATCTTTAAAATATTTGTTTATTAAATATTTCTCGATGTTGATATTAGAGAGTTTGCAAAAAAAGAGGGTTAAACAAGATAATATTTCTACGTCTATTTTTATTATTATTCATGCTTTTTTTATTATCCATATTTATATCATTATTAGTTCTATTGTTTCCTATATTATTGCCCCACTTTTTGTGATTTCTATTAGATTCTAAATACTTTAACTCATTTTTATAACCACTGTATGGCTTCATTGTAAAATTCATTATGATTACTAAATGTTTTTTTTTCAAAATGATAATCTGTTTATCCTAATATAAATCTCATTAGGAATTTGTTTAACTATGGATGCAGGGTGGTTAGAACTAACATTAATGTATGTTGCTATAGCATTAGTCCTACTAAATAGTTTATAAGAATTGTCATTTAAATTGAGAGTTACATCTAAAAATTAACTATTTTCACATTAGAACTAATCTCTATCTGTAATCCCATGTATTTAGAGGTTCTAATGACTTTCTTTTGTATTTTAGATGTTGGGATTTATGACTATTAGGGATAGAAATTAACCCATCATCTCTATAAATTCCGACGTTATCCAAATTCAAAAGTCTACCTAGTGTATCTAAAATATTTATTTCTACAAGGTCTGCAATTGGAGCAAAGTCAAATGATCCCATTGTAACGTCAAAATTATCAGTCATTATCTTTTCCCAAGTTGTAGTATTGCAAAATAGTACAGATTTCCTACATGTTAATATAATATCTGATTACTCCTGAGTTACATCTGTTTAATTCCTCAATAAATTGATACTTTGTAATAATGATTATTTAGTTATGGATGCTAAAAATCTATAATGTCAAATTGTATAAAGGTTGTTTTAATCTTATGTTTGATATTCATAAACCAATCAATAGTATCAAATGAGTTCTTCCATAGAATACACGATCGTATCTCGAATTATTCAAGATTTTAGTGTCAATATTTTGTATTATATTTTTTTAATATGAAACCTAACTAATTTTTGGGGGGTTAATCAATCTAGCCTGCTTATTATTTTCAAAGTTTTGTTTATGATCCTTAAAAATAATATATGCATTTTTTATTTAGTTTACTTATTTATTTCTAATATTGAGTTTATTTGTGAAATCTTTATTAATTTGATCAATAAGATTATCTTGGACTAATTTATATTTCCCTGTTATCTTATCATGTAATATTTTTCTTATACTGCGGTGGATCAATTTTGTATAAGTTTCTGGATTTGTCAGCTTTGATCCACATCTTATTCGAATTGTTAATGTCCACCACAAATGTTTAAAGTTTTTTTTAATACATCATTTATAGATTTAAATTTGATTTTTTAAAACCAGTTTAAATACGTCTTCTTCAAATTTTTCAACATTTTAGTGCCAGGTGGGATTTTCAGTGATTTAAATTCAATTTTTTTTCTTTATTGTAAAAAAGAATGTTTTCCATGAAATTCTCTGAATAAAATCAACTATTTTATCCGTTAAAGATAAAATAAATTGGCTCTCAAATCGGAAGGGTATGTTTTTCATGAAATGTTTTGTTTCAAGGGAAAAATGTTTATTAGCAATTTCCTTCGTGAAGGATCTGATGAGTTCTAGTAGAATTCGAATGGAACCCTTTTGTTATTTGACCCCAAATCGCACTTACACTGAGCAGAGACTGGATCGGTGTAAAGTATTATAGTCAAATCATGTTGGACGCTGGTTTTAACAGTTAAACGAGAAGACACCATGACTCAAAATAAGCATAAGGCTATCAACGGAAAAGGAAAAAAAGAAACTGAAAAAAACCATGCACATCATGTTCCTCGAATTATGTTGAATGGTCTAGCAGATTCTGGAAAATTGTTGTGGAATGTAATGAAAATTGTTCTTGAATGTTGTAGAATTGTCGAAAAAAATCTGGAAAATTATTGTGGAATGTAGAGGAAATTGTTGTTGAATGTTGTGGAATTGTCAAGAAGATTCTAGAAAATTCTACCGCTAACAATGGATTTAAAAGTCGCTCCCATTGCAGAAGGAGGAAAGAGTAGGTTGTGACCGGCAGAGTAGAGCAATTCTACACGCTAAATTCGAAAAGAAGCGGACCGGTAACGAGGAAGAATGCAACTGACTTCTACTCGGCGCCTCTTTCTTTCCAGCACTCTCCTCAAAAGCAGTAACATCACATGTGTTCATACATATAATTGTATTAACTCTGCGTTTTGCTGCAAATCGGTTTTATAAATATAAGGCTTGAATCTTTTAAGGAAAGATAAAAAGAAATATTCTATTCGAATCAGTGTTTATTTTCTTTTAATTTGAGATTTAAATCATAGGAGTGATAATCTGGCCAGGCTAATGGGGAACAAACGATTGTCGATTCATTTTTGTTTTATCTTTGTTACTTCCATTTACTACAGTGAATTGAACGTTTTGAAATTTTTGATACGTTCTAGTTTGCAGCGTGTTCCTTACATGAACGAAGCAGTTCAAGACGTCGGAGGTACCTTATGAGGCTGGAGTGTTGTAATAGTCAGTGAGCTGGCACGTTGCGCATTACTTCACTTCGTATGTGATTTGAAAGTAGCACCAAACCTGATTTGGGAACTTCTGCTTTACGAGTTCGAACTGAGCCTTAGCGCTGTGGATGCAACCAAAAACTTTTGTTGTGCAAAGGATAGTTCAACAAATTTCATTCGGGTTTCAAGAACCTCAACGATCAGACAAGGTTGGATAAGCATGGATTCCGAGCCGGAGTCCAAGTCACATAGGCTTAAGCAAATAGAAGTACATGGAGAGTATCAGGTGAACTCACTAACTCAGTCCCATGTGGTTCATCAGCTTTGCAACATATGCAAAAGTAAATGGAGCAGTCGAAATGTGCCACACGTTACCTAAATATTGTTAAAACCATTGACTCACCCATGTAAAATATACATTGATATTTTTCTTTAGGATAAGAATCAATCACTTCTTGAACAGAAATTTTGCCCGAGAAATATTCAGAATAACTTTTGTCACTTAAATCTTTAAGTCCAGGTAGAAAGAGAAGTTCTGAAAAACTTATGTAATCTCAGATTTTTAAGTAAGTCTAATGCACAGTATGTACAGATTTCGTTGTTGTTGATGTAATTGTTGTTGTTTTTGTTACTAAATAAAAGATCTTAAGCAATTTGTCTTCATTGTTTGTAAGAATTTTACTTTTAGAATAAAAGTTTTAATGGAATATAATCTATGTGAAACATTTCTTTGGGGCTTTTTCATTTGAAGTTCTTTCTGGCAATCTTTGTCTTAGATATTTAGAGAGAAATGGCAGCTTTCTATTGCAGTTGTACACAGATATTCAATTCAATGAAAGCATCTATTCCAATGAATATAGTATGCTATAAGAACTTTTAGAAATAAAGGAGAATTTTAGGTTTAGAGGCCTTTTATGTTGCTTTGATAAAGTGCGAGTAAAACATCGAAGTTCCAAGTACGAAAAATGTAAATGATGAAACAAATTCAAATTTTAGCTGATACTTGCAAAAGGCTGAAATTTGCCTCTCCCTGCACTTTAGACATCGCTTTTTATTTATGTCTTGATGGCATAGGGCAGGTGACAGAATAATGTGAAAAAGACAAAATAAAGGTCGAAGTATAAGTGAGAGTCAATAATTAGACATGTTGTACTTATTGTTGTGAGTTGTATATACAAATTTGGTATATAAATGAATTTATTATTGAAAAGAGCGTTTAAAAACATTGTATATATACTTTTAAGTCAAACAAGTACGATTTGTTTAATTTTCCGATATCTAATTCTAAATATATTTACTTTTTTACAGCAACAGATATCCAGAGAAAGTTTTGAATAATGTTCACGCTAGTTTAATTTGGTCTGCATGGTTGCAAATGCCTTGCAAGGTAATAAAAACTATTTTTCTGAGGCTAATGGTCTTTGTTGATCCTACCCCGAGTCCTTCTACCGCTTACTGCCATTCGTGGACTATTTACACGATGATTTTTCACTGATCAAAATCTAATAATCGAATTTGTATATAAATGACACAGAGCACTAATACGCCTGGGAGGAGTATAAATCCGATTATTACCCCTCCAGCTCTGCGTGAATAATAAGACAGACTGAGCAATTTAACCTGTCTAGGAAAAGAAAAACTGAATTCAAACTTATTAAATTCTGCTCAAGAATAGACTTTGTGTCGTACTCTGTTCGTGCGAAAAATTGGCGCTATATATATATATATATATATATATATATATATATATTAGATTCTACATATCTAATACCATGGTATTAAATATATTAAATATATATTTAAATATACCTAATATTTATTTATTTATATTTATTATTATTATTATTATTATTATTATTATTATTATTATTATTATTATTATTATTATTATTATATAATAGCTCTATCACATATATTGAGCACTCTTCAAATTATATTGCACTTGGTTCGCCACAAACCCTCAAAGTGAATTAGTAACAACCAACATTGTTACAATATATATATATATATATATATATATATATAGGTAGCAACCAAAAAGGTAAATAAATTATTAAGAAATATACTAACGGACAAGATCACCGATGTAAACTATTTGATTTATGTAAGAATAAAATTTGTAAGTGCAAAAAAATTGGTATTCACTTTAGGTAACTCAAACAGTTATGCAAATATGGATGGGAAATGAAGCCGAAGACAAATACAGAAAATGCGAGAACAAGCAAAAAATGCTTAGGAAGTAAAAACACACAAAAATAAATTGAGATGAAAAAGTCAAAAGAAAACACCAGACAAATCTGAGAACATTTATGATGTACAAATTCACAGGGACAATGAAATGAAAAGACAGAAAATAATCAACATCACCCACTGACAAAACGAACAATACAACTTGAAGAAATGAATAAAAAATGGTGAAAGAAGGAAGATTCAAAAGATTTCGGAGCAGAATCAAGTAACACTAACAAATCAAGAGCTTTCAAAAGAGCGAAAGAAAATTTTACTTTCAAATCTTTGGAAACAGCATAAACACAAATGAACATCTCAATGCATAAGAACCAAAATTTTTCCAGCGCAAAATATGGGAACGGAAAGATCATAACAGAAAGGCCGAATTGATGAATAACAGGAAAAAAGAATTCAATGACTAGAAAGAATACACCTGGAATCACTAACAAAAAGTAAGGAACAGATTGGAAAATGCAAAGCCATGATAGAATTTTAGTTTAAAACTTCCCGTTCATCTACGACAAATTGTCTCAACAACTAAATGTCAGCAAGAAGCAATTATAACAGAATGGATGACAAAAGGGAACACTACCCTTAATCAGAAAGATTCACAAAAGGAACCATCCTCAGTAACAATAGACCAATAACGTGTTTACCTATGATTTGGAAAAAAAGAACGAATATAAAATTCGTTTGTATGTTGCGGACTATTTTCTTCAGAACAGAAAGGATATTGCAAAAGAACAAAAGAAAAAGTATAAATAGATCAGCCAAAAAAAAAACAATAAATAAAAATCTACCGCCAAGATATAGAAATGGAATTTCAGCTTAAAAGGTGCCATACTGATAATGAAAATTAGGAAAAGAAGAACAACCAAAGGAATAGAAATAACGAATAAGGAAAGAAACAAAATACATTGAAATAAGATTATGATTACTGAGAATATTTACTGTGGACATCATCAAATAAACAGAAGTGAAAGAAAAAATAAGAAATGATTATTTCAGAAGAAGTAAACTTCCGTTGACCAATCACCACAGCAGAAAACGCATCAAAGAACTAAACACCTGGGCAACCTCCCTTGTAAGATAGTCTGGACTATTCTTAAAAGGGGCAAAAAAGAAACTTAGATAAACTAAAGGACAAAGAAATTGATGGTTATGTACAAGAAATAACACAGACAGACGCTACATGTCAAGAATAAAAAAGGAGAAAGTATTAAGTAATCCGTAGAAGCTTCAATACAAGGACTCTGAAAATACACTAAAAAAGCAAAGTAAGATGAATTACAACAACCAGTGACAGTAACAACATCATAAGGAGACACAGAAAAACAATGAAAACAGAAATGGGAATTAAAAACAACAATATGGATACTTCAAGCAATAAACTATCGAGATTGCATACGAGAATTGCTGGACATGGCTAAAAAAGCAAAACCTTAAGGGAAAAGCTAATTCTCTGTTATTATCATAAGAAAATAAAACATTGAGAACCAAAATGTGAAAATTGATTAAATGCAACAGAATTGCAAGTGTAGATTATTTTGAAACAGTGAAGAAACGGTTATTCGTATGAAGTGTGAGCAGCAAACGAGCACAAGAGAGTAGAAGACTAGGCATGACAGGGTAGGAATGGTGATCCTTTAGGAATTGTGCAAATGATTAAAATTTGAATATACTGACAAAATGTTTATCATATTTACCCAACCCCTCCGCTCGGGCAGGATATGACACAAGGTCAATTTTTTAAGCGGAGTTTAACAGGTTTGAATTCAGAGTTTTCCTTCTCCTAGACTAGTTGCCTCATCAAGGCTGAAGAACCTAGTCTGCCCTACTATTTACCCATAGCTGGAGGGAGAATAATTGGATTCATACCTTTCCCAAGGGTATTAGTGCTATGTGAAATGCAATCAGTCTCGTCCAGGATTTGAACTCGTATCGCCGTGTCCAATTCCTGCGACGATAACCATTACACCACGGGCACCTCCTAAACGTGTGACAAAATGTTTATGCACAATCCAGAATCTATCCTAGAAAATGAGACACATAAAATCATCTGAGATTTTGAGATATGAATGAATCCTCCAATCTTAGCTCGAAGACTAGATCTATTTTTAATTGACAAGAAAAAAAGCTTGTTATTTCGTAATATTTTACCTTTCCAGTGGAACATATGTTGAAAAGAATGCGAAAAGAAAAATACTAGAAAAAAAGTCTACAGAACATGAGAGTGAGGGTGATACCAATTTTTGGTGCAACTTGGAACTGTCCCCAAAGGCTTGGAAAAAAACTAGGAAAATGATAAATCAATGGAAGAATGGAGATATACTGACAATAGCATTGTAAAGATTGGCTAGAATACTCAGTAGAATCCAGGAGACCAAAGAAAACTTGCTGTCACTCAGACTCCAGTGAAAGACCATCACACGCCTTCCCACAACATATAAAATGATAACATCGATTCTAAAGATGAGTATAAACAAATTAATAGAGTGTAAGGAAACTTTCCTATTGATATAAAAGAGATGCAAAAAGGAATGATATAGCTGCAAAGATCAGCTTCTCATAAATAAAGTGATCATTGGGGATTGTCTATCCAAACAAAACGTTCTAATTATGACTTGAATTTACGACAAAAATCCTTTAATAACTTACAACACAAATCAATTCTAAAAAATGTAGATATTTCAAAAATATCCCCTGTTGTAATAACATTGCTAAGATGCAATATCAATCTAGGTATTTAAACACGTAAATTACGTTTAAAACACAATAAAACGTATATATATATATATATATATATATATATATATATATATATATATATATATATATATATATATATATATTAAAGAAGTGAATGGTATCAATAATACAATAAACAGAAAAAAATATGAATTAAATCTTCCTAAGTCAAATCTTAACATTCACAACATATATACTGTTTCTGTGGACGAGTATCAGCCCAGTTATTGTTTTAGATATACAAGTCGATTCCGTTAATCCCTGATCCATCAACAAAGTTTTATTGTTTGAGCACTTCACATAGTTTAATGGTCTATGTGCTAAGCTAGAGGACGATTTTTAGGGATTTCTATTCTCATTGGTGGCTCGTACTTCTGATCTTCCACTAAACAAAGTTAATTTTATTAAATGACAACACATTTTTCTTTGGTTACCTCGTGTAATGTAATTGGAGGTAGACTAACGAACTATTGATAGTGAATGTTATTCTCATTAAATGTCCCATACTTCTGGCTTTAGCTTACTAAATGGCCATATCATCCAGTTTTTTTTAGCTTTACTAAACTTGTAGTCTTGTACCATCATGAATTTAGAAGTCACCAATTTTATTGTGCACACATATTGATTATTCACCAGTCGTACCCTGTAACACTGGGCTGATTTTCTTTTTCAATATGAAACACTCATATCGACTTCAACTTGTGACTTGTCATTGAGAAAATATATATGTGAATCATGACACATAAAAATAGACTTCAGCTCTCAGGAGCCAACAAGGCCAATATCCTGTAGTATAATGGCTAAACTGCTCAACTACACACTCAAAGTATGCGAGTTTGAACTTTAGTCGTTTTGTTACGCTTCCTTTCGGACTAATACTTTTGCGAAAGGCATGAACCCCCTGATCCCCAACAACTAAGGGTTAAATAGTATCATTGCTGTTCTTCCATAAAGATAGCTTTGGACTTGAATAAGGAAACAAACAATTAAAAGCAAAAGTGATCAATAGCAACACTAGCCTGACCAATCGTGGTTTTGCATCAAATGGGTTTATTTTTTTTTTATGTTGAATTCTATTCGGAGAGTACGCGCATGGGTTTTCCCTCATTCGATGTTTCTTGTGTATAACTTCAGGAGATTGTTTTTTCTTTGACTTACACGGTGAACCTGTTAACCCTCTGAATTTTCTCAACGCTACTATTTTGGGGATCGATCCCTGAATTTATGAATTGTTCCTACTACAAACTGTATATTTCTTCTAACTCTGTATTTCTTCTAACTGTATATTTCTTCATATATACATTATGACCTTTTATCATTTAGTTTATTGTCGTCATCATCTTTTATGACAATTAAGATGTCTTTATATTCACAATGTTCCGGCCAATGCGTTCTTCGGCTTTCTTCAGGCGTTTCTTGTCGAAATCAAGTTAACACAAAACTTTGAAATGAACCCTTTATTTAAGCCACAGGGGTAGATGGTTCTAATTTTTTCTTTATTTTACACAAAATAATAAAAATGATGAAGCTTTACCTTTCTTCTGTCTTTCGTCTTTAGAAATATTTACATTTACAACTTCCAAACAGCAACAAATTTTGAAGTGCGTGACTTTATAAAAAATCCCTCCTTAATATTTTCATATCATATCATTATCTTTCTTTCATATGATGTCTGCTTATATCTACATCTTCTTCTAACTGGCTGGAAACCGTTTTTGCTTGCCGTTTCTTGTAAAGTTTAGTTTGTTTTAGTTTCACACAAGACCACAGCACAACAAAAAAAAAAAACATCCAGAAAAAAGATTGAACTTATAACATCTATCGAGGCGAATTTGCTCTCAGCCATTCTAATTTCGATTTCCTACTGTTTTTCTTATAGATCATCGGATTTTTAATCGTTGTAGGAATGTGATATGGAGTCGCTGGTGACGTTGCAAGTTGATTCGGTTACTCGAGTTTAAATCCCGAACTGTTTGTATTTCGTGTAGCGCTAACACCCAAGAGAAAGGTACGAATCAAAATATTCTCCCTCCAGCTATGGGTCAATATTAAGGCAGGCTGGGCTCTTTAACCTGGTCATGGCAGCCTATCTTGGAGAAGGAAAACTTGAAGTTCCAAACTAGTTTTTGGCAGAGAGAGTGATGGGGGACACAAAGCTATAAAAGTAGCACCCCCTCCCCACAACAAAACCAGTAAATGAAAGAGTTATTTTTATAATCATAGTTTAGTTTGGCACAATGTCTCAAACATGAAGCATACAATAAAAGTTCAAATCACAAACCACTTGAAAGGATTCAGACGAGAGAGACATATGATATCCAGAGAAAGATAAGAATTGTGCAGATTAAAAGCAAAGTTGAAATCAACGATTAATATATACTGTGACGTATTAGTAGAGTATTAAAGAGATTGGTAATCTCTTGATTTTCAATGAGACCCACGTATGTTATGAATGCTAAATGAGTACAAAGGTAGATAACATTTTCGCCCATCTATTATTATTCAATTTACTGCTGCATTGAGTAAACTGCATAATAGAAGATTGTGTTGCACCATCACTTCAAATTGAGAGGAATTATATATCAGTCTTGAAAGTTTTTTCTTGATTCCAACATTAGTAGGAAAAGATAACAATATTTTTATCCTTTTCATTAACTAGATAAAGCCTAGTTTAGTACAAGACTGATTCCATTGTAAACTGGTGGATAGGAAGATTGTGTTGAGACAGTTTTAATGGTTGTATCAATAAACTTTGATAATCCTGTCTATTTTTTTATTTTTTGACTCGAGCAACAATCACCATCACTTGCGGCAAATGCACTACAATCTCAGCTTCGGAGCATGTGCTAGTCATTCTACACACACGAAAAAAATGATACAAAGAAAGCAGAAAAGGAAAAAAAAAGATTGACACAAATTTTTAGACTTTCGTGGCAATTCCAAATAAACCTTCAATGCAGACACTTTAATTATTTATGGGTTAGATTTCTATGACTTTATTTGTTAAAAGTTTAACCATAAATAGTTTATTTTGCGTAACTTTGCTGAAAAGAAAGGTGAAAACCTCAACGGTAAATATATATCTTCCTCGGCAAATCTTCGTTCACAAATCAATTATCGAAGTAATAAATTATTTACAGATCACAACGGTTAAAGCTAAAGAGCTATTTGATATATTCGTGTTTATTAATGAATTATTTGACAAATGACACTTACAAAAATAACGTTCGATTCCTCAGCTATATAAGAGATTTAAAAACATTTGATCTGTTTTACCAGATTAAAAGTGTCAGGGTTCAACAGTTTTTGCAACTTCTCTCTTTAATTCCATATTTTGTCCATGAAATTAATCATCAATTGGCTTAAATCTTTTACATATATAAACTTGATTATCAAAAACTTCTAATCAAATTATTTTAAAAATATCTACCTTTAAATCCTACAAAATGAAATCTTGATATTGAAGAAGTAGATGATATTAGTTTTGGCATTCATGGAGTCTACGATCGTCTTATGATTCAGGGGAAATTCCATGAAAAGAAAGAAAACGTTATAAAGATAAATTCATTCTGCAAACTTCTGAATTTTAATAACTGTTTCATACGAATTGGGACTAAAAAAATGAACGTCATTACACCCCACACATATACATGCATACTCACATATATAAATATACGATAATAAATCAAGAAGCTTATATATATATATATATATATATATATATATATATATATATATATATATATATATATAAAGAATTTTGTCTTTGTAAAATGTTGATTAAGCGATTGAATCACCGGAGTTCGTGATGTGCAAATCATGCCTAATACATTGATAAGATATGAATTTTTATAGAAAAAACTACTCATTTACATCACACAAATTTGAAAGCAAACGCTACAAACGGATTGATAGAATATTTTAAAACTTCCACTTTTTTTTCGTTTCCTTCAATAACTTAAACGGCTTAATGAAGATCTAAGAACTGAAACGTTTAACCTTGGCAAATATTTCAATTAATAAAATCATTATCTGAAGACCTTATGCTTTTTTTATCCCTGTACATTTTCATACTCTAATATTTATTTCCAGTTTTTCCATGTATATATATATATATATATATATATATATTAATAGGTCCACAAACTATTAACTTTTTCTAAGTGATTTATTTTATTCTTATACGTGTTTCAAGCGTTTTTGTACTATCTTCAGGAAGTGTTTAATGATTCCTGGCAGTGTCACCCTTTATTTATAAAGTGGCGACCGTTTTGATTGGGTTGTTGTACTTTTTTAAATACGATTTTCGTTTATGTTGGTATTGCTTGTCGCTTTCTCTTTTTTCCTTTCTTCTTTTTCCTTTTACAAAAGTGTACTCTCTTCCCCCTAATTAATCTGTGATATTCGATATGGCATAAAGTTTATTAGTGGTCCTCTCTAGGTCATTGTGTGTGTGTGTCATCATTGATGATTGATGTACCATAGAATTTAACAGACGACTACTTTTTTCTGAGTGTGTGTGTGTGTGTGTGTGTGTGTGTGTGTGTGTGTGTGTGTGTGTGTGTGTAGGGATTTGTGTTATTCTCTCTATGCGTATAGTTTAGTGCTGTTTAATGTTGTTGTGCTTTATAACTTAAGTGACTTCTACTATCTTCTCAATGAGAGTGGGTGTTTATCTATCTATCTATCTATATATATATATATATATATATATATATGTGTGTGTGTGTGTGTGTGTGTGTGTGTGTGTCTGTCTGTCTGTGTATGTATATATTTTACGTTCTTTCTAGTGTGGATTGAATTTTTCTATAAGGTCTTTTTCTTTTAATTGAAGTCATGTGTAGTCATTAGATTGGTATATTGGCAATGTTTTCTATACTAAAAAGAACTTGAAATATACACAGACACACGCACGTACGCACGCACACACAGAGGGAGAAATTTGTAGTCAGTTGAAAGTAAAGCACAAGAATTATCAGAATTAAACTATACACATAAAGAGAAAAACACAAATACAAACACATGCACACACACACACAGACTCTAAAAAAAGTAGTAGTCAGATGAATTTTTTCACGCTTCAGCATATACAAATGACTTTCCCAACATACACACACATAATGACCTAAAGAAGACCACTTATAAACTTTATGCCATATCGAATATTTCAGATTAATTTGAGGGAAGAGAGTACACTCTTGTAAAAGGAAAAAGAAGAAGAAAAGAAAAAAAGAGAAAGAGAGAAGCAACACCTACAGAAACAAAAATATATCATGTAATAAAAAAAGAGTAACAATCCTATCAAAATGGTCGCCACTAAATAAATCAAAGGTGGCACAGCTAGGAATCATTAAACATTTCCTGAAGATAGTGCAAAGATATTTGAAACACGTGTAGGAGTAAAATATATAATTTGAAAAAAGGATTCTCTTTGTGGACCTATTCATTTTAAAATATTTACTTTTTTTCTCTATTTGGACAAAAAAAATGGAAAAAATGATAAATATATAAAATGTAACCTTTGCCACAACAGTGACACCAACAGAGCTTTCATCACTTTACTTTGGTTGTGTTAAATGGCATATCAACCCTTGTGGGCTATTTGATGACAAATCTTTAAGATATATATGTGTGTGTGTAAGTGTATGTGTGCGTGTGTGTGTGTGTGTGTATGTGTGTGTGAGTGATTTGTAAGTGAATAGTTCGTAGAAAATATTTTAAACGCTTCAGAGCTAATTTGTTTGCTCACAGTTATATGGTTCCAAGTATTGCCATCTAATATTAATCAACAAATTTAATACTTATTAGATGTTTAGACACAGTAAAACTATTTTCACTATAGTAAATGATTAAATACTTCCATTTGACACATAGATGAAACCCTAACTAGTACTACAACTCCGAATCAGAAGACGGCCTTGGAGTATTGGCAATGAAGGGTTATTCCCCATTTCCCAAACCTCCAAAATGATCAGATATAATTTAGTGTCATATCAGGACACTCGTTAGCAGGGGGTATTAACCCCTCAGCAGATATACTGTTAATGTATTCTATTGCTCCTGCCGGCAGGACAGAAAGTTGTCATCAGATGATAGTTCAGTAGTCATTAGCAGTTTTAATACTGAAACTACGAAGTGTATTTCAGAAATACTATATAACTCGACTTAGTCGGTTATTCGAAGTAGGATGAAGTGGCAGACCCATCAGTCTCTTAAGAGATTCTTTTCTGATATAGATATCCGAAATAAGTAAATCAAATAAACAGCATAATCAGTATAACTATATTTAATTGTAGAAAATGTCAAAACTGTATTTGTCATCCAGCCATATCTTTCGCTCATTTCCTGCCGATCTTCACACATATCTGCAAATTTTCATGGGGTGAGTCAACAACTTTCTCAAAAGAAGCTGTTAATTCAATGATGCAATTTATTTAACCAGAACGAAGGAAACTCACTGGACATGGAACAGTTTATATGATGTGTAACGTTGAAATGAAGTTCAAGATTCACTTCAATCTCTAAAGCTTTACACGTTTGTGTTGTTTGTTTAACTGCAATATGAAATATGAAATAGAATCAACAACAGACTTTCGGCAAAGTTTGGTTGTCATGAAAAATGCTTAGGGACCAGTTGAAAAATCCACAGGATCATTAGCACTTTTCAAAGAGAAGAGATATCCTTCTCCCACATCAGGCTATAAAAGAGTTCAGAATAATTTCATTAAAATTGCTCCTGTGTTGATAATTGTGTAAGTTCCGAGCTGAGATTGTCGATCGATTAAACGGAATTAGTGTCAAGATTTTACAAAGATTATGCAGGTTTCTTTTGTTTGTGGACACGAATTACCACAGTAAGAATTGTTCGTTTGAACTTGAACTGTGTAGAATGTAGTCAAAACATTTCAGCTGAAATTATCATCTTGTCATTTCAATCAAATAAATATAATTGAATTCCTCTTCTTTATTGGGCTCTTGTACGCTAAGTTTACACGCTAATTACACATCTAATTCCACTTTCAATGTTTTGACGTCGTCATCAATTCATTTAATTCAAATCTTACAGCGAGAGATTTTTGCTTCATTGTTGGGGTCATATACGTTGATTGAAATATTTCACAACAAGGTTACATTTTCAGGTAATATGAAACAAAACCTAACAAAATTTGGGTGATATCGTCGAATGATATATATTCTTGTTTTATTCAAAAAACAAAAAGGGACATTAATTGTGGCTTAAAGGATAAAGTGTTGGAATGAGACATCCCAATAAGTGAGTTCGAACTCCAATCACATAATTACGTCACTTTTGGACTGATACCCTTGGAGGAAAAGGTATGAACTCTTTTATCTCCCCCTTCTATTAGTTAAATAGTACCACTACTGTTCTACAAGGATATCTTTGGCATTAAATAACCATCGAAGACTGATATACCATTAAAGTCAAAGAATGAAATTATTTTATGAAAATGACTGGTTATACAGTGAATCCGAGAGGACATCATATCTTTCACTACGGAATTTTTTAAAGTAATAAATACCAGTTTTAATCTGTGGCTGTCAACTTTAACTTCACCTTGTCTTTCAGGGGAAAATATAAATCTACTTTCTTCCTTGGATAAGACATCAGGTTTAAATTCAGAAATTTCATTTTACTTGACCACTTTTGCCTTTACTAGGATAAGAGCTTAGTCTATCCTACAATTTATCCATCGCTAAAAGTGGATAAAAGATGGATTCATGCTTTTTCCAAAGGGAAGAATCTCTATTGCCACCTTATCTAAGCACTACTGTCATCGATTTGTTTGTTTTGCATCTTTTTTTTGTATGGGTTGATATTTTCAATTTTGCCAAGTCGCAAATAGAAACTTTAAAAGTTGGTGAAACGTAAAAGTTGGAAAAAAACGCTTTAATCTCTCTCTCTCTCTCTCTCTCTCTCTCTCTCTCTCTCTCTGAATCTTTTAAGAATTCTACTATACCATCGAGAATCATCTTTGATCCACCTTTAAAAAAATGTGTACGCTTCGTTTTCTGTTCTTGACAGATTTTAAGAAGATGAACAAAATCTCGAGTCCAACGAAGTAGCGCCTATGAGTTATTTGTATTATATTTTCGAAAACGCATAGAACTTAATAAGTTTTGATTAGTCTTAGGCACAAGCGTTATAGTATTTGCTGCTCTTAAGTCATTATGAATCCTTGCTGAGAAAGCTTGCTACTGATTAAGTTCCACAGTATAGCGGCATACCATGATCTAAGTGAAGCAATGAATTTACTAAGTTTTGCTTAATCAGTCACAACGTTATCAGCTTACTGACGGTTGTACACTTTCTTAAGTCGTCACCCGTCAAAGTACTGAGTTCGATTACTTTTGCTTAATTTCAGTTGTCTTGTAGAAACCGCTAATTTAGACATAACTTGATCGTAAGTCACGTTTTCATAAACTTATAAGTAAGAGAAAACGGTTTAATTGAAATTCATATTGTGGAGAGTTTAATTTTCGATGCATATCGTGACAAAAATCGACGATTTCCTTAAGCAAAACATTACTACATTTGTGACCTTAATCTAGATAAAACTTTAAATACTGATATTATCATATTGTTTTAGTTAATATATTTCTGCATTCAAAATGAAGTTAAAATATGTTCTTGTAAATATAATGTCGAAGAAAGATTTCTTTTTAATCCAAAACGAAAACAGATTATTATTTTTAATAATATAATCATTATGATTTTAAAAAGTTTTAGAAGCCCGGCTAACTTTAACAGAAGTTTCCTGGTTAAGTTTCAAGAATTACGATTATGGTCTTGTTTTTTTTTGGGGGGGGTATTTTATTTTTTGTTTTTAATTAGAAAACTATATAGCCGAATAGAATTCAATTATGAAATGTTGTTGGTTTCTTTGGCTTCAAAACTTGAAAAATATTATACCAAATATCGACAAAACTGCTTTCTACTTTAGGATTTATTCTATTTATTTTGGTTATAAAACTACAGTAAAAATAAGTCTCCTTCCACAATGGAACTTGTTGACTCTAAATGTGTAGAGTATTTCTAAATTATAAACAAAGTTTTCTAGACAATATTTCTGGAAAGCATTTTCGTCGTGTTTCAGGTTTCAGCAGTTAAATCCAGAATTTTTTTCTGTTTGTTTTATTCTCGGATTACAAAATTTGTTATTTTAAGGTATACAAAAGTGATTGCCTGAAAACATTCGTCTGCCTCATGCGACTTGCTTCATAAAACATCGATCCAAATGAGTAAATTATGTTTTCCAAAAACTAATCTTAAATTCAATCATTATTTTCAATTTTGGTTTCGCCTAGAGTAGAATGTAATTTTCCGGAAATATTTTGCGATTTTCTATGGGTTGTTTGAAATATTAACATGCGAATTTTGCTTGCATGTACATCGAGGCAGAGATATTTAATAGATATGTGAGTACAGAAACTTCTACTTGAAACAGTGCAAAGTTGTTTCATCAACTTTGTGGATTTCTTTCATATGTCTGATGTATCGAGCTAAAAACACTTTTAAAAATGGGTTTTAAACAACGTTTGTATCTCCTTTGAAGGCTGCGATGTTTTTTGGCGTTATAACAACCATGACAGTTCCTGCGTATAATTTTTTAACCATCAGGAAGTATAGAAATTTCATATATCAGTTAATGTACTTTACTGTATATAAGGCCCTTTTATTATACGAAAAAGTTGTTGTTCATTTTTTTTAAATGAAAAGGTTACCTGAACTTTGCTTTATTTCCTTAAAATACAAAAATGTATTATAAAGTGGGCACAAGGCCCGAAATTTTTTTTAGGGGATGGGAAAGGGACGAAAACTGTATTTTTTCCGAGTTTTTTTCTTAGGGAGCCCTAGCTAGTTCCAATCATCTTCATTCGCACTTTTACAATAAAATTCATCCTTTCATCACCTAACATACAAACAGCCACCACAATACCTCATTCGTTCTATGGACCTACTTAAAAACCCAACATGGTGAGATAATATATGTACAATTAATCAGAAGGGTATGATGGGAGAAAAAAGCCCCAGAGAACATAAAATAAGCCCCATTTGGTTTCCCTCCAATCCCCCCTCTATTACATGGAGAGCCGACTGTTTTCCGGCCCCAAGAGTAGACCGAAAACAAGCCGGGCTTTCCCTACAGGGGAAGGGGCCTATGCTAGTCGGGATAAAAGAACAAGGGGGGAAGGGAACGGCCAGGAAATAGGACCCAATAGATTATTGTAGTATGTATTCAAGATCCTCAAAAAAAAAAAAAAAAAAAAAAAGGGGGGCTGGCAGGTGATTGGCGAGAAAAAAAAAAGAGCAGAGGGATGGGGAGGATCTTGAAGTTCTAATGGCTGACTATGAGGGGAAAATGGCTCTACTCATACAACTAGCTAGGGGTTCAGGAAGAATTACAAGGTACTTGAAATCCTACTTACCCGGGGTGGGGTCCCGAAGGACCCAGTCCGTCGTTGCCATGCGCAGGAAGAGGAGGGAAGGATGACTCCAACGTTGCCCCCTTTCGTACGACCAAGCTCGCTGCATACACCCACCTTTTGTCGAATGTTATGCGGTCCAAGCGTTTTCTATCGCATCTAATCTTGACCCTAAGCTGATGCCTAAAGAACAAGATCAGATCCCGATGAGAAAAGTTTGCACCCTCATACAATCCCTTGTTTCGCGTCACCCAAATCACCATTCGGGCTACAACCAGGATCGCGAGAAACACCACACGCTTCTCACCCTTATACGGAGGTACAACATTGTCTATGACGTAACCAACGTCGAGCAGCACAAGCTGCTTGGGACTGATACAAGCCGTCCACTACTCGACGTGACTCCAGAACGGCCGTACCCGCTCGCAGTAGTAGAAGGCGTGCAAAGCCGTTTCTTCTAGTCCACTGCTGCAGCGGGGGCAGTCAGCCGTGTCTGTCAGGCACGCTCTGTAAGCCCAGTCGCGGAGGGCCAACGCATTACGGGCAAGCAGGTTACCTGAACTTTGCATGAAAAATCTGCAAATAATAATTTGTAAATAGAAGTACACTGTATATAATTACTTAAATAACTGAATTTGTTTCTTTTTATTCTAAGCTGACACCCCTTGGAATTATTTTTGGAATGATTTAAGGGAGAAAAGAAGAGAAGAAAGTAAAAAAGTATAAAAGTTTTTGTCCCCTTTAAAGCGGCAGATGCCAACAATTTTTCACGATTAATAAACCACTTATACAGAAGAAAACGATTTGCATCTGTTCGTGCCAACAAACAGGGAACTACACCACGTGTCATAAAATAGTTTGTTTGTGTTAGTACGTCGCACATGTAACAGAAAAGTTAAATTTGACATCTAAATTTAAATTCTACCAAAGATCTGATGAAAAACAAAAGTAAATGGTTTCTGCTGTGACATTCTACTTCGCTCGATTACAAAAACACTTCATTTTCTTTGGCTCTTTTTGACTTACTTTCATATTTTAATTTCTGGTCAGTATCAGATAACTTAGAAAATGAATTTATAAAATTTATAAGTGATCTTATTTGTATGTTTTTTTTTCTTTTAATCTTCTTTCAAAACAATATTCCCGTATTCTGTTAGCAATACCTGCCCACCATCCTATTTCTAAATAAGTGGAGAGTATGTTGCATTTCTTATCCACTTACTGTTGTGAGAAAGGTTTGCCACTCATGGGAATAATTGTTGTAACACTTTTCCTCGTAATGTTTGGTTGTTTGCGTTTTATGGCATATCAACCTATATAGATTATTCAACGCCAAATCCATTTTAATACAAAAAATCAGTTCTTTTCTTCAAACAATTCAGTTTTGCATGAGTACATAACTTTTTATTTCCAGGTATTCACTTAAGTAAACAGTTCTATTTCAAGCAATTCATTTTAGCATTAGTACGCAGTTTAAATGGAAGTACACATTTTAATTGTCAAAAACATTTCCATTTCGAGCTATTCAGTTTAGTCAAACAGTTCTCATTCAAACAATTCAGTTTAGCATAAGTACGCAGTTTAGTTCTATTTGACCCATAGATAGGACTCAATCAGGTGCTACCACTCCAGGCCAGAGTGGATCTGGGAGCGATGGCGATGAAGGGGGTGCTCCGTATTCCCCAAAGCTCCAGCATTACGAGAAACTCACCATCAGATTGTTTTGTGTCATATACAGGATACTCGTTGGGGGGTCTTACCCCTCAGCAGAAAAGCAGTCAGTGTATTCTACAACCCCAGTCGACTGGGCAAGCAATTTTTAGCTGCATCTTACTGAAAATGTTTCTCGAAATGGATTAGTGATCGAAGTAAACCGAACTCCGTTATAGAAATTAAATTACTAACAAATGCGGAATGTTCATTGATCTTTTCAATGGTATTTCTATATTTTATTGTACATTTTTCACAAAAAATACTGATGGATAAAAGGAACCGGTAGGCTTGAAGAAAAAGAAAACTCTGGCTCTAAACGATGACCTTGTTCCGCTTTTGTAAGGACGTTGTTGTTTTCTTACACCGAGGTATATCTATTATTTCCGGATTGACATGTTGGTAAAGGTCGAATGGAAGATGAATGCTATCATGGTGCTCACCAATAGCGTGTAATCCTATACTTTTGATAATATGGATAAAATATGCTACCCTCGTATTTGTAGTATTAAACAGTTATTTTTTTTCCTTTTGGTGTCATAATACTGTTTCAAAAACACCAAAGAAGAACCAGCAAGCAAGGAAAATCAATAAGAGTTTTTGAGAATGCTTATTATTAATTCATCTTTAAAAAAAAGATTTTTCATAAATATCGATGTGTCTAACTGGATGCATTTGAATTTATAAAGAGAATATAAATGTCAACATAATATATATCATTAAGCGTGGGCAAATGTTTCCATTGTGTTTTATTTAGAATTGAAATTTTTTATACATTAAATGTTTGTACTACATTCATTTTCATCATTGAATTTCATGCCCTAAATAAATCTATTTTAGAATTTGTTGCTCTCTTAAATTTTCTACTGATAATCCCAACTGATATATATAATGGATAGTTTTTGCCAATGCTTCGGGGTTCAATCTCATGTCGAGTCATACTAAAGACTCAAAAATGGTCTTTCGTGCCTCCTTGCTTAACACTCAGCGTTATAAAGTAAGGATCATGGTCAAGTCGATCATTCTTGGGAAAGGAATAGCGCCCTTCCCTACATCTTGGTGAAGCAGTTATTGAAAAGGAGCCTTCGGGTCGGGCAACTTGTGTGTTTGTATATATATATATATATATATATATATATATATATATATATATATATATATATATACAGCGGTGGGTAAATTCTCTCCATTTTAAATAATCAATTTCGTGCATGCACTTGGTTTCAGTTTTTTTTTTTTTTTTATCTGAGTTGAAAATTAGAGTTCCTAATAACCTTGATAAAGATATGAACTTTCTTATCCCGAAATGCGTGAGTGAAATAGTTCCACTTATGTTCTTCGGCATATTAGGTTTTGGCTTTAAATAACGCACAAATGTTGATATTCCATTACTGAAAACCATCAGAAAGGCTTGCTGGTGATTCCGAAGCCGTTAGGGAGGCCGCAGTTGAAGCTGATGGTAATTTCTTTAAATAAATTTGATCAAGAGAATTTTAAGATATTTTCATATATTTTTAGTTCATCTGATGATGTGAGTTAGGGTGATTTTCATTTTAGTCTAATTTTTTCCTCGAATTTTTATTCATCAAAGAATTTGTAGATTCCCTTTTAAATCCATATAAAACCCAACTCTCCCCACAGATAGACATGAAAAATGCCAAAAATTTACCTAATATACCTTTATATATATATATATATATATATATATATATATATATATATACGCATCAGCAATCAGTATTTTTCAGTTGCATAATGGTAAGTTTGTTTTCGTTCAGCTGAGCCGTTTTGTTACACTTAAAAAATATGCATTTGTCCAAAGAAACTAAATCATAGAAATTAAAGACATTACACATTTGTAAAAACTTTTGAATTTTTATTTGATTTTAAGATTGAAGATCTAGTTAAATTATTGATTGCATAAACGATTTGAGGAGTCTACATTTATCCAATAGAAGGAAAGTATGGATTTTGCAAAGACTTTTGAATTAAACATAGTTTTAAAGATTGGGGATCAAGAGAATTCGTTGGCTTCATACATAGTTTCTAGTAAATGCTGATCAAGTTTGTGATTTGTAATCTTTGTTTTCGACTTAGACATCTATAGTAAAACTCCAATGTAATTCTCTTCGGTACTAATGGCACTGGAATCTATTAATAAAAATTGATGGACAATTCTCATAAATACTTCGGGGAGTCTACGTGGTGTAATATTTAAAGTGCTATACTGTGTCCTCGAAGTTAGTGAGTTCGAACTCTAGTCACTCTATTAGATTCACTTTTCGGAGTGATACTTCTGGGAAAGGTATGAACCCCCCCCCATCTATAGATCAAATAGGATCACTTCTGTTCTCCAACAAGGATCGATTTGGCGTTAAATAATCTCGGAAGATTGATACGCCATAAAATAAAGAAACCAACTTATAAATTCTTGAATTTTTTTTGTAAAATAATATTAGTTCCTTAAGTTAAAACTGACTTCTGAAAAGAATTATGATATTTTTAAAATTCAAGCAATTATAATCTACGCAAAACATGTTCCATGTCTTTTCTCAAAGCGCAGTCGACACTTGCTATCGGCGAATAATTGGTTCTTGGTTACCAATTGCTGCAGATACACAAACCTTTTACATATAAAATGGTGAAGTATTACTACATTGCCTGGAGATCTCCTCCGGCATATTTTAAATAATCCCTAGATTACTTATGATACCTAAAAAAAATTTTAACGTAAAATAGTGAATAGTTGTTCTGCATTTCAACGGGAAATCGACAACTGATTTTTATTATTATTGGGAAGCAATGCATGAAATCATTCTAGAAAAGAAAAAAAAAAAAGAAAATACATCTTTCATGCCAACAACTTTCGGTCATGCGCAGTACAGTAATTCATTCTATTTGTATTGAGCTCGAATTTTACCTCTAAGTAATTCATCTTGCCGTCTATTTTCAAAAAAATTCTAACACGTGAAACAATGAGTACACATGTACAGGTTGCGCGCGCAACTGCGAAGAAAGTAATAAACCGTCGGGCCCTTTTCCTCTCGCATAGTAACTATGTCTCTGTCAATATTTTCGTCACGCACGATAGATAGTTCCGGTCGATCTAATGCACTCAAGTAATTCCTATTATATATCTCTATTGTTTCGGCAACGACTACGAAAAACGTCGTCAAAATAAACTCTCGTATCATGAAACAAACTGAGTCGTTTTGTATTTGTGTCATGTTACAACTTTCAACAAGGTGCCATAGTGCTACAGTCGGTCGGTAGTTAATGCATGTGTAAAAAAAAAAAAAAGGACCCAAAAGGTTTTGATCTAACGCTTTCGATTAATTGTTAACCCGATGCTATGTAATATTTTGAACAAATCCTGAAAGCAACACCCAATGAAGCTGCAGCTGTGCGGCCACTTCCATCCCATCTCACAAACCATCTAAGCATGCCGAAAAAGGAATACTGGTCACTACTGATGGAGTAGGGACGAACTCATAAGCGACGTTATCTAATTGACTCTTACATATGTTCGTACCAGAGTTTGTCAACCAGTGAGGACTTACAAATATCAGTTCTATATGGATACTAAATACCATCTAGAGGACCAACCAGAAGCAATGAATAACATGGGTGAGAGGAGAGAGAGAGAGAGAGAGAGAGAGAGAGAGTCAGGGAACTGTGCTATCAGTACAACTTGATGATCTTAATAGCTGGGGATAAAAACCATAATTAAAGATATTAATTGTCTAAATTATAGTTTTTAGATCCTGATGTTAACAGGTTTTGACGAGATAATGCATAAGGCAAAACGAAAGCGAATTTCTTCTTTCATCATAATGAATCAATAAGTTACGCAAGAGTTTGAAATCCTAGAACCTTGATTGAAAATATCATTGAGTTAGACAGAGTTCTTTCCCTAAGTATTTGAAGAATTTGAAATCTTTCTATGACATGTTACTTAGTGAATCAATTTTTTGCAATATTTTGACAACTTTACAAAATTGTTGACTCGCCCTATTTTTTTATTTTACTTCATTGCAATATATTCATGTCAAATAATCTACAGTCATGTGTGCGAAAAGTATCTCACAATAAAGAAAACAAATTACAAATATATAATGTGCAACTGTTTTTGAAAATATTTCCACTTTTTGGAGTAAAAGGTAAACTTGTGTCGACAATTGATTTGAATCATTTTTCGAATTAATATAAAAACTTGCAAATTTGATTCGAGGAGTTAATTGAGTGATTAGAGTCTCGAATAAGTAAAAGTGATCAATCCTCAGTCGGAAGAAGTCAGACTATCGAAGACTGAAAGAAAACTCATATACAGTGGTTCCAACGGTACAAATGCCAGAAATCAATAACTCTAAGTTTACATTCAATGCATCACATGTCCCAAGGGCAAAAATACAAGGATTTCATGCCTTGTAAATATTATATTTTATCTCCTATAAGACCTCTCTGAAAAAGAAATTAGTCATCAAGAGTCGTGTTTAAAGGAGTTCTGTCGATTGAGCAGAAAAGCGTCAGTTTTTTGTTGCTGTTGGTTTGCTTCAACTGACGGTCAATCCCCGATCCCGTTATGAGTTTGGATCAAGTTTTCTTTTTTCGATCGACTAAGAAGAATGTAGCTATCGCTGTTCTTTTTCATTTAAAGGAAATATACTTTTATTTGATTAAATATCAACATAATCGTCACACAAAAAAAACGCAAAATTTAACAACTGATTAAAATACCGGAAAATAATCAAGGGAAAAAATATATATACACCGTTTATTTTTTCAACTTTCATTCAGTGATTAGATTTGATCATAGATCATTTAACCACTTCAAAGCAGCAGCGGAGCTTGAAGGATTCTGTAGAGCTCTCAACTTTTTTCTTAATATCTGTCATTTGTATCTGACTTGGCCAACGCTAGGAAGCCTTACAGAACAGAAGAAATTTACGTGTAAATATTTTCTTATTTTGGAGAGAAATTTTTAAAAATGCGTCGCACCAAAGATCAATGAACAGTGTGTAAAATAATATCACGTGTGTAACTGTTTTATAAATCTTTTGTAATTTGATTTGTGATCTTCAAAAAGAGATGACAGCTGCTACAGGTATTAGTACTAAGTGACCTCAGGCAAAAGTTTCCTGCAACACCACGGTTGACAAGTGAAGAAGATCAAGAGAAAGAGATGAGACAAACCGTTTTCTTAATTTGTTTACAAAATTGATTCTCTTTTGGTTTGCTTTCTTCTGTGGTTTTTGTTTTCAATATTATTCATAGGCAAATCAGGAAATAAGACGCCTCAATTTTAAATAGATTTGAATTATTTATTTTCACTTTTTTCCGTCGTATTTAATCAGCAGGCAATATCACATTTCTATGAGGAAGTAGTGGCACTTGTGCCAGGATGTGTTTCTACACGGAAGCCTGACGAACAAAACCGACAAATCAACTGAACCAATTAAATGACTAGGTTACAGCAACGCCTCGTTAGGAAGTGGGTGTTAGACGACGTTTTATGTTGCATGACTTTCTTGCAAAGAAGAGATAGAAAGTTTATGGAACCATATTGCCTACGAAGACAGCAGTTCAGGAAATCAATAAATTCAAATAATAAAGTATGTAATTTAAAACGATATTTATACTTGCTCTATTTTGTTAATAACACAACGTTTATTTCTGTCCAGTCGCAAATATTCAACTGCAGATTTTAAATGCGGTGCTATAGTAAAATCATGTTCATTCAACAGAAATAGTTCGGTAAATTAGGACAAAATTCGATGATAAAATCATTTACAACATATTTTTATGCTAAAATAATTTACTACGTATATCTATAGTAAAGTCATTCACTGTGCATTTCTCTGCTAAAATCATTTTCATTTATTTAGAGTAGTAAATACATTTGTTATACACATAATCTCATTCTATCAGTAACTTTTCAATTCATTCGTGACCAGTGATAATTATCTTGAATCTAAGCACACACACACACACACACACACACACACACACACACACACACACACACACACACACACACACACACACACAACTTTCACATACATATGTAGATGTATTGTGTCTGCGTACATATACGTGGTACCTTCAATAAGTTTCCAGACTTTTTTTGTACAGGCATTTAAAATTATCGCAGATTCTTGAAAATTCGGTATGTTATTGCTATACATCTTATGAGATGACTGACTAATGTTTATGATTTCAGGTTCAAATGAACAGCTACAGCAGCAATTGGAATACACCCTACTAAAGCCTGATTGTTACAGCCGGTGAATTTAAAAAATGCAATCTGGACGTGAGGGCATATTAGAAGAACGATATGCAATAAAATTCTGTTTTAAACTTGGCAAAAACGATGCCACAGAAACGTATGGAATGCTTCAGACTGCTTTTCGACCATCTTGCATGAATCGAGCATCAGTTTTTGAGTGGCATAAGAGATTCAAGGAAGGCAGGGAGTCTGTGAGGGATGATGGGAGGTGTGGGAGGAGTAAGAAAGTCAATACACCAGAGTTAATTGGCCAAATGGTTAGGGTTAGGGTTACTATGATGAGGTCTTAAGGGAGTTCAGGAAGAGATTCCGTCGGGAAGAGGCCAGCACTCTTCAAATCGGGTCAGTGGAATTTCCACCAGGACAATGCTCCAGTCCACAACTCCATCCTTGTCACAGACTATTTGACCAAGATGGGCATCAAGACAGTTCCTCACCCTGCCTATAATCCAGGCCTTGTTCCCTGTGACTTTTGGTTATTCCCTAATCTCAGAGGCTGTCGTTATGAGATAATTGAGGGAATGAAAGAGGCTGTGACAAAGGTCATTGACACGCTCACACAAGAGGACTTCCGTGGGGCCTTCCAGAAGTTGTTGGAAAGGTACAAGTGCATTGCAGCCGGAGGAGATTACTTCGTAGGGGACTAGAGTTTCATGAGTGTACAATCAATAAAAGTGCCCATACGAAAAAAGTCTGGAATCTTAATGATCCTCGTATTTTTTAATCCTTACGAGTTTTTCACGAAATTTTTGATAAATGTTTTCTCCTAAAGTCTGGGTAAAAACAAATCTCCTCGAGTCTTCAAGACTCTGCTTAATTTTCTAGATTATTTTAAAAATGTGTTGGTCGTCTTAATTTTTCTTCTGATTTCTAGTTCGTTTACACGTTTTTAGGCTTTTTGAGACCTTTCCAATGTTCCAACTACAATTAGTATCACCGTAATCTTTTACAGCTTTTTCAGCTCTCTGGCAAGATCCAGGTATTTATCTATCTTTTCGTTTTCTTTTATTTTCCTTTCATGATCCTCCGAAAACTCAAAATCTATTAGTTAACAAATTCTTTCAAAGTACCAGAGAATTTTATGTGTTTCATCTTCTGCGACAGATTCTGGTTTTTCCATATACTGTTTGTCAACATGGTTAGATTTTAATCTCTTGCACAATTCCTTGTAGATCACTTATTCCACTCAGTCATGCCTTAGCTTCGATTCGTTTTGTATCAATCTATTGCATTCACTTTTCATATTATTAACTGTTTTATCTCTCTGTCACTACATAACCTTCATTTTCTATTCTTCTGAGCATTTTCAATTTTTGCTTTGACATAATTCTTATTGTATTATTTTTTATTGCTCTTAAAAGCGATTCAGTTCCTCTCATCAGGTTTCCTCCTTCTAAATCATGTCTATGTTATCTCCCGTGAAATTTCTTTAGTTTGTCGCTTGAAGTATTCATACAATTGTTTTTCTTCCCATTTTTGTTTTCTAGATTTTTTTTATTGTTATTTTCCTGTCTTTAAGATATTTCTGTTGATATCGCTATTACTGGTTAATGGAATCCATCTTTATGCTCTGCTATTTTGTAGATCTGTAGTCTGCCTTGAATTTTCTTTGCGCATAATTCCATGCTATCATTGCTATAATAAATAATAGTGGGGAAAGTGAGTCTCACGAAGACGCCTCTTTGGATGTTTAAATTCTTGCTAAGTTTTGTCATCCTGCAACTGTTTCACTCTCCATTTATCCTTAGCTCATGTAATGAAGTTTACAACAAATTCGACGCACTACCAGAGATATCAGAAACACCTCCTCTGAATGACGAATATGAGAACTTCGTCAATGCCCACTCAGAAGCGCCAGCAGAACGCATACCAACTAAACAAAGAGCTAAACCTAGAGTCCCATGGGAGATATTAGCGATTAGAAAAATATGCTGATGAAAAAATCGCTTCCCTACTCAATAGGAAAACCCAACTAATACCAATGCTCAGGAACTTAAGAAAGCACAAAATGAACTAACATATACCTAAAAGAACAAACCGAATACATACAAAATCAGATCAATATGATTAGAGACACAGTTGAAGATAGACCATCTAGCATAGCATGGCAGACGGTAAACGAAGTGAGCAAAAGGAAGATTACTGCGAGAGCTAAACTAAAAGCTGCCTGCCGAGAAGACCGAATACACCTGTAGAAACATTTCAAGAACTTACTGGGAAAACTGCCGAAAGTTACAGACGAACCAATCAAAATGGCTTTTGGAGGAATCGATCCACGACATCACAAATTTTGACTATCATTCAAATTCTAGGAAGTGTTCGGGCAAAAAACCTCGAAGCAACACAATTATTCGTCGACTTCTCCAAGGCATTGGATTCCATACACTGAGGGAAGATGGAACAAATACTTCTTGCCAACGGCCTCTCCAAAGAAAGCGTCGTAGCCATAGTGATGCTATATAAAAACACGAAATTAAAAGTCCGCTCGCCGAATGGAGACACAGACTACTTCGATTTCTACCAGGAGATACATTAGCCCCATCCCTGTTTATTATCTGTCTAGACTACGTGCTTAGAACGTCTATAGATTTAATGAAAGAAAACGGTTTTAAGCTGGCAAAGGAAAGAAGTAGAAGATACCCCGCACAAACTACGCCGATTACATAGCACTTCTCGTGAATTCACCCACCCAAGCCAAATCCCTGATATATAGCCTAGAACGAGCGGCTGGTGGCATAAGCCTCCATGTCAACGCAAACAAAACAGAATACATGTGCTTTAATTAAAGAAGTGACATCTCCACATTAAAGAGTGGTTCTTTGAAACTAGTGGACAAGTTCACCTACATCGGAAGCAGCGTCTCATCAACCGAGAATGACATCAGCACGCCACTAGCAAAGCCATGGACAGCTATCAATAGACTATCGGTCATATGGAAGTCAGACCTGACCGATAAAATAAAACGCAGTTTTTCCAAGCAGGGGTTATGTCGATACTGCTATATGGATGCACCACATGGACGCTAACTAAACGTATGGAGAAAAAGCTTGACGACAATTACGCAAGAATGCTGCGAGTCATATTGAACAAGTCCTTTAGGCAACACCCTTCAAAACAGCAGCTCTACGGCTACCTACCACACATCACAAAAACTATCCAAGTTAAACGAACCAGACATACGGGACACTGCAGAAGAAGCAAAAACAAACTCATAAGCGATGTACTCCTGTGGACCCCTTCACATGGACGAACAAAGGCAGGGCGACCAGCTAGATCCTATATACAACATCTCTGTGCCGATACAAGATGTAGCCTTGAATACCTCCCTGGAACAATGGACGATAGAGACGAGTGGCGAGTGAGGGTCAGGGACATCCGTGCTAGCAGCGTGACATGATGATGATTCTGGATAGAATATATCATTCATCCGAATACGCAATTCTTTAAACGAGATCCTGTCAAAAATATGACTGAAAGCGCCGGTTAATAAAATCGGTTGAATGACCACTAAAAACCCTGGCTCACGTAACATGCTTGAGACTTTCGAAATAAAAAAAATATCACGAATTTATTTGCTGTTGATTTTGTTGATACAAAATCAAATTGTCATTTAAAATTGTCTTGTAGATAAGAATGCAAGTAAATCTAATTCCTAAAATTATCAATTCAATTCTTGGATCAGGTAATACAAAAACGCTCGTTGGCTGATTGAGACACATCTGTGGCAATAAGAACATGTGATGGCTTTCACTTGTGAATTGGATGTGACAGCTTAATAAATTAGAACAACATTCAATGGCAATGAAATTGCAAACTCCCGATGAAGATGAGGTAAAATTGTAGCTGTGAAATAGAGTGATGAAAACAAGATAAGAAAACTGATTCAAGAGAATTGAAAATCAGAAATTAGTTCAAAATGCCATGATTTCAATATCATTATTGTCCTCAACATAAATTATTTATCAAATATAAAATTAGTTGGAACTAAATTTCAACCAATCTTTGAAATGCCTCCGAATCAAAAATAGTTTGGTAACTGCCAGCTTATAAAGAAGTCTTCTGTAGAGCGATAGTATGAAATCTTGTCTCGCAGACCATTTAAGTGTGGGAGAGTGTGGAGGTGAATTGAGAGCATAATCATCACTTGTAACCTTCTGACTATTTTCTGCTTCAGTCAACTATGGCTAAACGTAGATGACTAACTCGTTTAATGATTAGAAAGTTAATCTTGCGGATCAATACTATCATGTAGTGAATTTTCTTTTTTATGAATGCAACATAGTCGTTATCTTGTGTCCGAATAAGTTGATTGCTCTTAGTAAGTAGTTACTTCAATCCTTACTATCTGTACCATACATGTTTTGTGCCAGGTTAAGCTAAGCTTAGTAAATATCTGCAACAGAGTACCTGGGTTGATTTTAACTGATTGCTCCATAATTTTGATCGACTAAGTCCAGCTTATAAATGCTGAAATAAAGACTTGGAAGAAAAAATGGTTAGAAGAGACAAAAAGAAGAGAAATATGAATTGAACTTCTTTGAAAACCAACTTAATCTCGTCTGATTGCTTTAGGCAATTTTGATCAAACGGTTTCGACCTGTGAAGAGATTGAACCGATTATCATTTGTCGTTGATTTTAAGCTATATTTCTTGATAAACAAATAAAACTCCACAAGAGAAAAATTAACCAAGTTGCCAACACTGAAACATTAAGTAAGGCATACCCAACTCCCTTTCAGAATGGTGCATTCCATTTGAATAATGGTGTAAAACAAAAGTTAAAAACAATAATCTATTAGAAAAATCATAATCGGCGAAGCTTTCGGATAGAAAGTAAATTTGTTGTTATCCATCACTCAGCTCTAATTTTGCACCGATTTATTTATTTTCTTTGGTCATTAGTTATTTACAAAGTGTACTCTTGTAGTTTCTGGATATAGCACTAAACTATATCTGTGGTGAGACTCAAGTTCTGGAGATCTATGGAGTACGTCTTCATTGCCATTACTCCTAAGCGTATTTTGATCTCGAGTGGTAGCACCTGTTAATCTATGAGTCAAATAAATCTGTTTACAAATTTTTTGTATTCGATGGGAGCATGTACAGAAATAATTGAAGTGACATACCGTTAAAATAAATCAATGTTTTTGTTTCCGGGAAAGCAACGCATATTTTTTTGCAAAATCTTGAACGATTAGCTTCTTTTTCTAATAAGTGTAATTCTCCTCCTGAAGCCTTAAATACGTTTATAGAAAGATGATTTGAAACCTTCTTCAATACAATGTTCGTGAAATCTCTTTTGAAAAAGAGAAGAAAACAGACGCCGTAAAGGAAATAAAACGATGTTTTACTTATTTTATTTTTTTACAACCTGGTAACATTGGCAAAAGAATATGGAGACAAAATAACAAATTTGATGAATCGAATATTTACATCTGTAGATGGCATGCTTAGTTGATTTACATGTGCTGGCAGCTGTCAGTGTTCGAGTTTTTCAAATGCAATCAAAGGGTTAAGCCTGCTATGCGCTTCTTGGAAACTCACTTGTAACGATATTCATGAAAATAACAAAAGATACAATTGCTTTTAACTTGTCTTTCAAAGATGTTTCCCTTTTACAATCAGAATTGTTAACAACTGTATCGAGTTCTTAAGTCATCGTTTTTAAAAGAAACATCTGTTTGTGATATTAGAAAGATTTTCCCGATTAATTGTGATGAAAAAACTACTTTCAGTCTTTTTTTTTTTTTTTTTTTTTTACACATTATGTGAAAAGAAATCAAGACTGAATAATTCCATGATTTAATAGTTGTCGGGTTATGATACAAGATGTTTCCGGGTATTTCTCGGGCAATGCGAATTCTGTGGCTTTACCAATAATATACGACAGGTTATAATTGATTACATGGTACCAGGGGGTCAGACAAGATTTTCAGTTGATGAGAATTGTGGTCAAATTACAAGTGACATATTAGTTGTTTACAGCTTTCTCCAATGAAGTCCCAGTCACCGTTTTGCCATCCAGCACATTCTTCATCTCTTTTACCTTTGGGAAAATAATCTTCCCAAGTTTTACTCGAATACTTAATCAGATGATGAACCGCTATAAAAGAGTGACTGAGGACGTCAGATATAACAATTTCTTTCTGTAGGGATAAGTGAAAAATAAATCTTATGTAACGACAAGAACTACTAAAGTTGTACAACTGAAAGGGGCAAAGCTATTTTTGAACAATGAGAATAGATATGTCGATTGATAAATTTAACTCATCTATGTTGATCAAGTCCTATATGATGATTTGTGGCGTTGTAAGAGATAGTAGCTAGACTGGCGTCAGATAAAATTAGGGTCTGACATAGTAGAAGAGGTGATCACTGAATTTCTCATGGCTTGGAAAATTGCACCCATTGACACCTATCATTGCTATAAAAAACACACTGTGTATTTGAGAACATTAAGGAAGTGGGTAATGCATTTCAACAGGGAGGATAGTGATGTGTCATATAATGAAATGAAAAGTGCCTTGATATTCTACGTGATTCGGGTGGGTAAAAAATGAATGATGCTGATATATCTTTGACAATTACTCATTCATTTCTTCTATTTGTTATTTCTTCTGTTGCTATATTTTACGAGCCCAGTGGCATACAAGGCTCTTGTTCATAGCTGTCAAAAAATGCACAGCCAATTATCTTGAAATAATGTGAAAAATATCGTTTTGTACCTGAAAATTTGCTTGATCAAGTGACGTTATTGTGCTATCTTCACCTGTTGTAGAATTTGTGGAAATAATAAGATGGAGTTGATATTTTTAAAGTATTCCTTGTAATTCAATAAATCTCGTTCAAATGATCTCAAATTTTAACAACATGCACAGAAACAGCTCAAAATCTCATTTCTAATGTCTAAACTGAATGACATTTCTATATGAGAGAAGAAAACTAAATGAAAATTGAATAAAGGGTTAATAGCATGGAAAAATAAAATCGGTATACTGGGTTCAAATCCCAGCAAAGATAGTTTCTATTTAATTCGTATTTATATTCTTGGAAAACGCTTAAACTATCCTCTCCAAGAAGTTAGCCAGGGAATATACTTTAGTAATAGTACAATATAACCTAGTACCACTTCCCCATGATTATAGGCTTTGTTTTAATGACAACAAAATGGCTGCATTCATTCTTATTCTTAACAGAAACCATTGCTTTTCTTTTTTCACTCTTTCCCTTAGACAGAATATAAATCCCTTTTGTAAGCACTAAGAGATTTTGATATAAACTGATCTCTCATTATACATATTCATAATTATTTAAACGAAGAAAAGTTATTTGGTATTTAGTTTGATGAATCTTAATAATAATAATCATAATATGGTGGGTTAGATTAACTGTTGGATATTTACAATTAAATGCTTTTGCACTCTCCTCATAACTACAATAATGATTATTGTGAGTAAAATGAAAAGCCGTATGACGAAAGGATCATTAAAAATACATTGTGATCTATGGAAAAAAATTGAAAAGATTTTGCTTGCTGATTTTGTTGACTAGGATATAAGGAAAATTTTCTTGGCGGAAAGTTATTAGAGGATTAACGTTACAAAATATTTCACAATGTCATTTTCTGATTTGGCTTTGAGTTGTAATACACTGATCACAGCAATTGCAAAATAATATATAAACCAACAAGCCGACATTTTAAAACTGCCTTTGATAAATGGACTTTTATATACAAATGCTTAATCCAATTGTTGGTAGTCATTTACAGAGCTTAACGTAGTTTAATACAAAGCCATTGCTTGAACTCCGTGGGATCTCCCAGATTTTTTGTTGCGTTAGTATGGTATCTGATATGTAGAAACCAGGTTCAACCAACGATGAAAATGACATGATTTCAAGTTTATTCTTGATTCTGATACTGACTGTTCCTCGCTGTTTTAGAATATATTAATGCTGTGGTCTTGAAGGACTAGAAATGAATAACACAAAGAGATGTAAGGTTTACAGCAGTATATATCTACGGAAATACAGACAGTAACGTTTAACGGTAACTGATTATACTCGCTCGACTCTTTTATTGAATCAGTCACTATTTGTAGTGTCAGAAAGGGTTCATGCATTGACGTCATGAGGTATATCACTATAACCCCCGCTTTTTAGCCTTGCTCTGTATGGAGTAAATATTTTCTTTTTCGTGGCTTATCTCAATTAATGTTATTTCTTGTTTTCTTTTCGATCTTCTGTTTTGGAGACGTTTGCAGTATCGGAACCTCGAACGTGTCAATCATTGGGTCTTATAAAGTCATCATCGAACGCCTTTTCTTCAATCTCAGCAAGTCTTACAGGAAGCTCTCTAACATTGTGTCTTCAAGGGGTTCGGTAAGTTTTGGAATAAGTCTCGACCATCCGTGGGCATGACTAAATTTTTGAAGATGGGAGAAACTCTATTTTAAGATTATAATCAAAGATAATGGTCCCCCATTTTTGCAGCCTGTTTACTGTAAGAGTTGGTAAGCCCTTTTTTTGAACCATAGATCGTAAGTAGTCTGTCTGCAAAATGAAATGTCTTCCATGGATGAATCTATGGTAATTTGTTAACGGGAAAAATAATTCCCAGTGCTTCCTTCTCGATCTGAGGGTATTTTTTTCTGAGGGGAACAGCGTCCTTGATGCGCAGGCGATTGGTTTTAGTGATCCGTCCTCCATTTTGTGTAAGATGAAGGCTCCAATACCGTACGAACTAGCATCACTGGCCACCATGATTTCAAGGTCTGAATTATAATGTGTAATGAATAAATCCAATGTAAGGACTTTTCAATTTTTCGAATGCTTTCTGGCATTCAGTCATCCAGACCCAATCTTTTTCTTTTTTTAGTAATTCATAAAGAGGAGCTCACAAACCGTGCATGTTAGGCACGAAAACATTGTAGTAATTTGCTAGATCAAGAAAACTTTGAAGTGAAGACAAGTTTCCAGGCGCCGGGATGATTTTTTTTATCGCACAAGCTCGCATTGAGTCTGGTTTTCTACCGTCTTTGTCAATAATTTAGCCAAGATATTTTCATTTTTTCCATCTTTTTGCTTGAATCCATAGTCCTGGATTCTCTTGAAAACTTTGTACACGTGAGCTTTGTGTGGTTCGGCGCTTTGACTATTCATGAGAATGTCATCCAGGTACGTTATGGCAAATTCCAGTCCACTAAGCATGGTGTCCATGACTTGTTGGAAGATAGCTGGCGCGACCTTGGCCTCGAATGGTAAGCGTCCGAACTTGTACAAACCCCTATGAGTGCTTATACATTGCAGCTTCGAGCACTCCTCGTCCTCAGGTATCTGGAGATAGGTGCCACTCAAATCGATTTTTGAAAAAACGTTCCACCGCTGAGTTTTGCAAATATCTCTTCTGGACTCGGGAAAGGGTAGTGGTAATCTTTTAATGCATTGTTCAATTCTGTGGAGAAATCTGTACAAACACGGATCTCTTAACTTTTTTTCTGAAGATTGACTTTAGCTGAAGCAGACTTACTGTACTCCACTTTTGATAGTACGTCTATTTGTTCGAGTCCATTTAATTCCTCATCCTGTCTGATTTAACGATGCGAATGACACATTTCCTTACATTTTAAAAACTGGTTGGATATTTGGTTTCAACTCAAACATGGCTGATATCTTCTTACATCTGCCAAGTCCACCGGAGAAGACTTTAGCGAACTTTCCTTTAAATTCCTCTTTTAACTTGTCTGCTTCTGCGGTTAAATTTTGTATTTTTTGGCAGAAAGAATTTATGGGCCTATCCCAGTATTAGAATTGTTCCATCCAGTCAGTACCAAAAAAGATTGTTTGTGCTTTACATAACAAACATTCTTAATTTCAAGGATTTTTCTTTGAATGTGACGTCTGTTATCAATTCGCCCACAAATTTTATTTTTCCTCTGTCATATTTCTCGCGATTTTGCTAGTTTTTATCAGAGTCGGTTTGCTCAATTTCCTCCATGTATGCAAATTTATTATCGACACATTTGACCCCGAATAGAATTGTAACTTAATACTTTTACTTAATATTTGAACCTGTACAATTTTTTTAATGTTTCGGCCTTCTGATTCGTCAGTCTTAGTGAGTTTTACAAAACTATTTTTCTTTTTAGCTCTACAGTGAATGCTTTTGTGTCCGAATTGGCCATAAGTCAGACACTTTAAGTCAGACACTTTAAGTCAGACACTTTAAGTGTGTATTGGCAGTTGTTATACCAATGCAACTGCCCGCAACTAAAGTACGGTTTACGGGGCAAAATACTTTGTTTTTACTTCGGTTTACCCGACTTAGTTGGTGACTAGTTTCGATTTTTGTTGTGTATTTTTTAATATGAGATACGCCGCTTTCCTCGATGTCTTTCGGGAGTCGGTGAGCACCAACAAAACGTTGCCAGTCTTCAGTTATTTGTTGCAACGTTAAATTAGATTCATTGATAAGTTTATTAAGAACCCATCGTCTGATTTCTTCATCTTTGTTGGATACAAAACCCTGTACAAAGATTAAGCATTTGAAGTTCTTTGTGCTCAATTCCGATAATCTAAAATCATCGCAGTGTGTAATATAATGGCCGAGGGATTTCGTTTTATGCCTTTGGTTTTAGTTAGGCTGAGAAACTTTCAGCTCAGTGCATGGGTTACCTAGGTGCAAACATGAGCGCAGGTGTTCACGCGCGCGCGAACGTGTCATTCAGAGATGTCAAAATAAAAATACCAGATAGAGGATAGGACCCTGGGATGTAAGTGACGTCACACACCGGAAGCATGGGCTGAGATTTGAGAAAAGCCAGTTAGTTAAGATTCAGACCTGGACGAGGCCGGGCGGATTTGTGCGCTGTGGGCGCGGCTCAGAGGTGAGAACTAGACACCGAACGAGAAGGGTCGACTTTCGGGGCTCACAGAGGCCAGACGAATTTGCACGCTACGGGCGCCGCACGAGATGGGGGGGTGCAGCTGGAAAAGCCAGCATAGAAAGATTGTGCCTCTCTCCTTATGTCGAAAAACCTTTTTACTCAAAGGTAATAAAAAGTTTTGTACCTGAACTAAGAAGTCGTAAGTGTTTTCGTGTTTCGGATTCCTATGTTCTATGTATATATGTTATGAACATTCTATGTACGTTTCACGCATATCCGTATCTGACTATGGTACAAATGTTTATTTACTACGCTAGCGAAAGTTGTGTAATCTTCGTCATCTTTCCTTGTGAGATTCTTGAATTTCTATCTTTTATGGAAGAAAAACATTTTGCACTGAATAATTCAGTTAACAATTGTACCGCTTCAGTCAATGTCAGGTCGCTGGTATTTTTGGTGGGTAATACATGACGAATTTGGTATGTTCAACTGCACCTAACTTTCTTAGTAGCGAATGAAACTTCTTGAAATCGGCCCAGTTTGCGCAGTCTGTGTTGTTGAGATCTTCGTATCTTTTAAAGTACGAAGTAAAAGTAATTTTGTCTTAAGGGGCGTCAGTGAAATTTTCGATAGCGCTTCGAATTGCGTTTTGAGAAAATGCGTTTTCATTTTTAACATTGTAACCCCTATTGGAGAGCAAGAACAATTTTTTCCTGTTCTTGTTGTGTACGAAGAAACATTTCCTCGAATTTTTCTTACCTGATCTTGGCAGATTTATCCAACTCAAGTGTTTCGTTTCTGAATTTCAATACGTAATTCTTTCATTTTCCTCTGATTTTCCATTTGCAGTTTTTATGATGAAAGCTGTTGTTCTGGTTGTAATTTTTCCATTTTTCTCTGATTTTCCATTTACTGCTTTTACAAAGAAAGCTTTTGCTCTTGTTGATACCTAACCAAGTCTAATATGATGCTTTTAAATTCCTCCATTTGTGAGTTTTTAATATACGAAATGCTTGTGTGCTTTTTTTAGTTCGTGGTCGCAGGTAAATTTTTCGATTGGACGTTAAACTTTTGTGAAAAATAAGCTTTTATGACTTATTTACATGTTGTTTGTTTTTGTTTTGTTTTGTTTTTTTACGTCGTCAAGGAGAGAAAAAAGAAGAAGAAAGTCGACTTGTTTTATCCTCGTGTTTGGAGAGTGACTTGAGATTTTTTTCCTCGTTTAAAACGCACTTTTTTGTAAAAAATCCTATTTTCTGTTGTAGTGACAGACTGTCTTTTCACTGTTTGGTAAAACCTTGTGTGTGGTATAAGGTCCTCGTAAGTATTTTAGTTTCCTCGTCGCCAGTGTCGTGGTCTTGAAGGCCAGAACTGAATAACACAAAGAGATGTAATGTTTACACTAGTATGTATTTACGGAAATACAGACAGTAACGGTTACCAGTAACTGACTAGATTCGCTTGACTCGTTTATCATGTCAGTCACTATTTATAGTGTCGGGGAGGCTCCATGCATTGACGTCATATGGTATATCATCATAACAGTTATATTGCGTGTGACTGAAACGTTTCGGTTTATCTATTTTGCAACCTTCTTGAATAGTAAGATCTACCATTACTTTCTTACCATTTTGGAGACAAAACAACATCTCGGTTTCTTTACGGATTGTTCAGCTAATGAAAGTTATAAATATAAATGTGTTTTTTAGATTAAGTTATTACAACATATGGTCATGGATAAAAGGCATTCAGTGAGGATTGAACTCACGACAGCAGTACTGGGAGGTGAGTTCTCTTTAGTCATCACTACTTCCTCCAGCAACGATTCCCTTGATGTGGCGCACCCGATGAGGATCAAAATCGCTACAGTTAGCGAGATTAGCGTGTTATCTATCACTCAAGAACAAGTCGTAATTTTTTTTCTAAACTTTCACTGATCTGATAAAAAAAAACATGGAATAGAGCATTCAGGGAGGTTGGAATTTAGAATAAAATTAATCTGCAAAATTATTTTAAGCAATACTCTGTGATGAGACGTCCTGGCAAAGATGATTTATTCTAAATCAATATGTCAAATAATGAAATCATGTCTGATGCAAGGTAAGAACATTATCGATTAATCTTGTAAAGTAGAAAAATATATTTGTCGAAAATGTTTGATGCTAAAAATAACGAAGAGAAGGAATTGGAAGCGTTGTATTTCAAAGGGTTTACTGGACCGTTGTTATTGACCACTTATTTGATGCACGGAAAGATGTGTATTCGTTTGCCACGTACCAAGTTCACAAAAATAGCGGTAGTATTTACATTAACACACAATTACTTAATAAAAGGGAAAAAATGCGAGATAAACTCATATAAACAATTAAAACATTTAATAAGTATAATTATATGACAATATCCTTGATAATGCAACAAATATTGCAAAAATTAACAATTACGCGAATTAGACTATGGGCCAGAGGCTTAAAAAGGGCAAAGTATTTTAGTTCCGTGGACATTTTGTTCATATGAGAAAATTTCAACTGTTTCCAGAAATATTTTTCGTGCTGAAGATATCTCTGCTGTAAGTGTGATTCAGAAAAAGGGAGATAATAATGGGTGTAAAATTCCCAGAAAAAGTCAATTCTTGTGGTTTACTTTATGTAAAATAATGTTTAAACAAGCTCTTTAATATATCTAAATCAAGACATTGATATGTCTATGTTCTTGTATTTTCTTAATCAGGGATTTTCAGCGAATAAAATGAGCCGTGTAAGCTCAAAGAAAACGTTACTTTTCATACCCACCTCTGATTCTCAAATTGCAAATACCCTTATGAAAACACTGCAATTTATATTCATTTGATAAAGAAGATGAAAACTATTGACATGTGTTTCCTAACCTTGTGCCTTCCAAAAATTATATAATGAAGAACTGTTTACAAATACTTGTGGTGATTAAATTCCTTTCCTTCTTTTTGTACTGCCATTTACTTTTTGATGTAATTTTGTCACATACACACATTGACTGATATAAAAAAATAAGGATGATCTGATTAACTTGGACTCTATCTAAAATAATAATACAAATAGTTTGGGTTTTCTTTCTCTAATTATGTTAAGAAAATTTTTATTTTGGAAGGCAACATTTTACAAAGGAAATAAAATGTGATTTATTCTCCTCTGATCCTGCAAGTTTATCTTTACAAATATTATTCATCCTCTAAAGAGTCAAAACCTTTTATATAATTATTTCCTTATCCTTATTGTCCGGAGTCACAGCTGTTCTTAAAATTGCACTTTACAAGGTTGATCAGTGTAAATATAATTGTTAGAAGGCTGCTCCATTGGATAACTAATCTCTGATATTTACATTTCCAGTCATGACTAGTTGGAAGGGAGCAATAATATTGACATGAACACATTTTGATGCCTGGTAATTTGCACTTGTTGCATGTAACCGTTGTTGCATGGCCAGGGGATAATGTACTTTCAAATTTGCCACTTCTTTGAAAGATGTTAAAACGAGCAGCATTGACAGAAGAAACATTTCTCTGAACAAATATATAACAGGCACATTTTTCATGTCACTGGAACAAATTTTCGGTCAGATTCCAGTTGCAGCCTAAGAGTGTGAAAGTGTACACTAACATCTCGGTTTCTTTCATCAACTCAAAAGGTTTTATTTTTCCCCTTTACCTTATAACAACTAACATTATCACAGCCAATAGATGAATGCAGGGAGAGAGCAGAGCCCTTGAAACAACAGGTCTACATTTCTCTGTAATTGATTGAACAGAAATCAAACAAAACGATCTACTAGTACTAGTCGCCACATAATAGTCAGCACTTAATTCATGCTGTTGAGTAAGACAAAGAAGTAAAAAAAACATCTGTAACTGGAGTCTTGATGATAATGAGAGGAAAAGCATGAAGCAAAACAAGAGTATCGGCTTCATTATGATCAGTTGTTAATTCTTGCAAAGTTTCTGTGATCACTTCAGTTGTGTCATTTTGAAGAGACAACACGAAACATTCTTAGCGCAATGAAGCAAAGTTTTTCCATGGAATTCTTCTGGTGTAATTTTTTTCAGCAAACACCATAAATAGAACAAGAGATTCTTTGTTTTTACCAGACATGAGGAATTTTCGAAAGTGGACAGGTGTTTTCTGATTCTCATTAAGAAAACGCAACAAGTAGCCTGGGGAAATCGAACGCCGTCTTCTTTCAGAATCTTTAATACTCAGAGAATTGTACTTATCACATAAAAGTCAACACATGATGACATTAAGCAATCTTGATTATACATCCAAAGATATAAATACTCAAGTCACCAAACATTGTTGGAACATGATCTGCTAGATGCTGAATTATTGCCATGCCTCAAAGATCAGTGCAGTATTTTGTGAAATTTTAATAATTTTCATGTCTGGAAACATTGCTTGAAGAACCATCACTGTTGCTCAGGCGGGATAGGAACTGTAAAATGCAATATGTCAAGATTTCTCCAAAGTCAACTTCTTGGGTTCTTGAAAAGAAGCCTTGTGAGAGAATATGTTGATCAGCTTTCAAATAATCTGTTTCCTTTGTTCTCTTTTGGTGTGAATGGCTTTTCATAGGATAACAAAAAGTTTTTATCTTCATAGCTTTTGATGAAGCACTAAATTCAACTTGTTTCCAAATCAATTGTTGTTGAACCAACTGACTGGAAACATTGCAGTATTTTTCATGTGCTGTCTAGTCCATTGATGTCTGACTGAAGGAATACTGGTTTTATTGCTGAACTACAAAATCCCCAGCAGTAAGATACTCTGATATTGAAGGGTGTGTATCTGGAATAGCAAGCATCTCATAAATATACACAGGGAGAAACCTGGCATAGATCAAATGATCCTATGCAAAATACCAGGTTACCATTTTTGTTGCAGATTGAAGGTGAAGGGCCCAATCTCCTATCGGTGTAGCGCGAACAAATTTAAAAAACAAATCTGTCATATTCAGAGAACTCATCTAAAATGCAAAAGTTGGAAACTGACTGCATCTCTTCTGAATGAATAATGACAGTTTGCTTTCAAACTCTTTAAAATCACTTGATTTGCAAAGGTGTCGGAATTGTATTTTGGGAAAAGCATAAAATAAACTTTTAGACAAAGCAATGAATTTATTTTCTTCTTCTTCACTTTGTGTGTCCATGAAAGTAGATAAGAGTTTCCTTTTCAAAACTTCAACCATAATTTTTCTAACTCTGACACTTCGGTTGTACTATCTGCCTTTCATAACCCCAGGTAATGACCTTTGTGCCACAATTCCAGCTTCAAGTAAAATGTCAGCCAACCCCGTGTCTTCGAAGCACTTTCCATTGACACTGAGAAATGACATGCAGCTATAGACTCACCATGTCTGACGACTGTTGGGTAGCTGAGTTGGGTAACTGTTGACCACAGGCAAATAGACAATATTGCTTCTTGCTTCCTTTTTTCCTGCTACAAAAGAATATTAAAACCTGTCCAACTTGAAATTGGAGGATTTCTTTGGTTTTCACTTTCCCTGTGCATATTGATCATGGTCATGGCCAAATCTATCAAACCTTTTTTTGATCTCACAAGATGATTTAAAAAAATGCTTTCTGAATACACACAGTCAATTGAAATTGGTGGTAGTGAAGGACCAACTCTTTTTGCCATATGATATTCTGGTACAGGTGCTTCATTCAGTATCACAATGCGCTTCTTACTGATCATTTGAGTCTTTTTCTTTTCTTTATTGAAACCTCTTCAATATGTGATAAGTGATCATGAGTTAGGCGCTGTACTATGATTCCATTTGTTTAACAAATTAATTAAAGAAGGGGTTCCTAAAAAAGCACACATACACACATCCATCTAGAGACACACGCACACACGCATATACGGTACCTCTATGTACAGTTATAAAAATGTACTGACACAACACACAAGTGAGTGAGAGACAAGTAGACAAACTGTATATTCATTTATTGAAAATATGTTGTCCATGAATTAATTACAGCATTTTCTGTGCATTTCAAATATTTGGTTCTTTGCTTCGTTAATATTTTGAAAAGTTGAAAAACATTTTAACATATGAGCAATATTACTTGGTTGACAGAAAAAAATGAGTCCATTTGTTTGCAAGGTCACATTTTTAATGTAAAAGAAATAACCTTTTCATTGATATTTATTTATTGATTCAAAATGTATCGCTCATAAATTGTGTATTCATTTTTTGAATTTAAGGGAGATAACTACTTCACTGCAAGGGTATTATTTAACTAAGTTATTAACTCCCTTACTAAATTTTTACGGGTTGCGTACATTCTTTAGAGAACAGTGTAGGAACGGAGATGCAAAAAAGGGAAACATAGATATTTTACTTTCTCTGGTGGTTTTTTTTGTCAAAATGCTTTTAAATTCTTCGTCGAAGACAGAGGCAAAGTTCTCTTCTCATCCAAACAAAAAGGAATGAAAAGCATTATACTTCTCGAGTAAGGAAACAAACTTAGAAGATCTTAACCTTTCAAAGAATGAAGGCAAAAATAGTAGGAAATAGGGGTCTAAATTCTAACGTGACCAACAGACATGTAACGTGAGATCCCCCCTGTCTATGGAAAGACAATTACCTTTGTCTTTCTACACATTTGATATACAGGAGAGTTCAGTTAATGTTATTCTAAAACAGGCAAATAACAACATTATACAAGAGACATCAATATAAGCAGTTAAAATCAATGCATTAGGCAGAACCTTTACGTCCACTATGTCGCTTGAAAAAGACGAATTAATTTTACATATAAATAACTCAAAGTTTGAAAATTCTTAATGAAATCTGTTTCTCAGGTGTTTTAATGAGAAACAACTAAAACGTGAAATTTAATCAAACTAAACTTCCGAATAAATTAACAAAGTTTAGTTGATAATTTTCATGAGACTAGCAATATTTATAATCAAGAGAGTTCACTTTACTTATCTTTATTTACTCCATATGTTTTCGATGTTCTTGTAAAACTCGATTAGCAGATTAGACTGTTTCTAACTAATATTTTCATGACTATATATATATATATATATATATATATATATATATATATATAGAGAGAGAGAGAGAGGGGTGTTTAATTTTTGTCATTTCGCTTTAAGTATATAATAAAATAAAATATCTAAAGATGTTTTGTTGTCTTTTTCATACAAAACCTGAAAATCTTTGTCCTCTGTATTCTAAAATACAGAAGCTAAAAATGATTGTTCAGAATTGAGAATTATTTCAGAAATGAAAAGAACAAAACTCTTCATTCTATCCTGATTGCATTTTTATAACAGATTGTGTTGGTTAATCAGTATACTTCTTCAAGAATTACATTGATCTCTCATATTCATTAGATATCAGATCAAAGTGCCGCAGTAATTGCCACACATCAAAAATGGTTTTAAACTAAAAGTGATTAAAAGAAACAGTAAGATTATTAGTTAGATTACAATTAATCGTTACCCCCATGAAGAACAGGAGAATTTTGCAGTTTTCTGTCATGCCAGAATAACAGAAACCAATATTCTATCTTTTACAAAGTTTTTTTTTCCTTTTGTTTTGTTCGGTTTTCTGAAATATGTTTTCTTTTTTTATTATTGATGCATTGCTCTTATTGAAGAGCAATATTCTTTTAAACACCAATGGTTGGTAAATGATTATTTTGTATAATGCATTTACTTAACACCTTTCTTTTGATTAGGATGCATCAGTAAAGGCTTTCAGGGAAGTAAAACTGGACTGAATTTAGAGTTTTTGCATTTCCTGAAACGATTACCACACCTAGACTAATTATCCTTGCCTATCAACTATCTACTCCCAGTTCGGGGCTGTATGAAAAGGGATGCATTTAGGCTTTACCCAAGGGAACGAAGTGAGACCTAAAAACCCTCGTCTACGATTTGAACTCTCGTCGCCGACGATAACCAATACTCTAAGCCCTTTACTTGCGTTATGTTGAATAAGTAAATTGATGTGTATTACAACATCTATTAAAATTGTAAAATAGGAAATTATATTTATGATCATCTGTCAACGGAACTTACTATATGCTAACAGTATCCCCTGCAAAAAAATAAAACTTCTAAAAAAAACAGATATTCTGTGTATGAGGCTAAACTGCATCTTATGGTGAGGATCCACTCCTGGAGATTCGTGGAGTAGAGTTTACTTCTTCACTGCCAACATCCTCAAGATCTCACAAACCCAGAGTGATAGTACTGGTTTGGGTGCCATCTGTCGGCCAAATAGATCTGTTTAAGAATTTTCGAAATTCTTAAGATATAACCTCACAAATGATTTAAGTATGAACGTACAATGGACACGATTCCCTAATCTCTTGACATATGACGATAGAGAATTTGAAATGCTGTGAAAATCAATCATTCAATCTATCATATATTTATGAGCGATGAAAAGACAAATAGCATTTTTTTTATTTCATCAGATTACAATAGTCACAAAATTGAAAGTTACGACATCGTGTCAGATTAGATAAAAGAATTAACAAATAGATAAAGAAATATTTAGGGTCTTATAATGTTCATCGTATATCTGCGGAAGACCGAAGATTACATCGGTTGAATAATTGGATGACGGGGCTAACACACTTCCCGGGAGCTAACTGATTGATTTAAAAAAAACGGAGAACTATGAATAAGTGTTGTAACCATTCGTGATCAAACTTTTGGTTATTCAAATGCTGACATGCCAATAATCATAATGAAACTTTTGTTTTACTTTTCAATAATGCAAGTAACTGTTTGGAACATTGATGACGTAAACATTTGTAGATTATTGACTAAAACTTAGTTTTGTTTACAAAATCTTTTGTATAAAGTTTTGAAGTTAGGGGAAATGTTTGACCTTTATTTGATCCAAAAGACATAAAATAAGGACACATAAATAAGGAAACTTTTTTCTGTTTTCAACCCTATTTCTCTGTTCGCCCAACGAGTGAAAGAACATTAGAAAAAAATCCTCCAGACTATAAAATATTATTATTATTATTATTATTATTATTATTATTATTATTATTATTATTGCATGCTGCTGTTATGAATACGTTTCTTCGTCTTTTTTATTTATTTACCTATTTTTGTTATGTCCATTGTTCTATGATATAAATATTTGTTTTCCTTTGCCTCGCATACGTTAGACTTACATAATGGCAGATGCACACATTGGCAGATTCACATACTGGCAGATGAACAAACACAGAAACGTGAATGGTGAGATACCTTTATTACAGGTATATATGCACAGTTAAAAACAAAATAAAAAATAATTTCGTATTTCTTACCAAATCTATTTTGTTTTGACGAATTCTCACAGCTGATTTTATCAGCGTGTTTGTATATTTTAAGTAGAGAAATCTACATAAAAAACTTAAAGAATATACAAAAAAAAATCATTTTATTTGAATAATAAAGATAAACAAATTTGTGATTGATTTTGAAAGGCCATTCTTTTATGCCGTCAGTTTTTATTTCATTTTTTTATTCATGAATGTATTTCTATATGTTCATGAAATGAAAAACTGTGTTAAATAAAGGAGAGTGTTTCATAAAAGTCAGAACTCTAGGACTCTAAGAAGGAAAGATTAATATTTACGCACGTCTGTTGTACGTCTCATTATTATGCACTTTTAAACACTCAACCCAAAGACAACACAATTTTGCTGGTGAACTCATTGAATTATGTGCTAGCCTCATTTGAGCATCTTTTTTTTTCTGTTATATCAACTATGTCGCTTTTCAAGAAAGAACGTCTATTCATTTTCTTGGCTTCATTCGCGTATAAATTTCTTCTTCCAAAATTGCTCTAAAACACATGAAGAAGACTAAAATGAAAAATATGATCATAAACGTAAGTGAAGGCTAACATTAAGAGGGAGATTTTAAAAGATTTTAAATCTAACATTAAAAAAGAATTTAAAGAGAATTGAAGGATAACATTGAAAGGGATATTTTAAAAGAATTAAAGGCTAAAATTGAAAAGAAAGTTTTTAAAGAATGAAGACTAACATAGAAAGGAATATTTTAAATGTAAGTGAATATTGATATTGAAAAGGAAATTTTAAAGAACTGAAGACTTACATTGAAATGGATAAATTAATATTGAAAGGAACATTTTTCGAAAGATGACAGCAAATGTGATAAAATAAGAAAAAACAAAAAAAAAACGGTATCGAAATGAAAGAAAACAATCACTTCAAACATTTATAGTACATTTGAAATGCATGAGTGGTTAGAATATTCTTTTAAATTTAAAGATTTTTAGAACAAAAATATTTCGAATTCATGCTGCCAAAAAGACGGCTGCATTCTTTGTTGAAACAATTTGTACATATCGATGAAACATACTTTCATATAGTAAAGGGGTACAAGAATGGGAGGTGTACTGATTATTGGTTTAATTTACTTTTTTTAATGACATCACGACATGATGATGATGATGATGATGATGATGATGATGATGATGAAAGCTTCGTGGGGGATTTAATGCCAAATACACACTTGTAGAACAACAGTGATACAATTTAATCAGTAACTGGGAGGGAATATGCGGTGTTTAATACCTCTTCTTAGGATATAAGTTCAAAAAATGTAATAGCGTGACTGAAATTCGAAGTCGCATAGTCGGAGGTTGTAGTTCAACACTTTAGCAATTAAGCCGTAGGGACTCAGTGGTTACTGTACTCCCTTCGAAAATGAATCTTTACGAGACAAACTTGATAACTATTACGCTAAGTTGATATGATCTAATATATAAAAAAAAGTATCCGTTTTATTCATCTTATTCACCATACTAAAGCATATTTCAACAAGTATTGTGTTTCAATATTTTCTGAACTTAGCTATATCTCCGAACAACAGAACACAGTTATGAGACATACAATCTCCATTAACTCACTGCCACGTGAGTCTACCTTTTAAATCAGTGTAATAAGGTAGGCGTCTTTTTATTTCCTTCGCTTGATTAAAGCTAGCGCACCAAGAGATAATTTGTAAGAATGGAACTTATGACTGTCAATGTTAACCATGACGACGAGGCACCAGTAGTTATTCACGAATATAAACCCACTCAAACACTAGACTACCGCAAAAGAGCAGGCACTGGGAATTGGTCTACGAAGCACGTTTACTACATTGCAGTAGCCATCTATCACGCTTTCGATGTATTGTGCTGTTTTTGTTTTTTTTTGTTTTGTTTTTTTGAGGATTAGAAAAACACTTAAACGTCATTAATTATACTAATAACTGCTATATATATATATATAGAGAGAGAGAGAGTGGGGGAAAGAGAAGATTGAAAAGGGAAATATACAAAACTATATTAAAGATATACACAAAAGACAATTCAATAAAATAGTAATAAAACCGTAAACGAGACAAAATGTATATCTGAAAATTGATAATTGCTTAAAGACAGTAATAAAAACCGTATAAAAGATAATTTCATAAATGCATAGAAAAAGTAACCTAATAAATACATGCACATATAATTACTAAAATATAACACTTACTAGGGTTAGGAAAATGCAGAAATGACTGAAAATAGGAATTCAACCAACTATAAACTTGATATAACATATGTTACATTAAAACTATTTTTGTCGACTTAATTCCCAGTATAGACGATGCTTCTATGAATCTATTGAACTTGAAAGATAAACATGTCTTTTAAAATACGCATATCTTTAATATGTTTTAATAAATTATATGTGTTGTTTTATAATTATAATTATATAAAGCTTTGAAAATAAAACATATAATCATTTAGAAATGTATCCTTGCTATAGAACTGTATATTTCTATTATTTGATTAGAACTGGGCGTAAAGAAGCTGCTGGTTAAGATATCATTTGAGAGCAGTAATATTCTTTTCATTTCTAAGCGATTGGACTAACCGTTTCTGGTTTGGACTTTACATCGATTTCAAATTGGTTTGGTGAGTTCAAATTAAAACAGAATGGTTTATATCCTTTTTATAAATACTTGATGGCTTTTCTTTTGTTTCATATACCAGAAATCCACTGCTACGAACGTTCTTTAAACTATAAACAAATATTTCAGTTTATACAATTGAATCCGTGTTCTTTTCTATCACAATTCACTCGAGCTGCCATTCCTACTACGGCGAAGAATAACGTACATCAAAAAATAAGAGGAAGCATTTGATTAGATTCTAACTCACATCTACTTCTGTCTCAAGAAAACACTGTTTCTATGAACCAGTTGATATAGATTGTATTACAGCAGTCCAATTAAAACTTATAAAGCCAATCAATACCCTTGGCATCGATTAGTCGTTACAATATCTGTTGGTATTCTTTGACGCACTAATAGTATATATATATATATATATATATATATATATTGATAACAATTTTAAATAAGGAATGCTCAGTTTCATTGATTTCGAACATATGTTAGAATAGCTTAGTGTGAAGAATTACTTCAAATCACGGTATTTTGTTATGTCATAAAGGTTATTTGGTTTACGTTGAGTGTCCTCAATAGAATGGTGAGTAACTGTGTGAATTCTTACACGAAGGTATGATATTGTGCGCCATACGACACGAGCTTTCTTGGAGCGAAAGCTCCTGTGTCCCAAACGAACCAGAATCAAGTCACTTTCACAGCATTATCGTGATCAAACTGGAAAACGATTTTAGGTGTCCTCTTTTTATATACAGGTTTGTTCATGTCACCTAGTGGCTATTAGATGAACTATTTAGCAGATAATAGATATAACCCCTATAAAAAGTCCATCAGTAATACCCTATTTTAACTTAAATTTGATCAAGGGGATTTATTAATTTTTAACTGTTTGTATATCCACCTGTCGATAGTTCTGTTAGAATTTCTTTACTTCTATCTTAAGGTTTTCAAAACTTTTCAAAGCAAACCGCACTTTAAATCAAAATATTCCATTATTATTGGGGAAGCCAATGAGTC
>OY757916.1:120159924-120389924 GCA_963585895.1 Sepioteuthis lessoniana
TTACTTATCGGTTCGTTTTTTCATTTATGTTAGCGTTTGTTCATTAAAAACCAAATAGACTTTTTAGATGTAACATTTAACCTAAAAAGAAATGTATCACCCATTCAGAAAACAAAAAGACACTCTACTCTACATTCACACTTCCACCTTCCACCACCCTAACCATTATCAAAAATCCTACAATCTGTCAGAGACTATCTGACAATATATACATATAAAACAGATAGACAAAAACAGTGATAGTTAAATAGATATCACAATAACAACAACAACATCAACAACAACAACAACAACAATAATAATAATAATAATGAGAATGATGACTAAAACGAAAACACTATTCGGTATTTGATAAGTAATCACATAGGGACACTTTTATTTAAACTTTAATCTTTACTGAAACAACAACGAACCTAAACTGTACAATCATTTTATTTTATTTTGGCTCTTTTGTCTCTTGTTTTGTGTTTTGATATTTTCAAACAAAATGTATTTAGATGATATTATTTTGTACATCTGCCTTTTGGCCATTGACTTTTAATCTTAGTGGAAAGTGCTGAAGCAGAAAACATATTTTCAAAACACTTTTATTCATTGATCTATATACTGAGCAGTACTCTTTACAATCGATACGCTAAATAACTTGATGTTCTTTAAGCCATTATTTCATTCTATATTTTAGTCTAACAACTTTATGCATTCATGGTCTCGAGAATTAAAAAATGAGAAGTAGAAAGTTGTGTTTTTTCTTTTTTACTGAAATAAAACTAATTGTTATAGTTGAGAGAACTATTTAGAGTGTTATATTTCTTAAGATTTAGTAAGACACAAGGCAAAGTGGGAGAAAGAAGATTATATTTTACCATCTCCATAATTAATATTTACTTAGCTTAATTCAATAGGGCAAAAGACCATTTGTAAAAAGGCAGTTTGAGTTTCGCCATTTTCATTAGAATCAAAGTGTAATGGGTAAATATATTTTACGTTCAAACATATATTGTATAACTCTTTTTCAATCACGAAAAATATAGATATGGTTTGTCTATTGTTTAAAATAGCAACGTATTTACGCTTCGAAGCAGACATAAGTGTTAAAGAAATGACTGCAGCAGTTAAAAGGGCTTTCGGACTATTGTCTTCATCTTTATTGTTCTTTCCACAACGTTTCGGCCGATATGTCTTTCAGCCTTCTTCAGGTGCTTTTCGAACTCGGGGAACCTACACAGAACTTCGAACTACGTCCTTTATTGAATCCACAGGGGTCACCTGTTCTGATTCCGTTAGCCATAACCGGGAAGAAGTGTTAAGAAGGAAAACTCTGAATTCAAAAACCCTCTAACATAACAGATTGACTTGCCGCAATGAAGTGACAAAAGCTCAGGAAATAAACTCCATGAAACTGTCCAACGTTGTGTTCAACCGCATTCTGTCAACTCCGGTAGAAATACTGTTATTAAAGAGCATGGTGCCTTTCAGCTTCCTTAAAAACAATGGTGTTCGAGGAGTATGAGCAACTACTGGTCTTCCATACAACTTTTCCAAGGCTGTCTGATCCCAGTCAGAAATAGTATTGGGAAACTGATCGATGCCATAATGCAACAAAAGAACTGTTTACCCATAATTAATTACTCTTTCTATAAAAACATTTTTTTCTTTTGCTCCAATCGTTGATTTCGCTCTTAAGAAATTACACATTTCAAGAGTTGATTCTTCACAGCTGTAATCTCAGAAGAGAAAACTACTTAGTAGTTCATCTTTTCAAAAGTTTATAAAATATTTAAATTCAATCATCAGAAATCAATTTTCATGGGACACCAGATACACTAATAAATTCCTGGGGCTTTTTCTACCCAATTAAAATATGTATTATTTCAGTAACATTTCTAAGCGTTTGAAAATATTTTAAAAAAAGAAACTTCAAAACAAAATTTTTAGCTGCTGAGAACTTTTGTGGTGATATTTGATAGTTCCAGAGTAATAATCCATTGACGTTTTGTTTTCTTGTATTTAGTTTATCTTAGTCGAAAATTTAAGAATTTCTTTTTTTTTTTTTTTTGTTTACAGAATCGCTGTGCTATGTAAATGTAAATATAAATGTATTCAATTTTATTGTGCCGTAAACATTAGATATGTATATATTTCTTAGGTTTCAATCACACAATGAAGAAGAATGTATTCGAAGGAAATTATTTGTTTAGTCCAAATGAATCAATATGGGAGGCTAATAATCCAAAACATTACAATAAAATTGTCGAATTCAAAAGTAGAATACAAAAATTTTCATTTTGGAAGAGAAGGAAGAAAACTATATGAGTTTTGTGGCTTTTAACATTATGAGAAACTGGAAGTGCAAAAAAGTAAATTAATGTAAACTGCATATATTGTATAAAGAGGAAAATTATGAAGAAAAGCCCATTACCAAAGAAATCTGGGAGGTATCACAAGATGGCTAACAAACCTTTTGAAGATATTTATGATTTGGGGATTGGTCTTTACAAATTTGTGACTTGAGTGGGTGAAATGATGAGAAAAGAACTGATAAAAAAGGGGAGGAAATTTATATTACTATTGCAACGAAGAACGGCAGCATTCATGTTACAAAAAAAAACGGAAAGTTTGAATGTGTACAACAGACTATCTGCACAAAACACAAATTTAAATTCATTTGAGAATATATGGGATAGCAGCAATAATGATTCTCTACAGAAACATCAAAGTGAAAGTGCGTTCACCGGATGGAGACACAGATTACTTCGACATTGTAGCAGGAGTACTACAAGGGGACACGCTTGCCCCATACCTCTTTATCATCTGTCTAGACTACGTACTTAGGACATCGATCGATAACATTAGGGAAAACGGCTTTGAGCTGACAAAGAAAAGAAGCAGAAGGTACTCCGCAAAAACAATTACCGACGCCGACTACGCCGATGACATAGCGCTACTGGCCAATACACCCAACCAAGCCGAAACACTACTGCATAGTTGGGAACGAGCCGCTGCAGGCATTGGACTCCATGTCAATGCACAGAAAACTGAATTTATGTGCTTTAATCAGAAAGGCGACATCTCCACACTAGACGGAACCTCCCTGAAACTGGTCGACAAATTCACCTACCTAGGAAGCAGCGTCTCATCAACCGAAAAAGACATCGACACACGGCTAACGAAGGCATGGACAGCCATCGATAGACTTTCGATCATATGGAAATCAAACCTGACCGATAAAATGAAACGCAGTTTCTTCCAGGCGGCGGTTGTGTCGATACTGCTGTATGGATGCACTACTTGGATGCTGACTAAGCGGTTGGAGAAGAAGCTCGACGGCAATTATACAAGAATGTTGCGAGCAATATTGAACAGGTCCTGGCAGCAACACCCCACACGGCGCCAACTGTACGGCCACCTACCACCTATCACGAAAACTATCCAAGCTAGATGAACCAGACATGCCGGACACTGCTGGAGAAACAAGGACGAGATCGTAAGGGATGTACTCCTGTGGATCCCCGCATATGGCCAATCAAAAGCAGGACGGCCAGCTCGAACATACATACAGCAGCTATGTGATGATACGGGATGTAACCCTGAAGACCTGCCAGAGGCGATGAATGATAGGGAGACGTGGAGAGAGAGGGTCAGGGATATCCGTGCTAGCCGCACGTCATGATGATGATGATGATGGCAGGCTTGAAGTAAGAAAAAGCAAAAGCAAATTGTAAATCCAAATCGTAAATCCAACATCCAAACTCCTTCTTGGCAGGAAAACTCACATTAAATAGTCCATTTGAGTTTAGCTTTTTAATATATCAACTGTAATTAAGGAAATTTCATGATAAAAATATATAATTCAAACTAAAAAATAACATTCTGACATTAGTTATTATTTGTATATCTTTAAAGATTTGATGAATGACCAACACATGCAACAAAAAATAATAAAAGATGTCTCTTATAGAAAGTAACACTGATTTTTTTTATTTATCTTTTTTAAAATTTGTTAAGGTTTTGGGGTGTGGTTTGATTTATAATGAGGCTGATGTTTACGGCTTGTCAGATGAAGAATATTGGTAAAAGCCTTATCGCAGCTACGCTATCAACAAAACAATCGTTTGTTAAAAAAGAAAAGAAAATGGTTATTAAAAAGATAAGATGATAAAGGAATACTTAAAATTAGTCATTAATTTTCAATCTTATTTTATAATTATGAGTTTTTAGGAAGAAAAAAATTAGAAACAAAATACACTAATTAGCTCAAATCCTAAAGGAAAATTGTGACCTTTGTCAACTTCGATAAATGGCTTCTCGGCAATTTGTTTGAGACGGAAACGGAATACTTTGTAAAACCTGCACTCGGAAGCAAATAAACAAACAAGCCGATAGACACAAACATGTGCCAAATTTATGAAATTAAATTGGTTAAAGTTATTGGAATAAGGGTGCAGCTGTTAATGGCTATTTTTCTTTTTTAACCCCTTTTACCATGTTCAAACAATTTGTTGTGAATGACAAAGTTTGATTTTTTTCAAAACTTACTCTTTTTTTATTTTGTATTGTTGGAATATTCCATAGGTTAATTCTATCGAACTGCAGGAATAATATGATCCGATGATAAAAGAATATGTATACTGCTGTTGATTATGAGTGATTTTTTTCCAGAATATATTCAGTTTTTGATCAATTGGGTTTTTTTAATATTTTTTGTCTTAAAAAATTATACCTTTCGCTAGATCCATGTCTATGATAATTTTTTTTATTTTCCCCTGGCGTCAGTCGATAGTATTTGAACAAAGTCTTCAGTTTTCTTTTTTTTTTTCCTTTTTTCTTTTCTCTTTTTTTCTTTTGTCGAATTTTGTCCTCGGATAAAAAACATGTGTGAGTGGGAAATGAAAAAATTATAAACCCAACCTTTTCGCTAAATGAGTTGTCAAAAGTATCAAATTAGTATCTAATCGATAAAATTTGTAGATTGACGTTACGACAAAATATCCTGCCGATTCGTACAAACTTCTGTGAACGCACTACAACAGATTTATGCCTGCTTCATACTCATTACTCGGTCGGTATGAACAATTTCACGTTGAATTTCTATACAAATCACACTTCTTTAATTCTTTACTGTTTTATGGTGGAAATTATCTTTCTTTGGACGTTGAATACGCATGCACTCAACATTATGGCTCATCTGACTTTTACTAGAAGCATTACATACCCACTATACCTTGTTAAGGATTTCAAAATATGTTGATTTATATCTCACAGTAACTTAGTTTTCAAACATTCTCGTACTTGACAAAATTCAGGGTTTCCTTGCATAAACACACATAAACTCACAAACTTATATATATATATATATATATATATATATATAATGTGCAGAGACGATGACTTTGAAATTATTCAGATTGAGAATAAATGAGCGGTTTCATATAATTCTCCAGGAGTGCTCGATGTATGACAATTAATATATAATTATAAAAATATATACAAATCTCATTCAGAGCAAATATATTTGTAATATCAATTGGGAAGAAAACTCAATGGGCTGTCATTGTGCAATTATAAATTCATTTCAACAGGCCGCCAAGAAAGGCTTACCTCATCAGATAGCGTTAGCAAAATCGTAAGAGAAATTAATAAACATTACTCATTGAAAAAAAAAAAAACAAAAAAAAAAAAAACAACTAAAAGCCAACCTTAAAGAGCGGGTGGAAAATCAAAGGGAATCGAGTTAGGCCTTTGTCGCCATTCCAATGTCTTGGATTTCAATCTCACTGTCGTATTTCCTTTTTTATTTTTGTTTAATTCACGTGTTTTTCGCTTAGCCACTCGTACCATTTTAGCCAACTGACCTTTTCTGTTTTAAGAAAATATATGTCTATTATTTCTTTTATTTATTCATGTTATTTAGGGATGCAATGAAGTACTATATTTCTAATTCCAAACTTATGTTTTATAAGAAATTTTATTCTAGGGGTTATTTATCCTTTCTAGATCACTAATGATCCGGGAGACCGGGGTTCAATCCCAGGTTGAGTCATACCAAAGACTCAAAAAATAGTACTGGATGCTGCCTTGCTAAGCACTCTGCGTTATAAGGTAGGGATCAAGGGTAAACTGGAGCAATCCCGGGAATGGAATTGCTCCCTCCCCTACACCTCAGTGTAGTAGCTATTGAAAAGGGAGCCTTCGGGTTACCTTCGACTAAGTTCGCCACCTTATTTTACTTAACTAATCACATCACTAGTTACTTTTATCTCTCTTTAATTTGAGTATCGCTATTTTCATATTTTCCAACTACTGTCAATTAAACTCATATTAGATCCTATTGTTAATCTATTGATAATTCACAACGTTTAGATGTTTTTATCCAAAATACTTCCATGCTCTAAGGCCAATTAGATTTATATTAATATTATTGCCATAATTATTCTCATTTATTATTATTATCATAATTATTTACTCTTTTAGAGTTTTTCACATCAGTATTAGCTGATGGTTTTTCACTGGAGTTTGATTGACAGCAAGTCTCCTCAAGTCTCCAGGACTCTTCTCGGTATTCTGGCTGTTCTCAGTAATGCTGTCATTTGGATAGTCTCTACCCGTCCGCTAACTTCCAAGTCCTCCAGGCCTTTTAATAATCCTTTTGTTATTGTGCCAAAAGCACCAATCACAACTGGTACAATCGTCACTTTCATGTCCCACAGGTTTTCAATTCCCTAGCAAGGTCGAGGTACTTATCCTTCTTTTCACATTCTTTCAGTTTTATTCTGTTGTCAGCTGGGACAACAAAGTCGACAATTTTGCAAATTCTCTTTTTTTTTTTTTTTTGTTAATTATTATAAGGTCTGGTCTTCTGGTCGAAATTAGGTGATCTGTGTGTATGTCAAAGTCCCATGGGAGATTATGTGTGTAATTTTCTAGGACAGGTGCTGGGTTGTGCATATACCATTTGTTACTGTGGTCAAATCTAAATTTCTTGCACATCTCCCGGGGGATCACCTTGCTGACCCAGTCGTGTCTCGCCTTATATTCCTCGGTGCTAATTTAATGCATTCGCTTATTATGTGATTGGTCGTTTCGTTTCTGTCACCCTATAGTCTACATTTGCTATTTTGTGAGTCTTGTCTATTCTCACTTTGATATGATTAATTCTTATGGCGTTGTACTGTGCTGCTATTAGGAGAGATTCCATTTCTCTTTTAAAGTTACCTTTTCTTAGCCAGATCCAGTTTTTCTCGTGTAAGGTGGTGTTTATTTGTCGTTTAAAGTAGCCATAGAGTTGTTTTTCCCCATTTTTGTTTTCTAGTTATTGCCATTCTATCGTCTGTCGTGTTGTCGGTACCTTTTCTGATTGCTGTAATCAGTCCTCGTTCGTGTTTTTCTATGTAGTCTTCGAGCCGTTGTTTCGATGCGTCAACGCTGTCTTCGATGTTTTCAAATCCTCTTCCTCCCTCCTTTCGAGATACATATAGTCTGTCAACGTCGCCTCTGGGATGTTATGCCTTATGCATGGTCATTAGTTTTCTTGTTCTTTGATCCATTTGTTTAAGTTCATCTCTAGTCCACTTGAGAAATGGTCCCGAATATCTAACAAGGGACACAGCCCAATTATTTATCTATTTGATGAGGTTTTTGTCTCAAGTAGTTTTCTAGTTCTACTGAGATATTCTTTTAGAATTTTGTCATTCATTTCCACTTGTTTGATGGTGTCAGCCTCCAAGATACCCAAGTATTTGTAGGTTTCATTTTCTCCGAGCGTCCTAATTTTGTCCTGATTTGGTAGTTCCATTCCGTCAGCTATTTTCCATTACAAACATGGCACATTTTTCAATGCCAAATTCCATTCCTATGTCCTGACTGTATAATCTAATGGTGTGTATGAGGGTTTCCAATTCTTTTTCATTTTTTACAAATAGTTTGATGCCATCCATGTACATTAGGGGATTGATCTTTTCTTGCGATCTGCTAAGTTTGTATCCGGCTGTGTATTTTCTGAGTATATGATTAAGTGGCATCATGGCTATTATAAATAGTAAGGGTGATAATGCATCTCCTTGGAAAACACCTCTTTGGATCTTTATTTCAGCTAAGCTTCTTCTTCCTGCTGTCAGCTCCACTCTCCAGGTCTTCAGGGTTTTTCGATAAAGTTTATGACTTCATGTGATATTTTGAACATTTTGAAGCAGTTTATTATCCAGCTTTGTGGAACCAGTTCATATGCCTTTTTGTTGTCAATCCAGGCCATAGCTAGATTTTTCCGTCCGGTCTGGCTCTCATTCAGGATGTGCTGATCTATGTAAAGTAATTCTGCTGTGCCTCTGGATCCTTTGCTGTATCCTTTCTGTTCGTCAGGGGACAATCTGTGGCTCGTTAGTGAGTAGTAAATCTTTTCTCTTATTCGTGCTGTTAGTATTTTCCACATAATCGGTAAGCAAGTCATTGGTCTATAATTGTTTGGAACTGTTCCTTTGTTTGGGTCCTTTTGAATCAATGAGGTCTTTCCTTCGGTCACCCAGTCTGGTACCTGCGCTCATTGTAAGCATCTGTTCCTTTCTAGTGCTACTCTGTCGTGAATGGAGGAGAATTTCTTGAACCAGAAACCGTGTATTCCATCGTGGCCTGGCATTTTCCAGTTTGGTATTCCTTTTTGTGTCGTTTTGAGTAAATCGATGTGTATGTCCGCTCTGGGGCCTTCTTCAAGTTCTTCTAGTTCTCTTGCAATATTGTTTACCCATTCAGCCCTTTCGTTATGTTTTTTGGTTGCCATATTTTAGTCCAAAATCGTTAGGTTTCTTTGACATCCGGTTGTTGGTATGTTTTCATGTCACTCTCTCCCAATTGTTCATAGAATTTTCTTTCGTGGTTTTGGAATATACTGTTTTGTCTGTATTGTTTTACCCGTTGTCGATATCCCTTTAATCTCCTTTCCTTCGCCAGTACTTTCTGGTAAATTATTATTTTTTTATCGTGTTGCCTTTTCTTTTCTGTTCTTAAAGTATTTCGATGAGAATATTAATTCTTAAATTTAATATGTCGCAAATCCCCTATGAAGACTAAAGATACTTTTTAGTTTGACTTTGATTTCCATCTAGCAAAAGTGTTGGTTTGCGATAAGTTGTTTGTGGTGAGGGAGACTTCAATTCTAGAATCAGTTATGATTTTTGGAACAATGTCATTGGAAGACATGGCATTGGTTGTGAAACACTAATGAACTTTTGTTGATGTTAATCAGCAGCGAATTTAGTCTTTTAATAACACATATTTTCTTGAACAGCTAAACCGTAATAAAACTACTTGGCGACATCCATGATCTGTACATCATTCCTGATAGACGACATCATTGTAAGACATTATGACAAGGAAGTTGTCTCAAAACTAGTTCATTCAGAATTGGACAATCAGACTACAAAATTGTCTTCTCATGCCTCTACGTGACTGGAAGTAAACTCGTCCCTAATAGTCTTACCCACCTCCGCCAGAAAATTTTCTGTTGATAAACTGAAAGAAAAAGAGTTGTCTCCTTTCAAACTTTATGCCTCTTTAATCTATTCACATTAATGACGACATTAAGCCACCATAGTCAAATTTTAAAGATGCGATTTATGACTTAGCCTTGAAAAGCCTGCGATGTGTTCGCAGGAAAAACACAATTCAACAAGAATGACCCGGAAATTTCTCAACTTCTTGAAGATAAACATAGATGGTATAAAACATAGGTGTTGGATAAATTCTGTTGTTTAAAACAAATTGCATTCAGTCAAAACAGCTTAACAAGCTAAACTTCGAAGAATGAAATAGAAGTGGTGGAAGTATAAAGTCACGCTCTACAAAAAAAACCACTGAGAGACGCGACTAAAAATTACTCGATAAAAACCAGAGGAGTGTCCATGTATATATTCCTAATAATATTTCACCACCCTTTTCTTCTGTCAAAACTCTGCAAACAGATTTTTAAAAATTCATTAAGCGTTAGGCAGAACATCTTTCTAGCGATTTATTGTAAATCAACTGTCAGTCATGAAGTTATCAACCGTTTAGGTCCTCTCATAAAAGAGCTCAACATACACACCTGGCATCGTTAAGGTGAAAAAAACTTTGGAGCATTAATCAAATGAGAAGTCACCCGGTGAAGATGATCATCTGGTAAAACACTACAGATGTAGTGACAGCCTACTTGTGGATTGGCTCAATGAGCAATCTAATTTTGGAAAAAGGTCCGCTCCCCAACAATTTAAAGACGTAAAAATAATCAATCTCTACAAACACATAGGTTATAATTTCAAGTGTTGCAACCACAGAGATATATCCCTGTTATCTGTGGCTGGCAAATAACTCGTGATTATTGACAGACTTAATGACTTACTTCTTAACTCTGAGTTACTGAAAACATTGTGTGGTTTCTGGTCGGGACGAGGAACATTTGCTGTGATATTCTGAGTTTGACACATCCAAGACAAGGCTAGCGAGTAAAACAGAGAGCTATACATCGCATTTGCGGACCCTGACAAAAAAGCTGATTCCGAGACACGTGATGTTCTTCAGAGAATCATAGGAAAGCTTAGTGCTCCAGAAAATATGTTGAATGCCACTTTATTTCATCAAGAAATGTGAGCATCAGTTCAGTGAGATAATAAAAAATCAGACTCTTTTGAAGTCACAAATGAAACAACGTTGTGTTCTTGCCTGCCTTTTTCTTTTTTTTTTTTACTTTATTTTTCTGTCTTGCAAGGGAAAAGATTTCAAAACCTCAGTTTTAGTGTTAACGTTGAGTTTTGTACAAGTCGACGTATTTACAATCAACAGCTTGCACGTGAATTTTTCCCAAAGATTGTGCACTTGTTGCACTTAGTCTCAGTGATGAACTGTAAACCCTTGAATAATTTGTTAGAATCCATATGGTACATCCATACAGTAGTATTTACACAGCACTAACTTAGAAAAATGGTTTTATTTTATCGCAGAGATCAAATTTCTATATGATCAATAACCCATCGATATCAGTCCACACCATTGTTTCGCGAATGTTGATATCACTTTCAGTAGATGAGATATTGCTGTCGAGGCATGTGAACTTGTCTATTAATTTTTTTAGGCCTGCAACTTCGAGTGGAGATGGAAAACACATAGACTATTTCTTTTCGGTTCACGTGGAGGTCGATACCTGTTGCAGCTAGCTCCAGGCTATGCAGTTAGGATTCTACTTGGGTTGGCATATTTGTAAAAAGCACTAGATCATCTGCGTAGTCTACGTCTTTTGTAGTTATAGCAGGATACCACCTGCTTCTTGCCTTTTTAGTATAAAGCAATTTTCTTTTATTAGATCTATTGATATTCGATGCACGTTGTCAAAGCAGATTATTAACAGATATGGCGCTAGTGTAATTATCTCTTTGCTAGACTCAAGCGACAATATGGAAGAAGTCGATATCACCATTTGGTGAGCAAACCTTCTTTTTTCATATTTTTAATTAATATAATTATAGTGCCACAGTTATTTTTTGTTTTTGTTTTTGTTTTTTTGTTTGTTTGTTTTTGGTTTTTTTTTGGTGGGGGGGAGATCATATGCAAATAGTATTTGCTTCATCTGTCCTTTGTCTATAGAGTCAAATCTACTAACAATCGTGTTGTTGCTGTCTTGGGATTTTTTGCATTTACTCCTCTGATGATTCGTCGGATAATCAGAATCTGTTGTAAAATTATTTTTACGAACGTCATTCTGATTTTTCAAAGACTTTTCTCGGTTTTATGTTTGATTCGTTTCAGAAACAACCCAAAATAAAGCTAATCAACTTTAGCAGTTAGAGTTTGGCATAAACATTGTTTGTTTGTTTTTATTGTTCTATGTTATCTAGTTTTTATTTAATTGCAATTGCCTCCGATGAAACTCAACATTAGCGCTTAGTTTGGCTGGATGCCTATTAGCCTTGTGGGTAGAGTGTTTGCCAATGGTCCAGGAGACCAGGGTTCAATTCAAGATTGAGTCGTATCAAAAACTCAAAAAATGGTACTTGACGCCGCCTTGCTTAACACTCAGCATTATAAGGTATGGATCAAGAGTAAAGTGGAGCAATCCAGAGAAAGATGCAGCGCCCTCCCCTACACCTCAGCGTAGAAGCTATTGAAAAGGGTGTCCTCGGGTCTTCCTCAACAAAGGTCACCAAGTTAGCTGGATGTGCTCGGCTACTCCTTCTAAATGGACGGCAAGAAAGTTTCCATATTCGTCATTCAGAGTACGTTTTTCAGATGTCTTCTGAAGAGCATAAAACTTGTTTCTTATAGTTATCATATAATGATTTCTATCTAATAAAGATTTCTAATGTAACTATTGTGGAGTAAGGAGCAGTCATATCCTCAAGCGAACCTGTGCCAAGACGATTATGTGATCGGATGATGTTCCTTCAAAAGGGAAGCACACCTCACTATTCAAAGCACTTTTTAGTAAAGTTTGTTGTTTCTGTCTTTGCCTATATGAGCATTCATGTCTCCACTGATGATTAGGAGGTTGCGAAGGGAATATGTTGGAAAAGGGAAGATAGTTCGTTGTAGAAGGTGATTATGTACGTTTCATCATTGGTGGGATTGTGGCAGAAAACGATTGTTGTGCAGCGGTTGCCATTAAATAAAGCTCACATAATTTTGATTGGATTCTCTTCTTGCTGTTTAGTGGTTTTATAGCATGACGACTGAGAAGCATTCCTACACCTCCTATGACGGCGATGACAAAGTTTTTTCCAGGCTGATTTTATGACAAATGTCCATCGATCACCAGTGTTGAGGAATTTTATTTCTAATTCACTCTAGTAATATTTATGCTCTTGTATGTGTGTGATGTCTATATTATGTTTGGCGGAAGATTCTATTGTTTCTGGTAAGGAATCAGGTTTTAGAATGCAAATTGTGTTCAAATATATTTTTCCTCTAAAAGACTCAGGCCAGTAAAACGGATATTTGATTAACAAAATATCCAATTAATTAGGATACATTATTTGATAATTTTACAAATTGATATCAGTTTCTTTATTTTTTTAAGCCTCATCAGTCTTCGATCTTCTGGTTTTGTTAAAGTTTCGATTGTTTTACGTTGAAAATTACTTTAACAAGTTTGTACGGCTTTGACATCGTTTTTCAGTCTCATATACGTTTCTTTTAATAATAACCACAATTTTTCTTATTGTATGATTCACACTGGGTGCTTCATTATTGTGGTCTCATGTCAGACCAAGGAATATGATAAATAATTTTGCGCCGAAATTATCGAAATTATTACGTCATTTATTCAATTAATGTAAAATGTTTGATCGTCAATGGGTTCTCTCTAGTATTGTATATCTGTGCTAGATTATTTTTAGCGGATGCAACTTTACAGTCGAACAATAGAAACAGAAGTTCCAAAGATAAATGCAATTTAACACATTTTATACTTTGGAGAATAGGATTCTTTTATTAAAAATAATGCAAAATATCAAAACGTGAAGACAGTTAATGTGACCTTTGACCTGAAAGCAACGTCATTGTATTGATTTCATTCTATAAAAGAACAGCAAATTCAATAATTCAAAGTCCAAAAATTGATGGAATTTTAAAGGTTTGTGTAGTGCAAAACTTTGTTAAGAGTTGTATCTATAGAGACATAAGTGAAATATTTGAAGAATATCAGAAAACAATGTTAAAACCCGAACTGTAAAAGTGTCTGATGTATTACAACAATGTGAGGCAATGCTTAAACAAAATATTTGGAGTGTCTTGTAACAATAGGCAGGCGTCAGTACAGTCGAAGAATTTTGTGTCAATAACCTCTTCGTACCAAAGTTAGTTTTCAGTTTAATATCACGTGATGACCACGGATTTTAAATTTATTAATCAGACTTTAAGCAAAAAAGGCCCCAGTATCTACGTCAAGTCAATTTAGACTGAGTTTAATAAAGAGTTTAAGTAAGTTTGATTAAAATGATACCATCTTGTCATTAAATGGCAAACCTCCAAAATTAGTAGACAAATTTATAGACTAAAGTAGCAATATCTTCTCTCCTGAAAGCGATGTCAACGTACACATGGGTAAAGCATAGGATGTTATTGTCAGGTTAACGACCAAATAGAAATAAGATCCCCCCGATAAAATAAAACGGGAATTCTTTCTAGCTGTAGCCGTGTTTGTACTACTGTATAATTGCACCACTTGAAATCTAACGCAACTACTAGAGAAAAAATATCTATGGGAACGACACGAGGATGTTGTATTCTGTTTTGAATAATTCCTGGAAGCAGCACCCTAAAAAACAGCAGCTATACGGTCACTTACCTCTCGTCTTGCAAACCATGCGAGTAAGATGAGCACAGCTGTAAAAATAAGGACAAACTAATGAATGACCTTCTCTTCAGGACTCCTACACATAGACACACCAGTGTTGGCTGACCATCAAAAAATTACATTCTTCTCCTCTGTGTGGACACAACGTGCTAGCTAGAGGACTTTCAAAAGCGATGGCTAATCGGGAAAGATGATGAGAGAGAGTCAAGGGAATCTGTTCTGTCAGCAAGCCTTGATGATGATGATGATGATAATGATGATGATGAAATAGGCCACGTGTAAAACAGCAATTAACACAATGGCGGCCTAAGTAGGTTCAGCTTTTTTTCCGTTATCACACTCATTGTTTGCTTCCTATTCATTTATCAGTCGGTCTTTTACTTTGCCTTAGGCAGGCACGAAACCAAAGTTATGAATTACCTAATCAGGATCGACAACATTACATTAGGGAATTGAGATGATCTGAATAAACATAACACGAGAGTTGTAAACAAATATTCAATAATTTTACTTAATTCTGCGACACTAACATATGTAATGTAACATGCACTCGGTTCATCGTTACATTAGCTGCCTGATAAGTTGCATATATTAAGCGTATATTAATGCAGTATAAGTTCAAAAGCGTCGAGTACTAAACGAGAGTTGATCTCACTACAATGACAGGGGCCTTTAAGATTAATTTTACAAACTTTGCCGCACAAGAAGTCTTAATCATGTACCTAACTAAACTTAGGGTGACATGAAAGTACAGTGCAAGGAACGCAGTCAAAATCGAATTCACTAAATAAACAAACTCATGTGCATTTGCTCTATTCACTAGAATAACATCATTCAGCAAAGGTTTTCGTAGCATTAATTTCTATCTTCACACATAATATCTTTATTAATTCTCAAATATATAGATCAATTATAAAACCTTTAAATGCACGATTTTGATCTAAATCTATTCTTTTAAACGCGTTTTTAGGGGTGATGTTTTACGCAGAATCTAATTGTACGGTTTAAAAAAAGCAGAAATTGTTCAATTAAAGTTTGCTTGATATTTACTTTTCTGTAGGAATTCAAAAAAGTATTTCATCAAGCAATGTTTATTCCTGATATATAAGTTAGTATCCTTTTTCTTGCGCAAAGAAGACTGGAATCATAAATGGAAAAGCAATCATTTTCAGACAGAAACAGATGAAGCATTTATATGTCAAAATATCAAGGATATGAAAAACAACAACAACATCAGGAAAATGCTGATAATGCACATCCTGTTACTGAAGGAAAATAGTTAAGAAGCAAAAACATTGAAGTAGATTGTTTAGTAGTTGCTTCTTTCGATATTGTGGCTCCAAGAAATGGACTGAAAAAGTGACAGGTTTTTGTTGTTTAGGAAAGAAAGTCATTCTCCTCCAAAATATATGAACCTCCAAAACATTTTGTAATCTAGAATAATCGTGGAGTATATTATTTAAAATCAATTTGTTTTAGTAGTTTTTCAAAGAAAAGGGTCAAGTGACGGTAAAAACTCAGATTCTCTTTTGATCACCATTGTTAAGGTTGGAATACGCCTGATTAGTTTTTAGATAAGTGATAGTTTGGAAATAAAAGACACATTAAATAATCAAAGATCCATTTTTCAGCAAATTTATTACTCGAACAGAATGAAGATGATGTCTTAAATAAAAATATCTGTTGTCAAAGTGGACAGTAAACATACGTCTAATGGCATTAACTGCTTTCTCTTTTTTCTTTAACTTGAATTATATATACAGTAGTAATTGAGAGATATTCTCATTATGTCTCAGTGTTAAATAATTAGGGTGATAGTTAAGTATATTAATTATTTCATTGATAATTGATTATATTAATCATTTTGCTATTTAGTTTGGTGAGGTTATGGATTGGTTACAAACCTTTGAGAGAAAGTGTACTTCATCGCAAAAGTTTATATGATGTAATTCTTGCACATGTGGGACATGGCAACTTTGACAGATTGTTTTTGTAGATCGCCGGAGTGACGTGTTCTCAAATCATTGCTTAGGCTGGATATCGTTAAAAATAAACAAGTTATGTCGTCGACTTAGATTGATTTGAATTAAATAAAAGTTAATGAGGTGTTTGAATATCACTTGCTGATGAAATAATTAAGATATTATATAAGAAAAGATTCAGTTGGGAATTGAGTTTTGAAACTCGAAGATAGAGGTTAGGTTAGATGTTTTTGCGAATCGGTCAGGTTGGGGGCGGGTGATTCTTTGTAGCTGCAAGCGAGATACGATCATATACCCTTACAAGGTCTTCCTCTCTCCTCATGGTTGCGTCGAACTGCTAGAATTGTTGACAGTCTGAATAAAGGGTTTTTCATATTCCGAATAACAGAGTCACCTGTTCTTATTTTTGAATAGTAATATTTAAGATAATGTCGTGTTATATCAGTTTGAAAGAAAAGAGTACTTATAGCCTTCTATTGTGTTGGCGACGTTAATAGAACAAATTATTTTTCACTTGACTAGATATCTTTATTGCTGAAAATGTGCCAGACTGTATAAAATGGTTTATCCTAATTGAACCAATTCTCATTGAGCTCATTCTCAACAGAAAAAGCATTTAAAATAGCAATATCAAGAACTGACAAGGATTTGTGCATCATTATGTTATAATGAGAAAAAAAATTATTTGGAGAACGTGATATGAGATACATTACACCTGTTTCTGATAAAGTTTCCTATATAATGGCTGAAAAATACCATATGAATAATAAGATCCACTTCTAAGAAACAAGCAATGATTTACAGTGAATTTCCAAACCATATAGAACCTTTCAACCCCTTGAATATCTTATATTCTTGAATTGTCAACATGAATGCAATTGGCACTACGGTAGATAAATCTGTTTACAGGATGAGAAACAATTCGATGGTTTACTTACAAATATTCAGAATTATATCAGTAATAGATCATTTCAATTAATCACTGACATTTAAGGAACGAATCAGTTACCTAAATGACGACATGTTTACTGATATTGAAAAAGAGAAGATTCATCTTCATAAAAAGAATATTAAGACAAAGTAAACGGAAGTAATTATGTCCACTATTGATTAGTTAGTGGATTGGTTGGATTTTATGGCATATCAACCTTCGTAGTTTATCTAATGCCAAATCCACTTTTACACTAATAATCTGTTCTATTTCAAACAATTCAATTTAGCATGAGTACTCAGTTTAATTGTCAATAACATCGTTTTTAAGTTATTCAGTTTAGTCAAACAGTTCTAATTCAAACAATTCAGTTTAGTATAAGTATAGAGTTTGTTTACACATAGTTAAATATCAAAACAATTTTATTTCAAACAATTCAGTTTAGTATAAGTACACAGTTTACATGTCAAAACACTTCTATTTCAAACAGTTCAGTTTAGCATAAGTTCGCAGTTTAAATGTCAAAACAGTTCTATTTTAAGTAATTCTGTTTAGCTTAATTACACAGTTTAATTCTATTTGACCCTTAGATAGACCCTATCAGGTGCTACCACTCTAGGCCAGAGTGGACCCGGGATCGATGGCAATGAAGGAGTACTCCGCATTCCCCATAGTTCCAGCATTACTGGAACCTTACAATAAGTTTGTTTAGTGTCATATCCAAGAAATTCGTTGGGTTTTTTACCTCTCTGCAGAGGTGCAGTCGGTGTATTCTACAGCCCCAACCAGCTGGGCAAGTCCACTATTGAGATGCCATCAACTTTGATAGCAACTTCACAAAGACCTTTCCAGAGAATCCTACTGCCATCACAGGTGGATCATATTATATGCATAAACAGATGCAAAATTCAATACTAAACATCAGATTATTTAGTAGATCAGATAGCTTCATTAAATTTACCAACATGGACTTAAATCTGAACATTGTTGAAAATAAAACTAAAAAAATAATTGAAATGATCTCATTTCTCGGGTATTTCATGAAAATCAAAAGACGTTTTTTCTACCACTCGAAAGAAGGAATACTTTTGATAAAGTTAAGGCTTAGGTCATTATAGAATAGTAAAAAAGAGGATGTAATCATACTCACACATTGGGCTGGTGTAACTAAAACAGTATCAAGTAATGTTAACCAGATAATTTATGTTTGGCTGCCAAATACAGATATTCATCTGCAGCTAATGCATAAATCATCAGATATGTCTACGAACCGTGTGGACCTATCAAACGAGCTTCAGCGAGTATGCAAATTAAAATATTCACTAAAGATATTCCAGAAATTTTCTTTAGAAGACACAAACTGATAAAGAGAAATATTTCCTAAACTTCAGGCGTAATGGAGAAGCAAATAAAAAAGGAATCGACAAGTTTGAAAAAATTTATTATTGTGGATAATTGAAGAAGTAATTTTCAATCAACAACTTTGGCAAGCTTTTTTATTTCAGCAATTATGTCAAAGGATACATAAATGATCTACAATTGTTGACGTATCTTGTGACATGCTTTAATAGAAATGCAGTATTCAACTTTATTAACAGAGCTATTTTGCAATTGAAAAGAGTTTCATAAATTCAGTTCCAGCAATTTTGCTTATCTTTGTATTTATATCTACCACTGATGCCCGTACAGTGGTCAACCTTGCTGTTTATTGAGAGAACGGACGGAAAATTTATATCAGCATCAACCTGATACGTTAGTTAACGTAAACATCATAGTAGAATAGAAAAAAACAGATTTATAATGTTACTCGACTGCTAATAATAATAAAAAATGATTCACCAAAAAACTAGATAGAGCAAAATCAGTTACAAAATAATAATCGTGAAGCTTTATCGAAAATAAACACCAAAATAAGATATTCTAATCTTTTTATCTCTTTTCTTTTTTTTTTTTTTTTTTTTTTTTTGTTAAGACAAACAAAGAAACAAACTCTTTTCTTATTTCAGTAAATATGGCTATTCAGGAAGTAAATTAAATGTAATTTTGGAGACGGAATAAAACCTTTATCAATGGGACAAATGTTTCATTTATTTTTAAGAACACAATCATTATTAGCAGTTATAAAAGCAAATTAGTAAAATACTTATTTTATTCTTTATAAAAAATTTAATCCTGAATTAGAATAATAATGATCATGTTGACTTGATCTCTTCCTGACTTTAAAATATGTTGTCACTGAGGAAATATTTCAGTATTCTAAATAAAGGCAGATTTGAATGGATAAAATGAGTGCTGATGTATATCCTACCAGCTTAACAAATTGATCGTTTGATGGGTTTATTTAACTGACGTTGTATTTGTATTCCAAGTAATTCAGAAGGAGAGCACGTCTCGGTACCTGTATATTCTTTTAATTTCTGCTTCGTCATGCATTCAGACCTTGGGTTGCCATCTAATAACTGAACAAGGTCATTGTTGTTTAACTTCGGTGGTTTCAGTATGAGTTGTTCGTAGGTTTGATTTATTGTATTTCAATAGTCTTAAAACTGTATTAAAATTTGCTTTCCAAAATAGAACTCCTAATGGCCACTAGGTGGAGTCACCAAAATAACATTATAAAACGCGTGGCAAAATCGAAACTCCTTCTCTTCGTTCCTGCCCATCAACTAGAAAGCACGCACGAGTGTGTGTCCCCGAAAAAATCTCTTGTCGTACAACGCCCGGCATCATGCTTTGACGTAACAATTCAACAATTTTCATTCAATGAAAGACTCTTCAACTATTCAGCAGGACTTTTGCTCCATAATGTACTCTTAATATTTCATGTACTTCCAGTATCCTTTCTGTTAAGTTTGCTCAGGTAATTAATATTTTATGGATAATTGGTCGTAAATTGTTTGGCCCGAGGAAATGTTAAACCAAAATAAATTTCCTCTACTTCAAGTATCCGAATTCTGTTCCTTATTCTCTAACAATTAGGGAAGTGAGATTTAGTACTTATATACAACAAATATACTAAAGACCAGACTTTAAGTCGTCGATAACAAAGCCCTCTCGATACTATCCAACAGTGACTCCATTCTTAGGTTTGAACACTTATCACTAGCCCTAGTTAGAAGTATGTAACATTTTCAACAGCAAAACTAGATCTGGATCTTTTGTTCAGGCTAATTGTTACAACGCTATTCTGGCGTATCCATTGCCAATCAGTAGCAGTTTTGAGTTTTACTAGCAGCCACATACTTGCGGTGTTGTGCCAAATCAAAGCTCTGCAAAGATTTTAAGGGACGTGTTCGCCAATGGCCCGGGAGACCTGGGTTCAATCCCAGGTCGAGTCATACCAACTCTCAAAAAATGGTACTTGATGCCTCCTTGCTTAACACTCAGCATTATAAGGTACGGATCAAGGGTAAAGTAGAGCAATCCAGGGAAGGAGTAGCGCCATCCCCTACACATTGGTGTAGTAGCTATCGAAAAGGGAGCCTTCGGGCTACCCTCGACTATGGTCGCCAACTTTTTTACTTACTAGTAGATAATTACTAGAGTGTTTGATTCTCATTTGGTGTACGTAGTTATGATTTTGTGTCAAGCAGAACTCAGCTCCGTAAATGACCACTACGAATTATATTCTATAAATGCTTGTATAAAAGTCTCGGCTAATAACCCGTTGTATGCTGGCAAACATAAATGAACAAATGAACATCCACATTCACAAACAAGTCTCTCAATATTTACAGATTTCACTTCTCTCTCTCTCTCTCTCTTTATCTATCAATCACTTTATCTATCTATCTATCTCATTCTGTTCATAACTATTTTCACATATCTCTCTTTTAATCTCTCTCTCTCTCTCTCTCTCTCTCTCTCTCTTTCTCTTTTTCTCTCTCCTTATTTATCTACCTATCTATCTATTATAAACAAAACCGCTAAGATTGTATTGTAGAACCTCTTTCATTGGATGTCTTGTTTACAATGACCATACACTCACACAGTCATTGTTGTCACTTGTACAATCACTGCTCTTTTTTTGCACTCGTAAACTCATAACATCACAGCACCCCTCCCATCTAATGCATTTACATACTCACTGCATTTGCACATTTCTTGTTGTTGCACAACCGCTGTGATAATGCAATCACTGGAATTTTAAAGTCAATGAGCCCGAACAATCACTTTATGCTATCACCGAGGTAGTACATTAACTGAGCATGGATCTGCAGGATTAATATGGTAGCCATGAGGTTATGTTAAATGACAAAGATAGATATTGAAATACAGACTGACAGATTGACTGATAGAAAATAAACAGATAGAAAGAAAGATGTATGGACGTAGATGTGAACAGATTGAGATAGATTGATTGTCTTGATGATATAGACCCAGTCAGCTAGGGCTGTAGAAAATGCCGCCTGCATCTCTGCAGGGAGGTACTTTAGTCTCATATTCCCCTACATATGACAATAAACCACCAGATGTTGAGGCTCCAGTTGAGGAGCTATGGGTAATGTGAAGTATCTCTTCATTCCCATTACTCCCAGGTTCCTGTTAGGGTTCCACCTATCGTGGTCATATAGAACTATTTAATCATATGCATCATAGTCCAGTAGGGCTCGAGCCTCGGTTCTTACCCAACCTTACCCTCCCCAAACCCCCACTATAATCGACCCTCGGGTCATTAACCTTGTGTCAAGTCCTGTCTGGCTCGTTTAAAAATGTTACTAACAAACTCTTTGTCTACAAATTATATATACGAGGATCATTAAATAAGTTTCCAGACCTTTTTCGTATGAGCACTTTTATTGATAGTATACACATGAAACTCTATTCGCCTTCGAAGTAATCTGCTTCAGTTGCAATGCATTGGTTGTACCGTTCCAACAACTTCTGGAAGGCCCCATGGAAGTCTTCTTGTGTGAGCGTGTCAATGACCTTCGTCGCAGCCTCTTTCATCTCCTCAATTGTCTCATAACGACAGCCTCTGAGCTTAGGAAATAACCAAAAGTCACAGGGAGCAAGGTCTGGACTATAGGGAGGGTAGCGAACTGTCTTGATGCCCATCTTGATCAAATGGTCTTTGACAAGGATGAAGTTGTGGACAGGTGGATTGTTCTGGTGGAAATGACACTGATCCGATTTGAAGAGTGCTGGGCTCTTCCGATGGAATCTCTTCCTGAACTCCCTGAAAACCTCAACATAGTATTTCTTGTTGACTGTCTGTGGGAACCCAGTGCATGTAGATCATGCTAGTGCTGTCAAAAAAAGGGATCATCAAAAGTTTGTGGGTGGATTTGCTCTGTCTGGCCTTCTTGGGTTTGGGAAAGCCAGCATGCTTCCACTGGGAACTCTGTCTCTTGGTCTCTGGGTCATAGCAGTAGATCAAGCTTTCATCGCATGGCATTTTTTCCAAGTTTAAAACAGAAGTCCAGACTGCATTTTTGAAATTCGCTAGCTATGACATTCAGGCTTTAGTAGGGTGTATTCCAATTCCTGCTGTAGCTGTTTGTTTGAACCTGAAATCATAGAAATTGGTCAGTCATCTTATAAGATGTATAGTAATAACATACTGAATTTTCAAGAGTCTACGGCAATTCTAAATACCTGTACAAAAAAGTCTGGAAACTTATTGAAGGCACCACGTATATATATATATATATATATATATATATATATATATATATATATGTACATATAATTCGTGGACAAAGATTTGGTTAGTAATATATATATGTGCATAAACAGGATTTGACATTAAATAACTGTTATGGGACCGTTGCCTACCCATTGATGGACTCTTTCAAATCCTATATTAACCTGGAGCCAAGTACTCTCGTTGGGATGAATGGTCAGCCTGTCATAGAGACTGGATATTCGACTGACTAGTAAGCCTAGCTTACGCCACCACTTTTCTCTGTATGTTGTTATTTCAATATATCCTTAAACTTATACCGTGTTCTGAGTTATCTTTTCGTGGTCCCAAATTGGGTCCACATCATTAACCTACCAGGGTTGATATGCTATGAAATCAACCAACCAACGAACATTGTGATTTAATGACGAAACAATGGTGAACTAATTTATTTAAGAAGAAATATAAAATATAATAGTACCTTTCTGAATAGCAGAAATGGCCATATCATAAAGTCAAATACAGACTCAAAAGTTATTATTGTCGATATCTTTCAGTATTATAGCATTCTTCTTGAAAACAACTCAATAGGTTCAGTAGAATTGGCTCTACTTTTGTTTAATGATATTAGATTTCAATCAATGTTTTAAATGCCTTTTTTATTCAGGGATTCTTAAGAGGTGAATCAATCAACTTGATGTCCCCAAAGATATAATCTCTCTCTTATCTGGTCAATGATTATCTTAAGTGCTCAATAGTTTATTCCAAACTGCAGACTGTGCAATCAAACTTACAATCAATTTGTTCGTATCCATTAAATCGATAACATTGATTTCTACTGATGTATTTTCGATTTGTTTTTGTAACCAAAATCAGCAAAAAAACACGTATGTGTTCATCTACTCGAATTTTCTCATTTCACAACTGTGAAAATAAGTGAAGATGAAATTTCAAATGTTGATTTTTTGGATAAGCAAGCTCTTTTCACAACAAATATTGATTTAAGACAATCTGCCTTCTTTATTTTACCATCTTGTGAGTGATATAATTACCTAGTTTCTACTGGGAATTGTTGTTAGTGATAAACCAAAAAAAGCCAAAATTCCAAATGTTCATTATCTTTGTAAACCGACCTTGCTCTGAATAGCATAAATATTTCCTTCACATGTCCTTCATTTAGTCTCGTAAAACATGCAAGAAGAAAGGAATGCATGCCTTATGTTTTCTTTGCCTTTACAGTATATTAGCCAAATACCTTTGAAAAACTTTTCGGATGATAATAACTATTCTAAAATATACAGGGTCGCCCAAAAATTACTTTAACCGGATATTACTTGATGGTGATTGGAACCTCTCATGAGTCGACTTCAAGTCTGTTGATAAAATATGATACGCTTGACGTTGGCCGTAGCCTTCCTTTATCTAATAAACCCAAGACCCTGTTTATTCTCATTTTAATTAATCTATTTTCTCCCATGTTGAACTTTGGAAAAACCCAGTCATTCTGAAGAAGTCTTCAAATAAAGACGAAATATCTATTGGAATCGTTCAAGTTGTGATAAGTTCCCGTTCTGGTTCGCAGTATCGTGGTAGTTGGTATGCAGACTCGTCGTACATTACCTCACTGCGTGTGTGATATGAAAACCGTAAAGATGAGCGCGCAACGTAGTCTAATTCAAACTGTGCCATGGCGATGTGGAAGTAGCAAAAAGTATCTGTTTTGCGAAAGACAAAGGCGTAGTAGATCACAGTACAAAAACCAGATGGTAGAATAAAATTCGTTCGAGTTTCAAGAACCTTAAAGATCAAGAAAGGTTAGGCATGGCTAAAACAGTAAATTTCGATAGAGACAAAATCGGCGAGTAGAACTCGGAGAAAATCTTGAGACCAGAAATTGACAAACAAACTTTGTTACACACTGTGCATGTCACATTCCGAGAGAGAAATCTGTGTACAAGCGTCATCTCTCATGACATTTTGATGATTGATGTATACACGCAAAAAGAGTTAAAATACCCGATCATATATTTGACATCTCTATCTATCCAAGTTCTCGCCAACAACGAAGGTGTATCTCTTCTGAATTTGACGAATGAGATTTTCCTGTTCAATGCTTTTCCTCTCAAAACTTGTACTGTCATCAACCACATGGATTCTCCATTCAGTCCTCCTTAAAGCCAGATTTTCCCAGTTGTCAGGATATATTTTTACCTTCACAACGTTGCTTTTTAGGCAATCTTCATACCTCTTCAAAGGCTTATTGTGACGGCAAATTGAACTAAAATCCCGAAACGGGACTTTATTTTTCGCACGTGTGAAGACGGGGCAGGTTGGCACTTGATCCCCTACAGAAATAAGTCCTGTTCAGAGTTCTTTTCTCAGGCAGATAAGAACTGGCATATTGCGTGAGGGAATAATTTAGGGCTAGACTGGCCACCGCTGGCAAAGGGGTCCAAAATTTCACACTATCACACACCCACCAGGCCACTAAACTTCTTTCCCTCAGATAATTGAAGAATACGGGCCTATAGGTCTTAGTTGTAATAATATTGATATTGCTACCGTCAGCAACTCCGGTTTCCCGTGTGATACTTTAGGAATTAAGAGGACAGTTCTAAGCAAGATAATGTAAGGCGAATAGAAGCTGAAAGGAAAGCATGGAATAATAACATAGACCACATGGTAAAATGAAAATACATAAGTTCTTTACTACGGTTATATACATATATATATTCAAAGTGTCAAAAATATATAATGGGATAGTCCATGAATATAAATGTCTTTTCTTGGCTTTTATCCTTTTCCAAATTGAGAGAGAGTGGTAAACAAAAATTTGGGTGTAAAGGGAAAATGTCCCAAAGTTACTTATCTTATTTTTTTGACGGGGTTCCACTGGAGAATTTCTCTTCTTTCACGGGCTAATAGACTTCGTATTGCTTTTAATGCTGGCTTGAGAGACTCAGGTCTCTCATGTCTCAGTCTTTTGTCTTTAGCCCGGAGTGAAAATGGCTATCGTCCGTCTCCCACGAGCGTTGCCCAAAAACTACCTTTTTTTGTACTTCTTCCGTTGAGGGGAAGGGGACCCCACTTCCGTTTGGGGTCCCCCCACCAATCATTTGGCTTCATTTTCTCCTTCCCCTTCCGATGTCCGGCGACCCAAGGTCACTTAAGTGCAAACATCTGTGTGACCCACAATCATTTCTAACGGTCACTTTTTGACTGCTAGATAAGTTTAGTTCAATGGGTGGGGTATCATTCCCACCTCCTCTTCTCAGTGAGCCATCACGTGACACTTATGCTGTTGACGTTTGCAAGCGTGCAATTGACCATAAAACAGTTGCTTTGGTAGTTTATCATCACCGCATCTGGGCCGTTATGAAAAGAGCCTCAATATCTGAACACCCTTTCTTTGTAAGGACTTCCGTGTCAGGTGCTTTGCTATTCCACTCAATATCTAGAATACGTCTCAAACATTTTTGATGAAAGTCTTCAAATATTTTCGGGAACCTACGAATTCATGTCCATGTTACAAAGAGTTCAAAGGAACACTCAACACATCGAACCAATAAACATCCATATTAATGTTTTCGGTAATATCACTATCAGTCTATAGACGTTTTGCAAACACCACGTAATCCGCAAATGCTTTTTGAATTCGAAGGTTAATTTCAGCATTCAAAGAGCCATAACCAGTCAGTTTACTTGCCAAATTAAAAAAAATCCCAGTCACAGTTGCTGGAGAAATGGACTAAGAACGTTTATAATTGGCTAAATGCACGGTTCACCTGATAACCATTACATTTATTTTGGTCAAGCTTATTTTTAAACCAAATGCAGTTCATGAGGCTACAAATAAATTCGCAATTTGTCGCAGGTCTCCCATAGAATGAGCCAGTAAGTCTATTTATCACCTCATGGTCACTGTAATAAAAAAGAATTCATGATTCGATTGATGAAAAGGGAATTCTCAAAATGACCGAATTTTTCAAGTGACAAAAAAATTATGAAATCAGGTTGTTGACATTTCGAGGTGCGCATTGTCAAAATCTAGTTGATATATTTTGTGTGTGTAAAAGATCTTCGTGTGAATATGTATCTATGTAAGAGAGAAAGTATATTTATACGTTGATATGTAAGAGGTAGCAGCTGAAATTTTTCGCAGTAAGCGAAACTATAATATATGAACGAATAAATCTATGAACAAAATATTTCAATTCACTTTAGAATAATGATGCAATGTTCAAATAAAATGCCAACTTGAAAAATAATGTTAAATTTACACTCAAAAGAAATAAAGTCGAAAAATTGAGTAGGTTGCAGAATAAATCTATAAACCTACTGAATATTGTATTTATTTTATCAATCATTTATAAGATTGAGGTCTGCTCGAAATAAGATAAAAAAATGTTGATGGTTTATCCATTATATTAATTCAGAAACAATCAAGGAAGGAAAAGATTTCTTAAATTATGTTGCATTTTGATCCATTAAAATTTTCTCGGCAAATCAAATATTGTCGTCTGTGAATTTCAAAGTAATTTTTAAAAAAGCTTGTAAGCGCCGATTGGTCTATAAATGCAAAAATACAGATATAAAAATCATTACTTCGCAAGCCGACTTTTTGCGTAAAAATTAACACTTTTTTCCTGATACCGTCATTGCAAATGTAAAAAAGTCGGCCACCTCCTCAAAAACTGCATGACCAGTGGTAGTACTTATGCTGCAAAAAAAGAGATGTTTTAGCTGAAAATCTACTCTATCCAATTGTGCTTCCCATATCTGTTGCATTTTCCGTGCAAATAAATAGGAATCGTTGCTTTTGGAACGTCTCTCGCACATAAGTGTTTCTTTTACTTAAGGAAATACGCAAATGATTTTTATCTTTAGCGCTATTTAAGGATGATACTAAAATGATAACTATATCTTTAAACATGTTGTCCATTGTGTGGTTTCATTTATAGTATAAATATATTTTTTTGCATTTTTCGCATTTAGTTTTTGTTATAAGCTTTATTTGTTCACCCAAATAGAATACTTTAATATCTGAAATTAACAGAAAAGTGAATCTATGTAACCCTATGAGGTTCGGAGGTCAGTCAGAGAAGTTATATTAACGGGTGGAAAAGGAAACCGATTTGGATTTTTAAAGAATATATTTCAAATGTGCAATGGTATAAGGGTCTTTTGAAATGAAGCGTTGATAAAAATCATTTTATTTTGATTAGAAAGGAATTTGACGAAAGTAAATTGTTATTGGACAAGAAAGTAAAAGATTGTCTTCCACCAGACAATAGATAGTAAGAGAGAGAAAAACATAAAACTTATACGAAGAATTTATTCTTTATTCTTTATTCGTAAAATGGTTTCCATTGAAAACTCGCCACCTCCGGTATGGGTAATTATATGTATCATTTTTGAAAGACATTTTTATATATTAAATACTGTTATTGTGCAAAGTGTGTTTTGTTCTGTTTCTTGGCGTCGAGTTTTTTTTTTTACTTTATTAATTGTGTGGTTTCATTCGTTTCCTCGCTAACCAGCGACTCCGACAAGCGATTAATCTGTTATCTGGATCTAAAAAGACACAACGTTGGCAGATAACAAATCGGTCGTGTCCGAAGATATATCCGACCTGCGGAACGTTCTACGGATTGGAGACGGAATAACCCTCGTATTTGGCGGGATGGCTAAACTGTCATATTTGTACCAGTAGATTTTTCCAATATAATTTTAAAAGCGATTAATAATCTGATCAAGTTTTTGATATCTTCTATGATTTCCCAAATATCGGTAAAGTGAATACGTTTTAGTAAAAGTAAAACTCGAACGTTAAATTAGATGATCTGTGAACCCATTAAATTCTTGTGCCAGTGGTCACTGATGATTTTGGTGTGAAATGGAAGATTTCAGAATTATCACTATCATAATTCCAATGATTAAAAAAAAGATATTCAGTGCTAACGTCACGCATGTATTATTAATTGAGTAGAGGTTGCTTTCTTTTCTTTGGTACATTGTTATAATTCAAAAATTCGCTATAAGATATTTGTTTTTCCGGGATTATAATCACACACACACGCACGCGCACACACACACACACACACACATATATATATATATATATATATATATATATATATATATATATATATATATTCTTCAAAAGAAAACTCTAGTAAATTACATTGTTAAAAGTAAACATTTCTCCATCTCTAGCTGATCATAAAGTTTCATATAAGTTTTATTCGGTCCAAATACATTTGCTAGTATTTTACATTGGTCAAAACTCCATGTTGCTTGCAGTGTCCTAAAATTGAGTTCAAGAACTAAACAAAAATTGTGATTTCCTCATATCAATTCGGTTTTTCTTATCAATCCTTGACAGTTTATTTCCCAAGAGATAAGAAAGTCATCAGTCTATATCTTGAAGGTATTGGACCTCGAAACAATCAAAATAAGTTACATTAGACAAGCAAGCAATCAGCTCAGTATGTTCAATTCCCTTTGTGACAAATGTTGGCGATATATTCACCACACTATCCAATGTTTTGCCGTTGATAATAAAATATAATCTTTTTTTTTTGTCTTAATTATCTGCTTAGGGAAATAAACTTCTTTCTGTATCGATTAAGTACTGTAAATCATTTTACATTCGGACAAAAGATCACATTTACAATCGACAATCATATCGACAATTATATTACCGAACATTTTCTGTATTTGCACTTCACAAAGGCGTTATCAAAGCATTCCTGAGTGACAATATCATGATATATTGGTCTCAAAATAGCCTGGATCAAGACCCCTGTAGCGGTGAGCTAAGTTCAAACTACAGTTGACAAAATTTGTGTTTCTTACGTATCAATGCTTTAGAAAAGAGATAAAATAACAGACTTAGCAACCAGTCTAGTTGAAGAACCTTTCTGAATTCAAACATCTATTTTCTTACGGTAATAACCACAAATAGTAAATATTTCAGCAGTTAACCCTGCCGACTAATTCAGAGCTGAAGTGTGTGAAGGAATCAAATGTTGTATCAACCTCGTTTTGTCTATTCTTTTGATGACACCCCAGCTAAGCTGTTTTGGCTAGGGCCCTTCCCTTGACCAATATCAATTTTGAAGAGAGAATTTAACATCCTGCTTGTATTATTGTCAGTCATAGAATCTTTCCCAGGCCTTTACTCTGGAGAGGAAACAAGACTTTCCGGTAGCAAATCTATGAACTCCCAATATTAATAGTTGTCAGAGGCCACAGGTCATTTAAATTTAGAAATCTGATTTTTTGGTATTGTTCAATCTTTTTAATGGATATCAACCGGGTTGCCTTTTAAGAGCTTTTGTAATAACTTCAGCATCGCGATTCGACATGAGACGGTTATGAATGGGACAGAAAACTTAAGACACCCCTTGTGGTGTGCTGATATGGATAGAGACTAAAACACACCATTTTGTTTTGTTTTTTTTAAATAAAGGTTGAAGTGAATACACCCAACAAATTGAAAGGTTTCTCTGCTTCGTATTAATATATAAATTTCTCCAAAGTTTGTTTCCTTTTTATTTTCCTTTTTATTTTCTTCTGCTTAATGTTCATTCGGTGAAGACGCAAATACAGCAGCATAATTTTTAAAATATATTTTTTCTTCCCAGCAAACACAAAAATGTACATTTTGAAGAAGAAAACAACTCAAAGTTCTTTATTTAAATAACATGTTAAGACGTAAACACATAATGGCAGTACCTTATAACCATTCTGTAAAGAAGACCGTTAATTCATGACAGAAAGTGACTTTAAATTCTGTTGTATAGTGAGGAATTCAACGCAACACGTAAATATTCTGCCCGCCCAAGTAGTATAAACATTAATTTATACCTTGTTTCAAGTAATAATATAGTACAATTCCAGACTGAAACATTTTGACTTTTATTACTTGGGGAAAACAAGAATTCACTCTCTCACATTTTGTCTTCGAGAGGCAGCACTCTCTCTCTCCTTCTTTTCGACTTCAAGAAACAGCCTAACCTAGCCAGTTTGTAAGACACAACTCAATACGCGTAACATGAGTGCGTATACATTCTGCGACCTTTTTTTCCTATTCTGCCTTTTCGGGTGGACTTGTTCCACTCTCGAACGCATCCGCAGAAATTTCGTCAAATTCCGAAAGAGACAAACAACCAACATGGGAGAAGACACGTTCCTCCTAAAATACATTGCTATATTTCTGTATATTGATACCTTGCATGAAATGCTTAGTCAACATATATTTTATAGTCTACAGGGCACTTTTAATATTTAGTCTTTCACCATTATATTCGTGTTAGTTACATACACACACGTAGAGGAATATTAACAAGCTATATTAGAATATTGATTGTAATATTTCATTTATTATATACTTGTTGTTATATAGATTTATTTTCGTTTGTACTGCTTTTTTTAAATTTTCCTTTGTCTGCCTTGTTTACTTCGCTTGCTTTTCAATAATGAGCCAACATAAATTGTGGGAGCAACATATGCCCCAAACATTCACCACAGGTGTTCATAATGTGATATCACATAATCACGTTCTTAAAGTCTTTTTTATGTTCATAGATTCTTTTATTTAAATTTCTACTCGTTTCTCCTATGTAGACTTTATTGCAATTTAGACAACGGATTTTATGAACACCTACGTTGGATAGGGAATCTGTATTCAAAATCCGTTGCTTGAATTGCAGTAAATTTTACTCATGTGAAACGAGTAGAAAATTAAATAAAAGTATCTATGAACATAAAAAGACTGGTAATACAACAAACTCTTTAGTTTCTCATATTTTAACTAACCACACTTTCGATTTTCAAAACTCTGCCATATTTGCTTTCATCCAAAACAAAAATAAACGAAGAATAATTGAAACATGTTCCATAGCATACCAAAACACAATACATCAACGACACGTTTTTTTCTTCTATATATCACCTTCTCTAGGAAAAATGATATTAAACGAATTCAAAATTCACACTCAAGATTAAACATTCAAAGCAATAAAACGTTACAAATTCGTTTCTCAAACCACAAAACGCAATTTACTTTTCAAAAAGATTCCATTGCATGTTATGACGCAATTTGAACATATCAGCCTGTATTATTCCTTTTTTTTCTTTTCTTTTTTTTTTCACATAGCAACAACTACACCCCCTGATGAAGACTTCCAACTGAATAAAAATAGTATAATTATTTCTCATACAAAAATAAATTTGATAAAATATTTTTGCATTCAGAAAAAAACTTTTGAAACGCGTTGCCAAATGAACAAATCATTAAACGTATATCTTCCTTCCGTTAAACCTTTTTCTACATACTTTCTATTGGATTCAATGCACTTCTTCTCAAATATTTCTATATGTAAAAGCTGTGACGGCAAAATTATTAAAATCCCAAGATGGGACTTTATTTTTCGCATGTGTGAAGACGGGGCGGTCTGGCACTTGATCCCTCGTAGAATAAGTCCTTGTTCAGAGTCCTTTCTCGGGCATATAGGAACTGGCATATTATGTGGGATAGACTGACAGCCGCTGGCAATGGGCTTTCAAACTTCACGCTAACACACACACCCACCAGGCCACTAGCTCTTCCTACCCCTAGAACAATGGAAGATATGGATCTCTGGGTTTAGATATAATAATATTAATCATAGTAGTCTACAACTCTGGTTTCCCGTATAATATTTTTAAAGGAAAGAATAGGACAATTTAGGCGAGAATAACATGAGGCGAAAGAAGCTGAAAAAGAAACATGAAATAAGCAACTTGAAAGTAAACGACACAATGAACAAACTTCAACACGTCGGGGACATTAAAATATAACAATCTTTTTAATATACACGCGGACACACATATTCAACGTATCGGCTATATTAGCAGCAGAAAATACATAACTATAAATGTCTTTCTTCCTTTTCTTCTTTTCTTTCGTCTTTCTTTTAAATTGAGAGAGAGGGGGAGATAGATAGAGAGAGAGAGAGAGTATATAATTGAGTATAGGGAGAAACAGTCTTAATGTTTATTTATCTTTTCGGCGGTTCCTTCGGAGAGTATTTTCTCTTTTACGGGCTGACGGAATTTTATATATTCATAATGCTCTGGCTTGAAGGCATAGGTCCTTCTTGTCCAAGATTCTTTCCGCCTTCTTCACCCGGAGTCTTGGCCCGAGATTCGCCCCATCTGTTCACGACGACATCTCTCTTCAAAACTGTTCTTCACCCGGCGTTTGGCGTGAGACTCTGTTCACTGCGACCTCTGTTCCAAAACTGATATTCTTTACCCCTATTGCCGCTGACGGAAGAAGGGGGCTATTTCCGTTTTAGGGTTCCGGCCAATCGTTTCGCTTCTATCTTCCCCCTTCCCCTGTCAGGCGATTCCTTAGGACCACTATCTCTTTCACCCGGTCACAGAGTGCAAGCATCTGTTGGCTTTCATTCTGGCCTGGATTTATTACTTAGGGCGTGAGGAATTGACCTATATTACTATTCCTCTTTTTAGCGGTCCCTTTTGACGGCCGACTAATTCAAACACGGAGGGATAGTAGTTATTCTTTATTTCTCTTCTCTCAGTGGGAGACCACGTGACAAAGCTCTGTCATTGATATTGAGCACTATTCAATAGCACTGCGACATTTGGTCATCGATTAACTCACCAAGTGATCTAGTAAGAACCATAGACCTTTTATATATATATATATATATATATATATATATATATATTAGTTGTTTTAACTGCGGAATCTTTTTCTTAAGCGAGTTTCATTAAAAACACAGAAAAAGGTTCTTTTATTTATTTATTCTAGTTGTCTTACAAGATTCCTGAAGGTTCGTTCTATTTTATTCAAACATTTTCTTCTGAAAAACTTTTCACCACCATTAGTTATTTCCAAGTGTATAATTATGACGCTATTTTTTCTTTGCTTTTCTATTTCAGAGATGTTTTCAGTCGAAAGTTTAGAGAGATTTTGAATATTTGTAGTTCTTTTTATCTATTTATTCTTTTCTTAATGAATGATTTTTTAGCAAATAAATATTCAGTATTTTTACTTTGAAACAACCATAAGTTTTCAATGTGCAAGAATTATTACTTAGATTTTTTTAAGTCTATTTTTTTTATCGCTTTTGAGGGTTGAATCATTTATCGAAAGGCTGTCAGCTCAAAAGTTAAACGTTTGAAACCTCGACAGTTTGACAATCAGTTCATCTTGTGATATTGAAATATTATAAAGCAATTTAAGAAGAATGTTTATGTTGCTATGAGTGTTTAAAATAATCAATATTTAAGTTATTTGAGTATCTAAAATATTCAAATACGGAGCCACCAATTTGCACAGTTTGGAATCTTCTACTTAAAAGAGTCGTTTTCGTTTCGAAGAACTTTTATACTTTAAGAATAAAATCAACTGTCTTTTTTTTTCAAAGTTATTAATCTATTTCCAATTACCTTAATGAAACCGCATAAATAATTTTAAAGAACCTTTAAAACCTTTTCGGTTTTTATTTCTTTTACGACGATTTTCGAATTTGCAATTCAGATTTAGAAATTTAAAAAAATTCATAAGTTTCTTATTATTTCATTCATTTTCATCTTCTTTCCCTTTTCCTTCAAATTTCTCTTTATGTTTCCTTTTCTTTTACTCCTGCTTTTTTTCCACAGCTCTCTTTGGATTCTTTTTCTTTCTCTTTCACATTCTCTTCTTTATCTTATTCCTTTTTTCTTTCTTGTTTTTTTTTTTTTTTCGGGGAGCCTTCGTGGTGTGATGGCGTGTTGCACTGTGACATCGTTGGAAGTGATTTTGAACTCCAGTCACGTCATTGCATTCACTTTTGGACTAATACCCTTTAGAGAGGTGTGATCTCACCTTCTTCTTCTTCTTCTCCTTCTTCTTCTTCTTCTTCTTCTTTTGATAATTTTCAGATCGATCTCGTCTCTAAGTTTTTGGCTGACTTAAACATTGTTTTGTCACAACCACAATTTCCGCCATTTTTCAATTTATAACGGGCTGTTTATGTAAGCAAAGAGACCAAATTTTTTTATTCCCTCAAACAAGAGACGCAACAAGTTCTGGTGGTGGATAGAAATTTCAATCAGTAATCACGATTGTAGTATAGGGCAGACGAAGTTTTAAAAAATATTCATAATAATTTAAAAGCTAAAACAAATGTTTCTGTGGTGTGTGAGAGATGGGTGGAGAGACATATACTAAGAAGAACTCTTCCCATATCTTCTTCCAGGAGCCTCTGATCGGCCGCGTGTCCCTCGCTCGACTGCCATTCTCTGCACTCTTTCCAAATCTGACCGCGTGATTCTCATCACTTGATCTCCTTCCGGTTACACACCTGTTCGACCTGAGTGCCCTGATCGTGCTGTCCTGTTTACTAATCACAACGTGACAGCTTGTCAAAGCACACGGAATCACTAGGAACGAACCGAAAATCCATGGCATATGTTATATTACACCAGAACAAGCTCTTGGTTCTTTTCTTGCACTGTTATACGTTTACTTTTGCCGCTCTTTTCTTTGGTCAGAGCGAGTGTTTTAAATATTCATGACGAAAATAACATTTGATTAGGTTTACAATTTATACCAAATCAATTTGATGGTTTCTGTTGCATTTGGAAATCATGAAGAAATGATTTGTCAATGACGAATCATTTATCAAACCGTTACAAAATGAATAGGGCTATTATATTTGTAATTGTTTAAATATCACTCTGTATGTCATAGGTCTGCAGAGTGCAATAAATACGCATTTTGCGGATGATACGTAGGAATAAAAACGAATGATCTTGTCTGAGAATATTGCTAAACTGGACTATCTGGGTAACTAAATCTAATCGTTATTTTTTTTTATTTACTCCTATATAATAGACATCTGCCTGAAAATTTTCTTGCCAGAAATCAAATCCATGAGTATAGATTGTACTTATTGTTCCACCTTCTTCGTGATCAGTTTGTAAGTTACCTTGGGTGGCTCTTTGTACTGTATTGTTTAAAGATGCTCACCTAGTATTGATCATTTGAGCGAGTTAGATTGCCATTCTGTGAACCACGTACGTTGTCAGGCGCAGGGCTTAGAAACGTTTAGAAAATATTATATGTTAGATATTTTGTTGCGTTTATTCTCCTTAATAATGCTCATAATCCTGTTAACTTTGATTTAATTTTCTATGTGAAAGATGCCGTTGTTGTTATTGTCGTAGAAAAGGGACTCGGCGTGTCATGTTCAAATGTTGGACGAAGCTAATACCCTCGATTATCTTTTAGTGTGCCTTCCAGTTATGAGTCAAAAGAAATGTAGATCGAGTTCTTTAACGTTGATGTGGTCAAACTGATTCGAGAAAGGCAAATTCTGAAGTTAAACACATTTTCAGCGTTACTAGATAACTCTCAGCTGTAGAATGGTAAGGCAGTCAAACAATGTGTTCAACATCCGGCTGGCACCTCCTGTGGTGAAACTAATGGCAAGTTGTGTAGCACCGTGTTCTTCTATTGGGCAACATCACTATTGGTAAGAGGATTGACATGCCGCAGATGCAATTACTGGTTTTCCATACAATTTGGGTTTGGCCAATGCCAAGATCAAGGCAAATATCAAGAGATCAATTATGACGGATATCACAAGTAAGTTATTTATATAATTATGACTTTCATCATAACGGTTGTAATAGTTGCTTAATTTATTCTGGTTATATCATAGACTCCCAGTAGCTACTACGCCAAGGTGTCGGGGAGGGCCCTACTCCATTCCAAGTATTGCTCCACTTTACTCTTGATTCTCACCTTATAATGCTGAGTGCTACGCAAGGCGGCATTAAGTACCATTTTTTGAGTCTTTCGTATGACTCGATCTGGGAATGAACACCGGTCTCCCAGACCATGGGTGAACACTTTACTCATGAAGCCAATGGCCCGGTGAATGTTAATTACTATGTTGATTTGTAAACACCTTAATTCTACGTTCATCAATTGTGTCATTCAAACGTTACTATTATATAAATGATGATCAAAATGCTTCTTCTATCTTATTAAATTATTCTACGGCACGAGGAAGCATTCCAACACCTCCTCTGACGGCATTAACGGAATTTTTCATGCTGGTACTGAGGAAAACATCCAATCGTTACCATTATTGTGGCATTCTATTTCTTGTTCGCTATTGTATTATCTATGTTCTTGTATTCATATGACGACTATATTATTCTCTGCTCCAGACGCCGTCAGCTCAGCTAACTGGTTTACAGTATTTAAAGTCCTAACATAAAATGTCGCCATAAGAATAGTGTTTTTGCATCTAGGTAATTTGGGTTTGGGTTTGAGCTCTGTAGCTGATTTTTCAAACACAAGAGACAGAGCCTCAACCTCAGAAAAACACTCCTTGTTTACTTGCGTGAAGGGGGATGTGTTTTGGACATATCCACACGATACTCCATAATATGATGAAAATCAATTGTAAAAAACATAAGATTCTATCTCTATTACAATATTTAATAAATTGATTCTTGAAATAAAGCAATAATTATTGCTTGAAATGATAATTACTATAAATTTATGACACAAATACATGCTGTATATTTTACATAATGTACTCCAAAAGTAGAAACAAATGACGTCTATACTTTACTGTTGCTGATATGGGACTTTGCCTCTCAACGTGCTCAATGATCTAATCTAATCAAGAGAAAACTGGGAAAGAGAGAAATAATAATGTTACCAAATAGGAATTATGTTCATTTGAATAAATGTGAGTGACAAAACATTTCTCCTGGTTTTGTCTTCCTATAATATGGATCACAGTAATCAGACAGTGGATTTACATGATTTTAAAATATACATTCCAAATTTTGTTTTGTTTTTAACCCTGTATTCGAACACTAACTACAACCATAAGTATCTCAGTTAAATTAACTGCCCGCAAGTTATCTAAGTTGCTGTTTATTCAAACAAGTAAATAAAGTAAGGATAGCTTCTAGTGATAGACTTACATAACAAAAGTTTGATTAAGAAATGGTGACTCGAATTAGTTTCTCTTTTTTCGCCAAGTTGAATCATATTTATTTTTTTCAAGAAATATTCACCTTCAAGCAAATTTGAAGTCACTGAGGAGAAAGCAGTCAACAGTATAAGATCAGTCACATTTTTTGTAGGGAGAATCTTTCCTTAATAATGGAAGCTAATCAAAACTTATCCCAACAAGTAAAAATCGGCCTGTCATTGAGCTCGTAAGAATAAATAATTTAAAAGCCAATCTAAAGACGCATACAACCGACTTTTTATTTTTATTTTCAGTATATACGCCCCACACGGTTAGTTTAGTGCTTAAAAACAGTGTTACTTCAAATAAAATAACTGTTATTTCTCAATTATCACTAATTTCGAGAACAAGATGGAAAAAAATCTGATATAATAGTGGAGAGGAGTATCTCATGAGGTGATGGAGACGTTAGGCCAAAAAGTTCCAAAAATTCGCGCTGAATTTTCCTACAAGAGCACATTGCGCAATGGATAAGGCATTTGGTCGGAAGGTGCTTCTGAGTGAAATCATCTGGAGGTTGCAGGTTCAATCCCAACAACAGGTACGAAAAAGTGATGTAGAGATAACAACAGAAATACGCTCGCATTTGGAAATGAACAGAGGAAGAGATTATTATGTGGTGCTCACTCAAAACACTCAAAAAATGCCGAATTGGAAATCACCTGGTCATGATGGCATTCATGGTTTCTGGTTTAAAGAATTCTCGTCCGTGCAAGACTGATGGGCTTCTGTAACAGTGTAAATACATAGAAGAAGAGAGTATAACAAAATGGATGATAAAGGGAAAATATACCCTGACGCAGAAGAGAATCCCCCGCAAACAGGACCCTTCCAAGCATCTTTGGACCAATAACGAGCTTGCCGGTGATGTGAGAAATCCTAGCGGAGGAAAAATGTTGCCATGGTATGAATTCACTAAAAAACTCCTATGATATGGTCCTGCAAATTTGGATACTTGAGTGTCGGAAAATGTACGAAATATTCTACAAATCATAAATTTAATGACGAATGCTCTGGAAAACTGGAAGGTGGAATTGATAATTGAAGGTCTAAAAAGAGGTAAAAATCCAAAGAGGCATCTTCCAGAGAGACTAACTCTCACCACCGATAATCGTTATAGCAAAGCTAATACTCAACTGCTTACTTAGGAAATGTATTGGAGGGTACAAATTTACAAAGTCACAAGTAAAGATTAATCACTTTATGTATATAGATGACATAAATTTATTTGAAACAAACTGAAAAAGAGCTGGAAATCCAAATAAAAAGAATAAAAATATACTGCCAAGGTATTGGAATGGAATTTGGAATTGAAAATTTTCCATGCTATAACGAAAGGTGGAAACAATGAAAGCAAGAGAACTGCAAAACCAGGAAAATATCAGAATGATGGGAGAGAAGGAAAATTACAAGTACTTGGAACATTGGAAAAGGACGCAATCAAACAAACGGAGATGAAGGAAAAAGAAAAAAAAAAGAAAGACTCAGAAGAACAAGAATACTTCTTGAAAACAAACTTTGCTGCAGAAATCTCATAAAAGGTTAGTCCCTCAAGTAAAATAGGATTGTACTTAAAATAGACCAGGGAGGAACTCATACAAATAGACAAAAGAACAAAGAAATTGGTGACTATGTGTGACGCTGTAGATCCTAGACAGGTAGACTGATTAGTCAAAAGAATTAACTGGGGAAAATTATTACAGCAGAAAGAAATGCTATATAATCAATTTTTGAGGTGTTTTGTTTTGATATTAAATTCAGAGATTTCCACCGACTGAAAATATCAATTTCTTCCTCAATTAGGAATCGGATAATTGTTCCGTGACCAACCTTCACTGTTTAGTCTCTACCACTTACACTAAATGAAGAGGTACTATGTTTAAATTAAAAATAGGAAAGCAGCAGGGCTTGATGAAATATCCCCAGAAGTATGGAAGACAAGGGATCTCGACGATATACTGTTCCCATACTGTAACGCCGTATATAACCAAAACACAATAGACAGATGAACGAAGGGATGCATACTCCCTTTACCTAAGAAGGGTGACCTCGGAATAGCCAAGAACTACCGAGGTATAACCCTTACATCCATAGCAGCCAAGATCTCCAATGCATAGAACCTAAAATTGAGAAAATACTTACGAAGAACCAAAATGGCTTTCAGAGAAATCGATCCACGACATCACAAATTTTTACTGTCCATCGAATTCTACAAGGTGTTCGTGCATAACACGTAGAGGCAACAATATTATTCGTTGACTCCATACTCAAAGAGAAGATGGATCAAATACTTCTCACCAACGAACTCCCCAAAGAAACCGTTGCAGCCATAATGATACTATATAAAAACACGAAAGTAAAAGTCAGCTCACCGGATGAAGACACAGACTACTTCGACATTGTAACAGGTGAGCTCCATGGAGACACATTAGCTCCATACCTGTTTATCATCTGCTTAGACTACATGCTTAGAACTTCTATAGATTTAATGAAAGAAAACGGTTTCAAGCAGGCAAAGGAAAGAAGCGGAAGATACCCCACCACAAATAATTACGGACGTGGACTACGCAAACATAGCGCTTCTAGTAAATACACCCACCCAAGCCGAATATCTGCTACATAGCCCGGAACGAGTAGCAGGTGGCATAGGCCTCAATGACAACGCAGACAAGACGGAATACTTGTGCTTTAATAAAAAAAAAAAAAAAAAAAGGTGACATCACCACACTAAAGGGTGGTCCTCTGAAACTTGTGGACAATTTCACCTACCTCGAAAGCAGCGTCTCATCAACCAAAAATGATATCAACATGCGACCAGCAAAGACATGGACATATGGAAGTCAGACCTGACCGATAAGACAAAACGCAGTTTTTTTTCCAGGCAGTGGTCGTGTCGAAACTGCTGTATGGATGCACCACATGAACGATAACTAAACTTATGGAGAAAAAGCTTGACGGCAATTACACAAGAATGATGTGAGTTGTATTGAACAAGTCCTGGAGGCAACAAACCACAAAACAGCAGCTGTACGGTCACCTACCACCCATCACAAAAACTATATAAGTTAGACGAACTAGACATATGGGACACTGCTGGAAAAGTAAAGTCGAATTCATAAGCGTGTACTCCTATGGACCCCTTCCCATGGACGAGCAAAAGAAGGACGACCAGCTAGAACCTATCTACAACAGCTCTGTGCCGATACAGGATGTAGCCTTGAAGACCTCCCGGGAACAATGGACGATAGAGACAGGTGACGAGAGAGGATCAGGGAGATCCGTGCTAGCAGCGTGACATGATGATGATGAAGGAAGTTTTCAATGTGAAACATGATCCTTTTTTTTTAAGTAACCAGCTGATGGCAATTGAGTGGACAGAGCAACCTCAATCAACGACTGGCTCGTTGTCCGGTTAAAGGAACGCAACGTGAACGGAGGATAAGTGTTAGACGACGGATTCCGATTGCTCGGCAAGCGAGCAGAAACGTCCGCGAACGAAGCCAGCCCGCAAAATGACGTTAATTGATAGCTGTGACTGTATATTTGCACGGTTGATAATAGGGACCAGGATCGACCTCCTGTGTCCCGATGTACACATTTGGTTTCTGTTGGCTACATATGTACCAGGCCTTATATCAAAAAGGTTAAGAAATACATTAAATTTGATACAGAACTCAGAAATCTGTGAAAGATGGGGGTAATGGTGATACCAATTTGTGGTTGGTGCTCTTGAAAAAAAAATCTGGAAGAATTAGTACTGTAAAGATAAGTGAAAACCATGCAGACCACAGATCAGCTTGGGCATTCAAAATCTTATTGACCTAATGACACTTGCTATCATTCAGTGAACGACCATCAGCAAACTCTGGTGCGAGAAACTTACAGAGTAATTATTATTTAACGTGAATAACGTAAGGGAATTGCCGGAGATGACATAGTTTCTGTTGCAGACAAAAAAATTCTCTTAATGGATTATCAAGAAATATGATGATAGAATATTTTTATCCTGATGGTTTTAGAAAAGCAAAAAACATCTCTTGACAGTAAGAGCAGATTGTACGAAAACCAATGCCTAAAAAACACTTTTAAGGGGGGGTTCTTGTCGCGTAAAAGTTAAAACGTCATAGGAAATGGTTACAGTGAGCCGAGTTCAAATCGTTGGCAAAGCGTTTTACATTTCACAAAGCACTAATACCTATCGGAGAAATATGCATCCAACTACTCTCTCTCTATCTATGAGTAAACAGTAGGGCAGACTGGGTTCTTTAACCTTCTTATAACAAACTGTCTAGAAGGAAAACTCTGAATTGAAAACTGTGAAACTCCGTTTAAAAAATAAACCTTGAGTCACATCCTGCTGATTCGAAGGAGTTGTCAAATAGAAATGAAAACCACTCTTTATAACGCACACCATGCTGGTCTTCCGGTGGATAAAAAAAGGACCACGCCTTTAAATGATGAACCGCGTTGGTATCGAAAAATCAGCAATTGGAACAAAATTCTCAACTCACTTTGGTAGTTATCAGACCCAGGGTAATCCAAACTCAGACAAGATCTTCACAGCAACAACTGCAAACTAAAAGCACAAAAAAAAAGATCAAAAGCGGATCATAAAGAAATATCATATTCTCTTTTATGCAATTAACAAATCATAAGAAAGAAAATCAATTCAAGTTACCTACAATATGTGTGACCAGAAAGGATTAAACGACTTGTGCGCATTTACTTTTCAATTAATCAGCCAATGGGAGAAGAAACATCAGCAAAAGTAACTGCTTAGCAAATTCTGAAAAAGATAACATCAAAGAACAAGGAAACTTTAACATTTGAAATGAACACAGTTAATTATGAAACATAGACAAATGATTGAGTGAAAACTCCAGCAAGAGAAAATGAATACAACAAATTAGAGAATAACCAACCTGAAATAGAAATCCTACACTAAACAGAAAATAGGATTAAAATCGACAAAATAAAACAAAATATAATCGAAGAACTCGTTAAGATAACGAATACGAATATGAAATTGCACTTCTAAAAATAAAAATAGTAAAAACAAACCAATGTAAATAAATATGGCAAACTATGCCATAAAGAATCTTCTTTAAAACTTTAACGAAATCTTACGCTTTTAAATGAAATAATATATGCGACTGTTACAGTAATAAGCCCAGTAACCATAATACATAAACAAAATAAGCAACCCAAATGGAAATTAAGGCTACAGAAATAATTCGAAGAATACAGTGAAGAAATACCCATACTTGATAAAATGAGTAAGGGTGTCCAAGAGAAAACCAGGAAAGCAAGAAACATTAAAAGAAAATATGAGATACCATCAACTGTTAAGATCCTGATAATAAAATAAATTGAAGCAAAAATCCAACTAAAAGCCAAGCGTATCCGAAGATATCTAAAACGAACAAAATTCTTTAGACGAAACAAAATATTTCATGACGACCAAAAATATTCTATCGAGAAATAGGAAAGGAAAAAATAAATATAAGGGAATCCTCCACGATTGAAGAATTGAAAATATCTTTAAGCTTTATATGGCGCCATGAGAAACCATACGACAAAAAAAGAAAGGTTGATTGAAAAATAAAAGACACTTTTAAAAATCAGAACCACAACTGTATAAAGATAGTGCAATAGAAGAGGTTATAAATATACATAAACGCATCCTCAACACATCAAAAAATGGTCAGAATAATTTCAGAAATCATTAAAGAACGCGAAAAAAAATGCCTAATTGACTCACAGTAGCAGTTACATACTCCCTACCAATAAAAAAAAAGAACAACAAACAACGAAAACCCACACAAAAAAAAATAGAGACCCATTACATGACACACAACAACGTATAAAATAATATTGATTCTAAAGGAGAAAACAGACAAATTCATGGAATGTACGGATATCCTCCCTTTGGATCAAAAGGAATGCAAAAAAAAAAAAAAAGAATCATTTGACTGCAAAGATCTGCTCCTTATAAACAAGATGATTATGAAGGATAGTCAATACAAACAAATATCTACGTAGACGGACTTGGAAAAAGCTTTTGACGGCGAACCCACTGAAAGGATTCTAAAAGTTGTAAACATTTTAAAGACATCAGTTATAATAACGTTTCTAAAATGCAATATCAAAAGGTGGCATACGAATCTCAAATTAATCCACAAAAATTGTCAACTCAAAACGAAAAATCTGATCATCAACAATGGAATCTTCTAAAAATGACCACTTTCTTCTCCTCTTTTTGTATCGCTCAAATACGTTTCTCTAGAAATTAAAAAAAAATCATAGACTATTGATGTAAAACTTCTACTAAAAAGTAAACCCCCTATTCTATATGGTCGATTAAAAGTGATATACAAAAAATGATGACGATTTAGAAGGTCTATTTATCGACGATGTGGGAATGCGATTTGGTCTGGATAAATTTGCAAAAGTAACATTTAGAATAAGCTCGTGCGTCAGTTTTAACACATTTCTCTAGATATAAACAGAAATTACAGAGTCAGATTACAATAACACCTATAAATATTTTGGAATTAAAGAAGCGAATGATATCAATAAAACTAAAAAATTGAAAAATAAATTCTATAGGAGAATAAGAGAATATGATTTGTAAACAATTTTTTGATAACATTCTTAATCGAGCCTAAGATCATATTTTATTTTTGTTCAAAGTTAAAGGGTTTCAAGCATTTCTATAAAACGCAAATAATTCTACTTCCTATTATCATTTGTTTGAACCCAGAGAGGTAGTTTTAAGTATTACTATTTCATTCAACACAATTCATTCATTTAGACACTGTCAAATAGTATTACTATGTATCCATATTAATTCAATATAACATCATTCATTTATCGACACACAGTTAAATGACCAAAAAGTTCAGTTTCTAATAATTCGATTAAGCTGAAGTCATTTATTTGTACACAGTTTAATTGTCCAACAGTTCTCTTTAAACTATAGATAGGACCCTATCAAGTACTATCTTTCTGCGTCAGAGTGGACCTGGGAGCAATGGCAATAAAGACGTTCTCCACTTTGTTCAAAGCTCCACCGCTGGAATCGCACCATCAGAAGGTTTAATGTCATATTCATATTCAGGACACTTGTTGGGGAAGAGGTACCTCTTTGCTGTGATGCAGTCGGTGTATTCAGCAGTTCCAGGCTGGGGTGAAAGATGGATGCTAACGTTAGAAATATAATAACCTGCCGCAGGATGCATTACTTAAGTGCATATTAGATATGTAAAGTTGTGTCGTAAAAAAACCAAAACACAACAGAAGCAGCTAAAATAATTTTTGTGTTTATAGTTACAGTGTCATTACTGACCGCCAAGTCCGGATCTGTTTTGTAGTATTTTTATTGATTTTTTTTTACATGACGCATACATGGCGTGGTCGGCATAACAGGATGTACACTTGTTTCCTGAAGTAAACAGGACTCTACTTCCTCAGCGGATGTTCCGCGTACGTTGTGTTGGTAGTATGCAAGACAGGAGGCATGTCCACGCGCAAGCCGTAGATGGGAGGTGTGACCACGAAGATTGCGTGAATGTTCGGGAAATTATATAAATCAGGGAAGATTTCGACTTGAGAAGAACGAAGAAGACCGGTGGAAAAACTACTAGACATACGCCTCTCTGGACGCTTACCTTGCACCAGACTACCCAGGTTTGAGAGGTAGAGAAAAGCCTGAGCTATACCAGACTCACGAATGCAGAGAAGCGAAGAGATTATTCGGAGCCTAAAGATGGCTCTAACGAGACTCGCGAAAGTAGAGAAGCAAGTAGAAACGAAGATTATTCGGTATCTTGATATGGCCTTGATGAGGCTCGCAAAAGTTGAGAAGCGAGTAGAAACTGAGATGATCCTGTGCTGAGAGATGGCCCAATACCAGACTTGCGAAAGTAGAAAAGAGTGGAGAAAGTAAAATGATTAAATGTCTTAAGGTGACCCTGTATCAATCTCGCGAAAGCAGAACGAAGATATGGTTCGCTGAAGATTCATATCTCGCCTTGTGTGTACATCTCAGCCGTATTTGACTTTCTCCCTCACTCTACTATTTCATACATTTCGGGTAATATAAAGGAAAGAAAAGTTGCAGATAATATTTGTATACATCGGCGTTTTGTCAGTTGTTCCTTGCTATATACAGCATGTTGTTCAAGCGATACATTATTACGATATTAACCCAAACATCAGTCACGATGCCTGAAGAAAATTGGTGGAATACAATCCGTGAAAGAAATCTCTAGATTTAATTAGTACTTGATCGCAACTCCACACAATCCATAATCTGCCGGCACTTGAAAAAGATAGGAAAACTGGGCCAGCTGGAAGTTAGAGGTCCTCATACTATCAGTCCGAAGAATTAAGAAGATCATATATCCTTATCGATAATTCTTCCTTCAAGGCAGAAAATTCACCCGTTTCTCCAGAATGTCAATACAGATGACAAAAAAATCGGTCTTTTATGACAATGTTCAACGTGGAAGGCAGTGGATTGATTAAGATGAATTTCCGCCGACTACCTAAGCGGTGGATCTTCATTGAAGAAAAGTGATACTGTGTGTATTGTGGGAACACGGTGGTATTATTCAGTTTGAGCTTTTAAACTACAATCAGCCTTATACAATACAGCCTTATACTCTCAACAGCCGCAACGCAATTCTAAAAAAACACCCAGCTCCAGTCAATTGGAGAAATGTTGAACTTCTCTATGATGACCCAAGGGTTCATTCAGAGAGAATCACGGAGAAAAAATATCGAATATCAGCTGGTCTGTTATACCTCATCCACTATTCACTAAACTTAGCACAAAGTGATTTCCATCTTTTTTGTTCTCTACAAAGAAACTTTCTTAAGAAGATTAAGTGAAAAAGTTTGTGGAAAACTTCTTAAGATGGAAACTAACTGAATTTTACTTGACAAGAATCAACAAGCCACCAGATCAATGGTAAAATGTGATTCACAATAATGATGAATATTGATTGAAATTCAGTTTTACAATATTCAAGAATGAATTATGTTTCACTAAACTGAAAATTATATTTTAATCAACTTGATAATTTAGTCAACAAGCTGTAGAATACAAAGGGATACACTTCATAGGAAAAACGGTGATAGAGAATACGGACCATAGAAAACGATTTATGGACTATATTTAGAGAACAATACAATCTTCATAAGATTAAGAAAATATGATTGTTAAATTTCTTTCCCTTTTCATGAATTCATACTAATAGTAACAAGCTTCGTTATAATTGTTTGTTGAAAATTTTCACTGACAACAAAGATTATGAAATGTATTATTTAAAGTCACAACCAGGTGACCTATTCACAATGATTTCGAACAAACTTGGCGGATTTTTCAGCACAATATATATATTTATATAAACGTATATGGAGGGGGAGAGTGAGGATTAGATTTGGTTAGGTTATTTACGATTAGCGTCATATCAACCATCAACCTATTATTTCCAAAACAAGTTTTTTTTGTTTTTGTTTTTGGTGGTGATTTAGTAATCTCTTGGATTGAAATAATTTTTTGATGGTATTAAAATTTTCTTGTATTGTTTTATTTTTAGGTATTGTATAATATTGTTTGTCTTAAGTCTGATAATGATTTTATCGGATCAACGTAAAATTACTGCAGCTTTCTAATAAATGTTGCACTGTGCATGTTGTGGTGTCCTTATTTTTAGTTGTTTTTTTTTTAGGTATGAGTGGATTACGTATGTATGCACTCTCTTATTCTTGCCAGAATCACTTTTTCCTTCAGATTTCTAAATCCAGTATGCCATTCACCAATAAGTTGGTAGAATATCATAACATTTGTTGCTTTTACAACCATTTGATATTTTCAGACATTTATTGTAGATAAATTTGCTGATGGTGGGTCTTAAATCGGTGTGTTACATTTTATCTCTGGTGCATTTATTTGTCGTGATTTTTGGCGGATCAGTCAGCTTTTTCATTCTTATCTAGCTCAGTATCCCTTATAGAGTGATGGTTTTGTTTTTGAGAAGAGTCTTAATTCTGGTTATTAACTTATCAATTAATCGATTTATTAGGTTTCTGTTTTACTGTCCTGTTCGTGTGCATTTAGAGCGTGAGAAAATTATTTGTTTGATTTGTTTTTTGTTATATTCAGAACTTGGTCAATGGCTGTGGTCTCTGCGCTAAAACTGTTGAGCTATCGGGTAGTCGCTTTATATATTGTCTGTTTCTGTGAATTAGTGCGAGCAAGCGAGAAAAAAAAAGAGAGAGAGAGAGAAAAAAGAGAGAGAGAGAGAGAGAGAGAGAGAGAGAGAGAGAGATTTCGCAACATATGATTCTGACTGAAAAATAATTTACCTGCACAATATCAGAATTATAAAGGAAGTATTGTATTTATAATTAAGTGGGATTCAAGTTTTCATCTCTTACCCTTCATAGACATTAATGCACAATTCAGGAGAGTAAAGAAAATAATTTGATGGCTAAATGATAATGCTATGAATGTTGATAAGAACTTGTAAAATAAGCTCAAAACTTTTGCATAACCTTAATATGACAACACAATTTAGTCGACGGCTGGTGTAAAGTAAAAAGAGAAACCTTGAAAAAAAGGAAAGAAAATCAACCCAGACATTTTTAGATATCTGTTAGTTTCATGTGTCAAGAACTAATTCCTTTTTGGTTGTTTTGATATCAAGATATTAACAACCATACATTTATGCAAATTGCCAAAGTTTCAAACAAGTCTCAGATATATTTTCAAAAAGTTATAAGAGTGAATAATATATGAAATCCAATGCAGCGGGGGGCGGGGGTAACATTTCCTAGTTAAAATGAAAACATACTTATAAAAAGCCGAAGGATATTGGCACTATCGTGATTTTCTAAAGCAAAGACAAACAAACAGATATCCGTTTGTTCATTAACTTAACCAATATGTCTTCTGGAGTTTTTTTTTTTTTTTTTGCCTATAGAAAAAATTACTTTTGATGGATATGAAAGAGAAAGACGAGATTTGAAAGAAAGAAAGAAAGAAAGAAAGAAAACGAAGGTATTTCAAAAAGATAGAAAGAGAGAGACATTAACAAAGAAATTTGAACCTCAACAGACATAACGGGAAAATAAGGAGAAATAAAACAAAATATATGAGAATAAAGAAGTTAAAAGAAGTAAACAAAGTTAATAAAAGTAAATATAGTACGAAAAAGAAAGAGAAAAGATGAGAATGCATATATATATATATATATATATATATATATATATATATATATATATATATATACAATAACTGCATTCTATCAGTTACACTTGCATTAATTCCTGACCTCCAATGTCCTTGCAAAAAATCGTGGATTCAATTGCTTAGACTCCAGATACTTCAAGAAAAATGTCTCGTCTCTAGAATTGCTATCATTCATAAAGATTTGCTTAGTCTAGCATTCAGGTTTTACTTTGCTCAAAGTATTTGATGTTCTTATACAGTAACCCATTTATTTACTATCGTCGCTAGTATCTTTTAACGTGGAATAAAGTGGTTGCTTTAACACTTGAGCAAGCCATATTGCTACAACTCCTTTATTATAGTTGTTGTAAGAAGTTGGAACACTCGTTGTCAAACTTGACAAGGAGCAGTCTTCAGTAAGTGTTGTAGTAGCATTATCAGTAAATAATAAAGAAGGCGTTATTTGTCAAATAGATAAAATAAGAATAAATCTCAAATCTTCACTGACAGACAAAACACAATGTTATATAAGTTCTCTCCAATGAATATGTCTACTAGATCCATTTCTCCAGTGTTCTAAGTAACAGTTGCCTTCAAACCAGAAACAGCAGTAACAAATTATTCAGATTACGTAAGAACTGCAATGCATATATATATATATATATATATATATATATATATATATATATATATATATATGAATTACCCATATACTCACTATAAAAGGTCAAGTCTTGAATCGAAGAGATTTCACCTTTTTGTACAATATTTATTTTACAAGAATATTATTATCAGTTAAATTTTCAATTTAACCGTAACAAACGTTAATTGCCACTATGATATAAATCCACTTTACAGAAAAAAATTTTACCTATTCTATTTTTAACTATCTGGTTAAAAGTGTTCTAAAAAATTTATCGATTTAACATGTTAATATTTTGGCTAAATTGTTGCAACTATGTAATACTATGTCATTATTTTTACATTTTTAACTTGAAATAATTCATGTAAATCTACAATTTCTGATTGAATATAAACAATCATTTTAGTAAGACGAATAACTTGTTAATTTTTTTCTTTTCAGAGTTGGAAATTTAAGTTCTGTAAGATTTGTTAAATTTTACGGCAACCTATTTATTCGTTGATTATCTCATGGTGCTAAAGACCTTCTCTTGGTAAAAGTGTCCATTAAAAAGAGACATTGTTAAATGCTAATAGTCTTCTCTACGAGGAAGAAGAACGCCTAACAGATTTATTAGTTCGATATCAAAAGATTTGGTCATTTGTAGTGGACAGATAAATTCTTACCTATTATTAATACATACAGATAATCATACACAGTGATAGATACAGACACACATACACACACACACACGAGTGTGTGTGTGTGTGTGTGTGTGTGTGTGTGTGTGTGTGTGTGTGTGTGTGTGTGTGTGTGTGTGTGTTCTCGGATGAGTTAATATTTTGGTAACGTGAGACAATTCGGCAACTCCAGATGCTCCTGCTGAGGTTATGAATTCGACCAACCTCAATGGAGTCTGGAATGCCAAACTCGCCTGTTAGTCTCCGAATGTAACTCGCAGATTAGCCTCAATGGTTTCGAAAACAGCCACGAAATCTACGCTTTTAAGTCTATTTAACCTTGCTTGATTGTCGAGGTTCTTGCAACACAAATGAAATTTCTTAAATCATTTAGTTACTGTAATTAAATAACCTTTCACCTTTCACCCGATGTTTTTGATTGCTTATGTGGTGTTATGTCCGAGTTTGAGTTCATCAAACAAAAGCTCCCGAATTAGACGATCTTGAACGTCGATTTGTCGGGCACAACGAGTTAGTGCATCAAGTAGCACGATATTAGCATCTTCGAGTACCTTACATGGTTTAAACTGCATCAATCCCGTGATATACACACTACAAACAAATATGTACTAAAATATTGCAAAACTTTTGACTCATTATCATTATAATCATCTAGACGTGCTGGTAAAGTGGAGTTCCCTGTCTCTCTCTCTCTCTCTCGAAATATATATATATATATATATATATATATATATCACAACCCGTCCGTGTCATCCATCGCTCTCGGCAGGCCCTCTAAGTGATGAAAGTTTTTGCTTGTCGGTCAAAACTGGCGCGTTCATATAGAATAGTCAATAACATTACACACAGCCATAACTTGGGAGAAAACTTGTTTTATTTTATGAGAGATCAGATCTCCATTTGATCGACAACTTATCAACAGTCCACACACACTTACCGACGTATGTGAACTTGTTTATAGATTTCAGAGATTTGCCACTTAAAGTGAAGATGACCCCGTCTTGTTTAGAATACATGAACTCTGTTTTATTCTAATTTTCTTTTACTTTTGATTCGTATTGGGCAGATGTATTTGCGTTATGGTCTAGTTTGAACTAGGAAAGCCTAAGTTTCCGATCCGTTCATCTGTACAACTTTCAAATCACACATGGAGTAAAGTAATGCACAACGTATCAGCGGTTCAACTACCGTAATACTACCAACTACAGCTGAGACATTTCACGATTTGAAGTGCTTTATGTGATATACGCACCGCAAACATTTACGAACCAAAATATTGCTAATTTTCTTTTTTATTTTGAAACCGACGATATCTTCGAAATATCTGCAATCAGTATCACCATTCAGTAATTGGTTTTCTTTCGAGATTTCATGGTATGTATCATTATCGGAGTTATACACTTTTACCTTTTTAAGATGATCATCCAATTTATTTGAAGACTTTGCATGAAATATTTTAGGCAAATTGCAATTGCAAATAATCACATAACTAACGACTTCATCTGCTATTAATGATCTATGCTATTGACCTGCCACTAAACTTTTCAATTCGTCAAATATGTCAGCAGTTACATTACGCTTACACAAACTTAGGCATAATATTATGTATATGTGTGATACGCAGAAGCTAATCATTTGCTATACGTTTCCGGTGTGAAAGAACTTTTTAGATGTTTAACATGATTCTGGACACAAAATAAAGCCTTTGAAAATCTAGAACTGGTGATGATAGTTTTTATTTGCATTGATAAAGATATTAAAGGGATGTTAAAATTTACTTTACCTTTTTTTTTTAAGGCATAGAAAGAATCTTTAACCAAATAAATGGTTTTCTTTTGTTATTTGTTGATGTTTTCTGATGCGTAGTTTAAAAATACAAAGATTCATGACACATTACACAACAAACTCAGATGATATTGCCGAAAGATGACCTTGACCTGAATTGTTATCAGATTTTAGGTTTCATATCTATTCTATTTATATGATTGTACATTATTTCCGGTAATAGTTGCTTTAAATATTTTTGCCTTGTGGGCTAAGTGAACCTTTGATTCACTATTATTTGTTATATATAAGGATTCAAATCATTTAATAGATACACGAATAACTGGACAACATGTTCAAACAATAAAATCTATATAAGCTGAAACTGTGTTTAATTGCTACGAAAATATTTCCACTTATTCCAGTTGATGATAACTCGGATGTAGTCTCATAACTTTATGAACATTATCAATCAATGACGTCATACAACAAATTGTCATTAAAAACGTTTGAATGGGACTTTGTATCGTACAATATACAAATATATACGTTTCTGTCTTCTGTACTATTGATTTCAAGCTTTTGGAAACTTTATTTATCAACCAAACCCACTACTAGCTTTTGATACAAAACTGATCCTAGTGCGCTGGTTATGTCATATACTTCCTCACACAGACACACTTCAGATGTCTAATTCTAAAATTTGGCACTTAATTTTACTCTTTCACTCAAATCATTGGATAATTCGTTCTCTTTGTCATCATCATCATCATCATCATCATGTCGCGCTGCTAGCACGGATCTCCCTGACCCTCTCGCTACATGTCTCTATCGTCCATCGCTCCCGTGAGGTCTTCCTGGCTACATCCTGTATCGGCACAGACTTGTTGCATATAGGTTCTGGCTGGTAGTCTTGCCATTGCTCGCCCCTGTGAAGGAGTCCACAGGAGTATATCACTTGCGAGTTCGTCCCAACTTCTTCAGCTGTTTCCCACATATCTTGTTCGTCTAACTTGAACAGTTTTCGTGGGTGGTGGTTGATGGCCGTACAGCTGCTGCTTTGTCGGATGCTGCCTCCTCGACTTGTTCAATATTGCTCGCAGCATTCTTGTGTAATTGCCGTCAAGCTTCTTCTCCATACGTTTAGTTAGCGTCCAATTAGTGCATCCATATAGCAGTATCGACACGACCGCTGCTTGGAAGAAACTGCGTTTTATTTTATCGGTCAGGTCTGACTTCCATATGACCGATAGGCTATCGATAGCTGTCGATACCTTTGCTATTCGCGTGTTGATGTTTTTTTCGGTTGATGATACACTGCTTTTTAGGTAGATGACCTTGTTCACTACTTTCAGAGAACTACCGTTTAGTCTGGAGATGTCGCTTCTTTGATTAAAGCACATGTATTCTGTCTTGTCTGAATTGACACATGTGCTTTAATCAAAGAGGCAACACCTTTACACTAAACAGTAAACAAAAATATCTCCTCTCTTGGATTTTGTGTACCCTATTAATGACTTATCTATATTTCAAGCTGAGTCTCTTCCTTCATCTCAATAGTCAGCTGAAATGTTAAATGATTCGAATAAATTTTCCTCTTAGGATTCTAGTCAATTTTTTTGCGTGATAGATTACTGCTCGTCCCTTTCATTTAATTTTGTTGCATTAACTTACTAACCAAACATTCCTTTCATCCATTTTTTGTGAAGGTCTCCACTAATTCGATTAATGGCTGAATTGATTCCTCTACCCAAACGCTGATTAAATGAGAAAAGCTGAAGAACGTTTCCATTAAATGATGAGTTAACCTCTCGCCGGCCCTTAACATGTTACCAAGGTACAAACTGGAATTTTAAAGAACGATTCACATCTATAATTGGCAATGTTGTAAATAATCTTCCAGTTCTCGACATGTTTACTTTATTCAAGATAATAAATTTATAGTATGTTTCAGAAAAGATGCTTCCACCTTTTTAATAACTTTTATTTAAACTATTTAAACTTTGCTGTTTTCCTGAAAACTATTGATACTAAAAATTCAATCTGATAGTTTTCTAAAGAGCAAGTTAAATATTGAGAAATGATAACGATGACTTTGGCATTTAATAAAATCGATGTAATTTTAAGAATAACTGATAAAAATTAATTGAGAGCTTGAGACTAGATGAATTCAGAAAAATTGAATATTTTGAAAAATTCGGTTACTGTTTTATGAGCAAATTTGATTTTTCCAAGTCTTTACAGAGACTAATAATGAATTTACATGTTTTGCAAAATGTTTCGTGATTCTTGATGAAGTTTATTTTAAGATTCAACAGTGTTAGAAAATTTTTTGGTATAAGCCATTAACAACTTCCTGTCTGAAATAAATAACCATTGATTTGTCATTCTGAGAAAATGAATCTTTTAATTACCGTAAAATGATTGATTTATGTTAGCCATTTAATGTGATGTCCCCTGCAATGGAAAATGACATCTTTTCGATGCTGGTTTTACTATTTGTATTTGCCCATTTGAAACTTTGTCCTTTTTGGATTTAATTTTGAACTGGATTGTGTAATCTTTATTGACTAGGGATTTGATATCACTCAAATTTGTAAAATTGTAATATTTGTTATTTTAAAAATATATCTGACGACTTTGTTTTATCAATAGAAAATCTTTAGCATTCTTATCTAAAATAAGTTTCCTAAGAAATAATTAACTCAATAATCTTTTTTTGATATACATATATCCTAATTTTGTCAATTGCATGAATCCATGACCATTGGTAATGCCTTTTCTGATTTTCAATGTAATTTAGTAGTAAAACTATTAGCAATGCATTTCTATTATAAAATTTACATTATAGCAAGTGTCTGTCAGCCACGCATTTTATGACTTCTTTACAACTGACTATCCTTTTCTTCTAGCGAGTTTAAATACAGTGAGCGATCAAAACCAACTCTCTTTATTGTTTTCATTTATTCCTATAGCCAGAATGTGTTTTTTCACGATATATGAAACGGATTAAGATTAATGAAACTTTCTTGAGTCAATATTCCTTTTCACTCAATTCTTCTTTGTGTTAGACTTACCGTGTCGCCAATGAGTATTTTTGCAATAAAAGTTAATAGTCTTCTACCAGATGCCAGAATAGTATTATTTCTAGAGAAACTTAATTTCATCAAAACAGATATTAGTAGACATCATGTTTTACCCTTCTTCAACATTCTGAAAAATAAATACAGGGTGCGGGAGCAAAATTAGGAATATTCTAGTATAATGATAAACGGCTCTATAATAATACAAGATTAATATTAACTTCTAAAAATAAACAAAAAAATCAGAAGATAAAAACAGAACAGAAAATGTACTCAATATGGCCAGTATTTTTTAAATATTGTATTAACACGCTTATCCTCCCAGCTATGGGTTTAGTAATACCACTACAGTCCTTCTAGAAGGATGGATTTGGCATTAAATACCCTAAGAAAGTTGATATGTCATTAAAACAACCAAACCAATCAAATCATTTCGGAAAATTTTCGGGGCTTGGTTTCGGCGTTAAGCAGATAATATATTCTTTGTCGTTTCTTTTCTTGCTCACTCATATTTAATGAAAAAGTTCTTGAATAATAGAGCTAATCTTGAAAATTTACATTAATCAGGTTTTTTTCAAAGACTGGACAAATCAGACAAAAAAAAATTTAATCATTCCGCTCCCTGTATTCATTATATCTTCATATCGATATTTTCCCCTTTTATCTCTACATTCGCTGGAACATGATTTATGTACGACCCATGAAATATCGTATATACTCGTGTATTAGTCGTATTTTGAAGACCTAATTTTTTTGGCAAACAATCGGCATCGACTTTCAAGGATCGATGAAATGATAAAATTATTGTTGCATCAGAGAAAATAGTTTCTGCTGGTCGGCCAACACTGGTGTGTCCATGAGTAGGAGTTCATAGGAGAACGTTGCTTATGAATTCCCGGCAGGTTTTGCTCGTCTTACTCGGATGGTTTGTTTAATGAGAGGCAAGTGACCATACAGCTGCTGTTTTGTGAAGTGCTGCTTCCAGGATTTATTCAAAACAGCACGCAGAATCCTTTTGTAGTTCTCATCCAACTTTTTCTTCAATCTCTTTGTTTGAGTTCAAGTGGTGGAACAATTCAATATCACTGACTGACACAGCGACGGTTTCGTTGAATTCTCGTTTTAATTCATGAGAAATATTAGATTTTTATATGGTCAATAACTAGTAATTTGCAGTCCATGCTTTACTTCTGCATATAGATGTGATATTTCTACCCAGGCGTATGAAGTGGTCTATAAATTTCATTGGCATCCCATTTAAAGACATATAACCATCTTGATTAAATCACCCAAACTCTGTTTTCTCGAATGCCGCCGTAGATTTCATAGAAACTTAGTAAGTTTAAGTTAGTTTGACACAAGGCTAAATTGAAAGAACAAAAGGAAATGTTGCGTCAAATATCTGAACGTAGAAAGCCTGTCGTGAAAATCAGCATTTAAAATCCTAGCTTTTATTTGGACTTGAATATGAACAACTAGTAATTGTGGAAATGCTTAGCAGACCAGATATTAACTAACCTGAATTAGGGATAAGTGTGAAACATCCTGTAGGGATCGAACTCACTACATGTGATACTAGCTTGATTACTATTTATATGCTATTAGACACAGTTTTTATAGTTTTTCTAAAATGTAATGCCAGCTATAAACGCGTGTCGAGTAACATGATACTTAACCGTGTTTTAATATTTTCAATCATATTCACAAATTACGCTCACCAGTAGTCACTTCACTCTGTCTTGTTGTGTAGAAGTATCACATTCCAATTAATATTTTCGGAGAAAATAGAAAATGGGTATTAGGTTCGGGACAACACCTGTAAACAAATATTTTTATAATTGTAAACATCATTTTCTTCTTCCAGTCACCAGAAAATGATTGATTTATTTTCCGTTTTATTTTTGTGGTTAGGCATCACTTGTTCAATATCTACCAGAAAATAAAGACTGCCATGTTATAACACCTTTACAAATAATATACACACAACTATATACATGACAAGAATAACTCTTTGTCTATAACATGGTAATATCAAATTGGTCTCCACTTGTGGCGATAGATTTGTGTAAACTTTGAACCCACTTGTCAAATCCACTTTGAAAAAATTTTTCAGGTGTCTTCTGTTTATAGTAATTCATCACGCGATTTGACTTCAACACTGGTTTTACCTTCTTCCAGTTTTGAACTAAAACAATTATTCGAGATATCTTTTAGAGATCAAGAAAAGAAATAATCAGATCGTTCCAACACGAGGGAATAGAGAGGGTACGACAAATTTCTTACCCTAACAACAATAGTTGTTCACGAATCATCCCCGCAACGCTCTATCTAACGTTGCTAGCAACAGGCCAATTTTATGCGGTTGCAGACATATTTTGGCAACAGTGCTGGCCATATTTTGTCGTTACATTTAGGTCATGTCAGAAGCAATTGTCTCGCCCGGATCAAGCAGTCCTCAATGAAATTACCTTTCACGACTACCATAAAGATATCACATTATGATTTTCTGGTAATTTGACGTGTCGAGCTTCATTTGTGCATCAAACAGGCGCATCTTTTTTTTAATCACCTTTGAATTTAGTGTTTATCCAGTCATGCGAGAACAGCACAAAAAGGAAAAAAGGTGGACTAAAATAAATGAAAATTTTCATTTCTGTCAATCAATAAATGTGACACCCACTTCTAAGATGATTATTTGACCGATTGCTGCCAAATAACCCGCAATAGCGTGAGTGAGGGCACTTAAAACATGTCTCTTATTTCTTGACTTGTCAACTATCGATTGGCTTTTCACAACCTGGTGCACTTTGGCCTGTTCAAATAGTCTTTGACTAATGTTGAATTTACCACGCCAGAAGCTGATGAGGCACTCCGACGCTGTCAAAAGCTAGGGTTTCTTCTCTAAGCACTTAGCTGATTGGGAGCATCGATTTAGTTCAGGTGGGGTCTACTTTGAAAACCACACACCTTCTCTACTAGTTGCATAAAATCATTTTTTCCGTTTTTTCTTTGATTGGGCGTGAATCTTATATTAGTTGGGAAAGTCAAAGGCTTTTCCCTCTCTCTCTCTCTCTCTATATATATATATATATATATATATATATATATATATATATATATATATATAACCCTATTGAGAGTCAGAGGCCTGTCAGAGAAATTTTATTAACTAGAAGAAAAAGAAACTGATTTGGATTTTGGAAGAATAGAGTAATACATTACAAATGTGTGATGGGCTAATGGGTTTTCGAAATGAAGTATAGATAAAAATAATGTTATCGTGATGAGAAATTTGACGAAAACAAATTGTTATTGGAAAAGAAAGAAAAGCAAATGTAATGTTATTGGTTAACCAAGAGGCAGTCTGAATATAGGTGGATAGTTTTGACTGTTTGCTTTGTTCCAATTATCAAAAGCGACTATCCTAAAATCATAATAAACCTTTGAATATGGAATTTATTTTCTTTCAATAATTTTTCCCACAATCTGGAAATAATACGCATCAGCAAAGATTATTGACATCCAAGTTAGGAGAAAATTGATATTTTGGAGTGGTTTCCCCGTCCTTTCCCTCAGATTGAGAAGTACATAGAATAACAGGATCTATCCCTCACAGCAGTAAACCTCGAGACACAGAAGGAAGAACAGCAAGTGAGTCGGTAAGCAGTTTCCCAGAAGCTCTGGGTTTTTGCCCTGAGTAAAGAAAGCGAAGAAAGCTGACCATAACAGGAAGCTGTAAAAAAGCTTAATGAAATAAGCTGTACTAAGGATTATGGAAAGCAACTATAGCCGTCGTAAAAGATTTTCTTGCGTCAGACTATAGACAGTGAGTAATAAAAAGCTTAAAACTCATACGAGGAATTATCGGACTGTTGATTCGTGAATTAGTGTCTGACTAAAATTTGCCACCTCCGAGATGGGAGAATATATCTAACATTTTAGAAAGACATGCTTATGCACTAAATATTGTTATTTTTCAAACTGTGTTTTGTTCTTTATTTCTTGGCGTCCACTTTTAATTTTTTTTTTACTTTCTTAATTGCAAGCTTACAAGAGATTAATCTGTTGTCTGAATCTAAAAAAAATACAAGGTGGGCAGATAACGAATCGATCGTGTCATCGGAAGATATAGTCGACCAGCGGAACGATCAACAAATTGGAAGTGAAATCACCCCCTCCGTTTAGCGAAGACAATTATATATATATATATATATATATATATATATATATATATATATATATATATAACTGTCCTCGCTAAACGGAGGGGGTGATTATATATATATATATATATATATATTGGCGGTTATTAGTGACCGCTTGTTTTTTGACGCAATGAAGGATGTATAATCAGTTTTTACTCATTAAATTTCAATAATAGTATTAATATATCCATACATAAACATATATAATGAATAAGCAGAAAGGAAATACGAGATAAATTCATATAAACCTAATATTTAAGATAGGTAAATATAACAATTGTAATCGCAATTAACGCGTTTTCCAAAACAAATAAATTGCACATACAATTCCTTTACAAGTAAACTTGAAAGTGGCAATAAAAAGGATAATAAAAATGTCTTACTTGTCTTCTGTTTGTCACGAAAAGGTGACCTCGAGAATCTCATCGGAATTGGAAACAACGTCTTCATTTTTTTCAACGACCAAAAATTACAATCATGTAGATTATTCGCTCAACTGGCACGAACTAAAAGGAAAACGTCTTCTCCGTTCGCAGAATGAAGACTAAAAAGAAAGGTGTCTAAACTCTCATGTTACCAACAGACACGTGACTTGAGAACCGACGTCCTTAACCCCAAAATATTGATTTCTCAAACAAAATAAATGACTTTTTGCACGATTAGTAATTGTGCAATCATAGTTGAATTTATTTGATGAAGTATTATTATATAATGTGTGAGAGTTCCCGGAGCGTAATGGCTAAAGGACTGAAGTGAGCAGGTTCGAGCTCCAATCGAGCAATTACGTTCACTTTTTGACCATTACCCTTCGGAAAGATATGAACCCCCATTTTTCCTCACCAGCTATGAGTTATCACTGCTGATCTACAACGATGGCTTTGGCATTAACGCAAGAATGTTTATAAGCTATTAAACAAACAAAACTTAATTACTGATTGTAAAATGAATATATCGAAGTTATCTTACATAAGCTGTGGCACAAAGTCAGAGGTATGGGCTACATAGTAAGGATCTAACTCACTGAGAATGATCTTCTAATCTAGCTTGTTAACCATTATATCATATGATATATCCAAGATATTCGAATTACGATACGAATAAAAATTTTAAAAAAATGAAAGCAATGCTAATTAAAAAGAAAAAAATTAATAAAAAAATTAGTATTTATATTTCAAATTTTGTATTCCCAGTGTTGAATTGAAATATGAAAATTATTTCCACTTATATTACTGACGCTGTTTGTTTTGTTATTATTGTGGGGTATAATTAAAAACAAAAATAAATCATTTGAAATTTGATCCTAATTTCTTACAAGATTTTTTACCAATCGCTTTTTAAGAATTCCGTTTTATTTTGTTTTGATTATTGACCAGCTTGTTGTGATATACCATATACTGGTGTTTCACTAATTATAGTATGGGTAAAAGTTTGCGTCATCTGGAGGTCATCAAAAAATGGTGGAATTCGGGTAGAAAAAATGTTGACCAAAGTTGTCTCCGTTGAAAAGACGACTGAGTATTGAATCATTTTTTTTAAATATCAGCAAAGGATAATGGGGCTGGTGCAAGGCATCCTTAAATTATCAACCGTGAGAAGATATTCCTTATTATAAACATAGATTCGGCTGCTTGTTAAAGGTAAAATAGAATACTATTTCGGAATGGATTTGGCTTCTTACGACATGCTTGAATAAAAGCTGCAAAATTGCTCTTCTCAAAACATAAGAAAAGTTGGGTTACTTTCACCGAAACAGAAGAAAGCAGAATGAAATGACTTGTGCAAGTGTTATGCAAATGATTTCTATAATGGTAGTTTAAACATTGTAGGAAAATGAATTCTTTTGCTGGAATTTTCCTATTGTGTTACATTTCCGTTATATTAAAGTGTAGATCTATATGTATATTGTTGGGTATCAGCTACCTTTTCAGTATAATGAGCTGTTCTATGTGCCATATATGGCAGTAGCGGAGATCAGTCTGCGAATACGCCCACTCGCCATTTTGGAGAGTTGTTCTGATGTTTCTTTGAATTCTAAGCGACTAAAAGTAAGTGAATCTTTGGACTTCTTGGCAAGACTTGTTATTCTTGGTAAGACTGACTATTTTTGATAAGACTTGTTTTTTTTTGTCTTACTTAATTCTAGTTTATTTTCCGTCGTCTTACCGGAATATTTCTTGCAAGTGACTTTTTTCAATTCTTTAGTTTGACTTGTTTTTGTCATTGACTAGTCTAATTTCCGTCACTTGTTCTTTGTCCAACTTTGGTTAAACTTTTTTGACGTCCGTTGGACTTGCCTGTTTTGGCTTTTTTGTCTGGGGTTCTCCCTTTCGATTTTGTACGTTGTACTTTTTCAGTTTTCATCTTGTTTGTGTAGAAAGTAGAACCACCCCTCCATTCTTGCTACAGTTGGAGGTTTTTAAATTACCCTCCTAGCTGCTATTTCTACTGCAGCTATGGAGGGTTCTACGGCTTCTTCTCCTACTTCACAACCCTCTTGCCCGTCTCACCACAATATTGTACCGAAACCAAAGACTGACAAACCAGAAAAAAAGGCCCTCCCGATGCAGTCGGAAGAAACTCAAGAAACACAAGTCACATGCCTTATTGGTTCTAACTGGCCATCTCTTCATTTGGAGTCAGGGAGCCCTATTCCACCAGGGCAAAGGACCAAACCAGAAAGTCCGTCGCCGACGCCATGGAAGATTCAGCAGAAGAATCCAGAAGATTATGAGAAGGACCGGGTGGGCAAATATGCCGTCTGCTTCAAAGGCAATGAGATTTTGCCCATCCCGGAAATCCTTCAAAAAATCGAACCAAGGATAGTCACACTTGTGGTGACGGATTTAAAGTCAAGGCGGCTTGTCGGACTAAAGAAGGAAGTGTTCGAAGATTAGCTACGGAAAGCGGGTGTCCCATGCCAATACTTCTGCAGTAAGAGTTTCGCGACATGGGACGTCCTGCTCCCTTCCAGTGACCAAGCAGCAAAGGTTGCCTCAAGCAACATAAATACAAAATTCTTCCGACTGCAGCCGGAATATTTAGGGACCCGTAGGATTCGGGTCACTGTAACATCCCAGCGTTTATAACAGGTGAAGTGCTGGCCGCGTTCCTCAGCACGTATGGACGCGTTGAAGAGATAAACTTGCTTAGATTGGCAGCCGGGACGGCCTACGGGGACTACGTATTCCGGATGTGCCTAACTCAGGAGGGTTTTTAGGCAATTCCCGAAACCATTGTCAGCAGAGAAAGGTAGATGATGGTGGTTGTGGAAGGCAGACGCCCGCGCTGTTGGAGCTGTAAGCAGTTGGGGCATATATCGAAGTTTTGCCCCCAAAAGGATCCACTAAAAGCTCCAGCTGCTGCAGCTGCCACAGTCACCACAGAAACCGCAGCAACAACAGTTTCCACCGCCACCATCAGCGACGCTACACCTGAAAAGGAGCCAGACCAGGCCCAGCCGAAGAAAGCGGACGATTGGATTGAAGTCACCCGCAAAAAAAAGAAATCCCCGAAAAAAGGGGAGGATAAGTCCACATCTGCCTCTCCTGCAAAAGAAATGGAGCCAGCCCCTGCAAAAGCAACAACATCAGCAGTATTTATACCCAAGTCGGTGACGACACCCATTCCCGCGCACATCACCGAGCATCCTCCTACAACCAAGGCTAGAAAGAAAGCCAAGAGCAAACCAGTTTCCATCACAACAGTTCCCACTCCTCCAGAAGCACAAGAAACACAAGAAACTCCAATGGAGACAGCCACAAATCTGAAGAGGAGAAGGAGCAGCGGAGGAGGAGCCGCCAAGAAAGTATGTTCAGGGCCACCCTGCCCTGAGGATCCCCTGGAAGGCCCTTCTAATGCCTTTCCACAAAAACCTCCACCTCAACAAGCCCCACTGCATTTACCATTCCCACCTCCTTTGTTATCACTTCCTCCTCCACTTCTTCCCCTACCACCTCTTGCTCCACTACCTCTTCCTCCACTACCAATTCCGCAACTACCACTTCCCCCCTCATTACCATACTCCCCCTGAACAACCCTCACAATCCCCTGAACTGTTACATCACCCTCCCAGCCACCAAATCCTCGCCCCCACCAAATCTTGCACATTTCAAGATCTCAGTCCCAAGAGAGACTTTCCCCAAAAAATCTGCTGAGGACTTTTTCCCTTCCCTCTCTAAGCCCATCCTCCTCTCCGGAATTGTTTCCAGCAGCGACACCCGCAGAGAAGGAACCAGTGAAAGAACCAGCGACAGCAGATTCTGCACCAAAACGATCCCGGCGGAAGGCGAAGGCAACCAACCAAGACCTGACCGACGAACAGTGCAGGAAGGCGGTGACTCTGTGTACTGTCGGGCTGGAATCCGTGACGGATCACCAGCTCCGGAAGTCATTGAAGCCACTGCTGAACCTGGAAAAATTAAATGGCAAGAGAGTTTGTAACCCGACCAACTTTAGGGGTGCACCCATGCTGACCACCTTCATCAGTTCGGCTGGCGACCGTTCGAAGGGCGTATGGAAGTTCTTGGATACGGTCCGTCAAACCGACACGGGTGTTGAGCTGGCGGAGTTGGATCACCCCTCTTTAAAGCGATGTCTGCCTTATTGTACAGGGAGGGTCCCTATTTTGGTTCACCCGTCTCTTTATAGGTCTTTAAAGGTGCGGTTCCCGATGGATGTTGGCGGAGTGTCCAGGAAGTGCCGAATGACAACTGAACTCGGCTCCGGCTCCTTGAGACAGGCTATTGGCATCCTCACCCCCGGGAATTTCCGGCCCATCGTCGACACTGATTAGGTAAGTACACCAGGATGGCTTTAAACGTTGCTAGTCTAAATGCAAGGGGACTGAGGGATGCAAGCAAGTGTGCGCATTTGCTTGCTGAACTCTCGAACCTGTGCGTAGATGTCGCTGTGGTGCAGGAGACTCACTTCGGCGGTTGGGGTCGTTCCTGGATGCCTCGAGACGGACAGTTCTAGTGGGGGATTGGAATGCGATCCTTGACCCCAATATAGATATGGCCGGTCGGGGTGCTAGCAGTTTGGCAAGGAGTGACAGCGGCCTGTCGGACTTTTTGACTGAGTTCGATTTGGTCGACAGGTACTGTCTGAATCACCCAGGGAGAGAGATGTGGACGTGGATAGGAAGTTCGCCCTCTGACCAGTGACCTAGTTGCTTGTCCCACGTTCCACTGGTTAGGGCGGTCTGACCATAAACTGGTTAGGGTCAGTCTGCGGTTAGCTAATAGGCCTAGTCTGGCTAGCAACTGGAAGTTCAATACCTCCTTACTGGAGATATGGGACTTCCGGATGCGGCTAGAAAACCTAATTTAGCGGGCGTTAGTGGGGGCGGTTATTGGGAATAAGTGGTGGGTATCCCTTAAGTATAGGATTAGGGATTTCGCCATCAAATACAGCCAACAGCTCGCTCTAGATAGGACTAAGAAGGCGAAATCCTTAGAAGATAGACTTTCTCGGGCGGTGGAAGTGGGGGACTCCGTAGCCATAGATCTAGCTAAGGGGGACCTTGAGCGCGAGGCTAGCGAGCGCTACAAGGGTTTCGTAGTTAGAAATAGGCTAAAAAGAGTTCCGAACGAAGCCGTGAAATGTAACGCATTTATGCGTAAGGAAGAGTTGAGAAGTTTCCCTTGTCGGTACATCGAGTGCGTTAACGTCCCGGACGGGCGCGTGCTGAGTTCGAGCCGTGTGATTCGTGAAGCTTTCCGGACACACTTTCGAGATCGTTTTACCTGCTGTCCTGACCTCCAGGCTCAGGAGTTTCGTGACCATTTAGCCGACTTCCCCAGCCTTGGGGAGGCGGAATCGGCTAGTTGCAAGGGTGCGGTTACTGAATGTAAAGTCCGTAGTGCGTTGAAGTAGGTCAGCCTTAACAAGTCGCCTGGACTGGACGGTTTACCCTACGAAGTGTACTTGAGGATGTCGGACATGTTTGTCCCTATTCTGACGGCTGTGTTCAACCACTGGTAGTATTACCACGGGTGTGATCACATTGCTGAAGAAAGAAGGCAGGCATGTTCGGGAGGATCTAGATGATTACAGGCCCATAAGTCTGCTAAACACAGAGTTAAAGATTTTGGTCTTGGCGAACCGTTTGCAGCTAGTCATCAGTGATCTGGTCGGCCCTGAACAGAACTACGCTGTGAAGGGAAGATCAATCCAAGACAACTTGCACTTGGTGTGCCAGATTCTAGAGGGGATAAAAGACGACACCAAAGCCGCGCTGATCAATTTAGATCAGTCCAAAGCCTTCCATAGGGTGGACCACTGGTTCTTGGCGGCGGTTTTAGAGACCGCCGGATTCAAACTGGAGTTCCGCAAATGGATTAGCATTCTGTACCATAACTCACAGGCGGTGGTGCAGGTGAACGGGAGGCGTTCGGGGGCTTTTGCGATCGACCGATCGGTCCGGCAAGGCTGCCCCTTGTCCCCTCTTCTCTATGTCCTTGCTTTGGAGCACCTGCTCCGAAGGCTTAGGGACAGAGGGGCTCGTCCGGCCCTGCGCGGAATCTTGCTAAGCGGCAGCGTCCGAGCCAAGATTTCCGCGTTCGCTGATGATATCACGGTCTTTGTGTTCAAGCGTCGGGACATAGTGGCTGAGAAAGAGGCGGTTGCGAGATACGAAAAGGTAGCAGGTGCCAAGGTTAACTTTGACAAGAGCGAAGGCTTGCGGTTGGGTGCCTGGAGGGGCAGCTTTCCCCTGCCAGGGCCCTTCCGCTGGAGTGACGGTCCCATCCGCATCCTTGGGGTGTGGTTCGGGCCCGGCCTCCAGCTGAAGCGAAATTGGCTGGAAGTACGGGCTAAGGTAGAAGCACGGGTGGTTGCCTGGCTTCGAAGGCGGTTGTCCTTCGGGTCCCCACCCCGGGTAAGTAGGAAGTTTACAAATTTCTTAGGATCTCTTGACCCCCTAGCTAGTAGAGTGAGGTGTGTCATTGTCTCCACCATTTAGATGTTAGTTTTACTCAACGTCCTCCCCATTACCCGTTTCTTTTTTCTCACCTTTCAACCACTTGTGAGTCTCGGTCTTTTTTTGAGGATCTTGGTCGCATATTTCTGTATTTCAAGTTCATCTCCTTTTCCTGACCGACCCCCTTTTCCGTTTCTTTCTTTTATCCCGTTTAGTCATAGGTTTTTCCCCTATAGGGAGAGTTTGGACTTGTTTTTGGGCCTTATTTAGGTACCAGAAAACAGTCAACTCTCCACAGCATAAAAGTGGGGATGGGAGGGAAACCAACCGGGTTTATGTTTTGTTTACCCTGGGGCTTTTTTTTTCTCCAATCCCTCATCATCTTTAACTTGCTGTATATAAGTCATTTCATTGTATCGAATTTTAAGTAGGACTTTCATGGAGCGAATGAAGGTATTTTGGTGATTGAAGCGTGGTTGGTGGATGAATGGATTTATTGTATAGAATGAGAGGGAAAAAAAACAAAAAGCTGATTGAATGATGATTGTTGGCGATAAGTGCAACTAGCTAGGGCTTCATAGGAAAATACAGTTTTCGCCCCTTTCTCTTTCTCCCCTATTTGGGCCTTGTACTCACTGAGAGTTGTATCTCTTCGGAAATAAAAGCCCACTCGCCATTTACGTCGTTTTTTCTAGATTATTGCTCGGATTATTGTTATTGCTTGAATTTTTACGGTTAAAACTTTGTTATCTCGGTAAGACTTGTTTTTGTTTGACTTTATTTTTCTTTTTCACTTTTTTTTTTCAAGCTTACTCGAGAATTTTCTACTTGTGACTGTTTTTTATCAAATAATTTGTTATTGTTTGACTTGTTTTGTCACCGACTGGTTGTGGCCGATGTTGCCGTTAAAAGTTTCAAGTTCCGTCTGGTTGTGGTTTATGCGTCCAATATCGCTGCGGAGAGGGTTTCCTTTTTTCGTCGGTTGGCGCCGTTCCTGGACGATACGAAGCGGCTTGTCTTAATGGGTGATTGGAATGCGATCCTTGATCCCAAAATAGATAAGGTCGGGCGGGGAGCTAACAGATTGGGAAGGTGTGAAAGCAGCCTTGTCGGCTTCATGACTCGTCATGATTTGGTCGACAGGTCTTGTCTGGATCACCCAGAGCGGGAGATGTGGACGTGGCTAGATAGATCGCCCTCAGCCAAAGTAGGTTCCTACTTGGACAGAGTGATGGTGAGAAGAGCTGACATTTATTTCGTTAGTGGTCCCACGTTCCACTTGATAGCGTGGACTGACCATAAACTTGTTAGGGTCAGTCTGCGATTTGCTAATAGGCCTAGTGTGGCTAGCTACTGGAAGTTCAATACCTCCTTACTGGAGATACGGGACTTCCGGGATCGGCTAGAATTCCTAATCAAGCGGGTGTTAGTGGGGGCGGTTACCGGGTATAGGTGGTGGGTTTCTCTCAAACATAGGATTAGAGATTTCGCCACCAAGTACGGTCGACAGCTCAATTTAGATAGGACCAAGGAGGCGAAATCTATAGATGATAGACTTTCCCGGGCGGTGGCTGGGGGGGACTCCCTAGGTGTAGAACTAGCTAGGAGGGACCTTGAGCGTGAGAGTAGCGAACGCTACAAGGGATCAGTCGTTAGATCTAGGTTAAAGAGAGTTCTCAACGAAGCTGTGAAAACGAACGCGACTGCGCGTGAAGAAGTGCGAACGCTGTCAAGACCCCGGACGGGCGTCTGCTGCGATCGGGTCGTGATATACGTGACGCCTTTCGGGCGCACGTTCGGGATCGCTTTACCCGCTGCACTGATGGTTTGCCCTACGAAGTGTACTTGAGGATGTCGCACATGTTTGTTCCTAATCTGACGGATATGTTCAACCATTGGTTCGCCCAGGGAGCCATCCCTGGTAGCGTTACCAAGGGCGTGATCACATTGCTGAAGAAAGGTGGCAGGCATGTTTGGGAGAGTTTAGACGATTACAGGCCCGTAACTCTGCTTAACACAGAGTTAAAGATTTTGGCCCAGGTCTTAGCGAATCGTTTACAGCTTGTCATTAGCGATCTGATCGGCCCCGAACAGACCTTTGCTGTGAAGGGAAGATTGATCCAGGACAACCTGCACTTGATTCGCGAGGTCCTAGAAGGGATAAAAGATTACACTGAAGCCGTGCTGATCAGTTTAGATCAGTCCAAGGCCTTCGATAGGGTTGACCATCGGTTCTTGGCGACTGTTTTGGAGACTGCCGGATTCAAACCGGAGTTCCGCAGATGGATTAGCATGATGTACCACAACCCTCAGGCAGTGGTGCAGGTGAACGGAAGGCGTTCGGGGGCGATCGCGATCGAGCGTTCGGTCTGGCAGGGCTGCGATCTGTCTCCTCTTCTCTATGTCCTCGCGTTGGAGCCCCTCCTGCGCAGGCTTAGGGATGAGGGGACAAGTCCGACCCTGCGCGGTGTCCCTTTTGTTGGCCGCCTTGCGGCAAGGGTTTCCGCGTTCACTGATGACATCAGTCTTTGTATCCCGCCGGCTGGATATAGAGGCTGTGAAAGAGGCGGTTGTCGAGTACGAGTGGATTGCAGGAGCCAAGGTCAATTTTGATAAAAGCGAAGGTTTGCGGCTCGGTGCTTGGAAGGGTAGCAATACTCTTCCAGGGCCCTTCCGCTGGAGTGACAGACCCATCCGTATCCTCTGGGTGTGGTTTGGACCCGACCTCCAACTGGAGTGAAATTGGTCGGAAGTACATGCTAAGGTGAATGCTCAGGTGGGAATCTGGCTTTCAAGGAGGTTGTCCTTAAAGAGCAGGGCGGAGGCGTGCACCGTGTACGTCTTCCCCTTGATCCTTTACCGATTGGCTGTAATTCCCCTGCCTAAGGCACATCGGTTAGCGCTTCAACGATCCCTCTCCAGATTGCTCTGGGGAGGTGCAAGGCCGATGGTCCGTAGGCAGGTCTGTATCCAACGTACTCGCAACGGGGGTCTGGGTATGCCTGATCTGGAGAGCCACTGGCTTGCTGAAAGACTTGCATACTTGGGCCAGTCGTTGACGGGGGACGCAGTGTGGAGACGAAAGGCGAGTCGGACTTTTCCTCGCCTCAACTCAGACCCAAAGGCTGAAGGTCAACGTAGGCCTTTGGGCGAAGCACTGTTTGTCCGCGAGTGCCGAAAGGCCCTTCGTAACCTTCTTGGGTCCAGTGACCTTTCATGGCCTCGGAAGGAACTGTATCGGGAGTTAGTGGTGGGTTCCGCTTCTGATCCTCTTAGCGAGCGGCGCGGCTGGACGGCGGAGGAGATCCGCTCTCACTGGAATTGGGTGCCAGGATCGAGCTTCTTGAACAACTCCGAGTTCTCGCTCACCTGGCGACTTGTTCGGAATGCGTTACCCCTTCGCGACTTGAACTACAAAGCGGGCCTGGCAGACATGCCCGATTGCCCTCGCTGCGGCAGTGGCATGAAAGAAACGGCTGAGCACGCCTTCTACTACTGCGAGCGAGTTCGCCCGTTTTGGGATCACGTCGGGGAGTGGACGGCTCGCATCGAACCCAAACAGCTGTGTAGCTAGCTAGGTTCCCTCAGAATTCATTGTTAAAGCAAGACCTCTCCCTTCGTCTCCCCCAAAACCTTAAGGCCTTGTGCCTTCATTGTATTTTTTTACAATGAAATAAAATAAGCCTACGAGTCAGACCAGAAGAGCCGTTCCTATTGTTGAAGTATATCCTTACTCTGTCACTAATCCTATGTTCTTATTACTAACAGTCTCTCTCTCTCTCTCTCTCTCTCTCTCTCTCTTGTAAATACTCTTTTCTGTAAATATAACTATTTTCCTCACATATCGTGGTTTGTCTTATTATTACTACTACTTGTGTTCACTAACCAGAACACAACATATATAAATATTTAGTTTCCATCATTCTAAACAGCTTTGATTATCGCTCTGAACCAACAATCTGTTGTTTTCATCTGGTCTATATATCAATACACTAAAGCATTCGGTTAAGTATTTCCCTTTCTGTGTTATTGGTTCTATAAGTTTTTTACAAATAACTTATGTCCAAGTATAAATAGGTGTTCCAGTCATGCCAAAGTACTTTTCTCAACATTTTAAACACCTTTAAGACATATTTTTGAAAGTAATTTCTTTGGTCTATTTCTCATTCATATTTAGACGAAAAGAAACACTTGACTTGGTTATTTAATGATTTGTGTTTTTTGCTTTTTTTTTTCTTTCCTATAAAACAACTATATATACTGTATTCCAAAGTTATTTTGCATATTGCTGTTTATTCCCTCGAAGAGAACATGTTGTTTGTATCACTGATCACAAGCCGTTTCCATGGTTCTGACTAAACCCTAACTTCCATCCTAGAAATATATACTTGCATATTTCTTTTTGGATAGTTCATAGCATTTACAGGTGCGAGTTAACACACACACACACACACACATTCTCTCTCTCTCTCTCTCTCTCTCTCTCTTTCTTTCTTTCTTTCTTTCTCGCTTGTTCACTTCATTTTAGCTACTAATGTCTCGGCTAAATCGTCACATAGAAAGTTGGTGTGCAAAGAATTAATTTTGTAACCTGATTTGTTCGCTGATTCTTGTAGCAAAAAGTTCGAAAGTGTCTCGTATAAAGTAGCAGTCAATTTTTTGTCATTTAATAAGATTAACTTAGTTTTTAGTATTTTCACCACAAGTCTGTTTGTTCTTTATTGAGTATTGCTGGGAGCAGCATGAAATGCTTCCGATAGGTTACTTCTTTCAATATTCGTTGTCATTTTTTTCTTGAAACTTGTTTATTTTCTATTGTTACATCATTGAAAAAGACAACTGCTACATGTCATCGTCATACCTTTAAAAATAAAGCCTTCTGAACTGAAGCTGGAACTCTTCCTGTTTTAACAATGTCACAGGTTATAAAGATTTGTCAACTTTCAGATCAGTCCATCCTGTTGTTTTCAGTTAATAAGATCTGAGAACAGACATGCATACGCAGAGCGTGATTAAGTGAATTAGATAGATAGATAGATAGTTTCTTACAAAGAGACATGAATAAAGAGAAATAGTAAAAGTGTTTATGTCAATAATAATTTACCAATGATAATGATAAAACTATGATTTGCATGTGCCATAGTGATCAAGTAATACGTTCTACATTCAATTATAAATTTATTAAAGACAAATAAATCTCTTTTCAGAAATATAATTAACGCAAACTACGTTTAATAACACAAAGTTAGTGAAGAAACTTCATCAATAACCCTTTTATAACAGCTATTTTTAGGACCAGTTATCCTCCCTAGATTTTTGGCAAATTTCTCTTTCTTGAAAAAATACTACATAACCATAAACTTCCATTTTTCTTGAATCATTAAAACTTTTGATATCCTATTAAATGTAAAAATCGCAGAAATAGGTTCATTCTATACTTTGGTTGTCAGAAAATAATGTAAACACAGCTCAAACAAATTTTAGTTATCTACAAAAAAAAGAACAACTCTCTGTGCACGACTTAGTTCATATATTAAATACATATAACAATAATCGAAAGTTAATTCATTTTAATCTCTTTCCGGTTGTGCTTGCTGATAACATCACCACGAAGAAGAATTCGTTTTCATTCATTTTAGCAAACTTTTCACCGCTGAACGTAATACCAAGTCTTATTTTTGTGTTATTATTTCAAATGACAAAGACATTTTTCTGCACATTCCAAACAAGGAAACATTCGAATTCTTTACACTAAATTAACCTTTACATTTACAACGTTCACAAGAACTTTTATCCAATCATACGCCACTAAAATTACACTTTAATTTGTGTTAGTTTCTTTATACTTTCTACCTGTGATTTTTTTTTCATTTGCAGGAAGATTCTCCTTTTTCAACAATTCAGCATTACAGTTCTATTTTTCCATCTTTCACATTATAACAAGAGTATAGTTTTAGTTCTTATGTATTATAATATGACTATCATTTTGTTAAAACCCATATCCATGATCCTCATAAACAAGAGGAAAAAGTAGAGCCTACACAATCATCACCAATTTCAGAACCTATGGAATGGATAATTATATCAAAATCCGTTATTTCCAAAATCATAAGTACATCACAAGTTATACATATTACGAGAAATTCATTAACTTATATATATATATATATACTGAACAAAAGAAGTAATTTACACATGATAACAAACAATTTATGTCATCTACCAAATGACTCTGACTTATCTCATAATTCATTCACCTCTATTTTAGACTGAAATATAAATTCACATGGCGTTAATACCCTTTTGAAAGGTATGAATCAAATTATTCTCCCTTCATCTATGGCTAAATTGTAAGTCAGATTGGGCTCTTTAACCTGAGTATGGCAATTGGTCTAGGAGGACGTTGAATTCAAACCTAATAAACTCCGATTTTAATTGACCTTTTGTCACATCTTGTACAGGTGGAGAGTGGGTAAATATACTCACATATACACACTCACATACACATATATATATATATATATATATATATATATATATATATATATATATATATATATAGTGCAATTAGAAGGAAACTCAAACCGGGTTAAGTTGTCATAATGAATTTATTTCGCCGGAGAATATAATTATACTCTCCGTCTCATCAGATGATTTTTTTACATGTTAGATTTGAAGTTGCGGAACAGCAAATGTGGAATTACAGTTCATATGTCTACTAGGAGAAAAATAATCAATTCTCTGGCGAGGGCAGAGGGTTTCAAAACAATAGAGGTTGGAAACATTAAGAAACAGGAGCAGGGTATTCCTGTAGGTCAACCCATCCCAAATTGAACACATGCCAGGAATCCCATAGCAGATGGGAATTTCTAAATAATCTAAACTCGTAAATTAAATGACTATCCCCATATATATTCTTTATTTACTCCAAATACATTTGTTAATTATCTCAGCTGGTGTGATTTTAGATATGAACTGTAATTCCACCTTTGTTGTTCCACAACCTCAAGTCTAACATATAAAAAGTCATCGGAGAATATAATAATATTCTCCGGTGAAATAAATCTATAATGACTACTTAACCAGTTTTGGGTTTCCTTCTAATTGCACTATATACACTCTGAATGTGAATTTTGTTACATACCCGTAAGGGAATAAGTGATGTAACCATAGTCATTCATCGAGCACTCACATAGATATATATGATATTCCTCATATATTCTATACAAGAATAATCTACATCCACTGTCTTCGGACGTTGAATGGATATTCCTAGTGCATATATATATATGTGTGTGTGTGTGTGTGTGTGTGTGCGTAAAATGTAAGTCTAGAATAAAAAATATCGATATAACAACTTATTTTTAACAATATAACTTATTCATGTATAAAGATGTTCGAGTCAAATATTTCTAATCTAAATTGATAATTAATTTATATTTAAGTATCTCTATTTTCTTTTAAAATCAACATTCATCAAGCCTAAAATCGCGCAGATTTTATTCTCACCTTTACCGATAGTTTTGTTGTATTTATTGTAATTTAAACAAAATGAGAAATTATCAAATTTAGTCTCAGTACAAAATTCTATAAACTTACATATTTTGAACATAATTACTTTTGAATATTTTAAATCTTTATATACGTGATTTCCCTATTCTAGCTGAAAGAGCGTGCAAAGGAAAAATCAAGAGTGAATGATTTTTTGTTAATATATTCTCATGAGCTGTTAATCATTTTTGATGTTGACTATTTCCAAGAGTTTTTAGTTTTTGTTATCATTTGTATGGATAATAAAGCCAGCATCACGCCACCCAACATAAAATGGTAAAAATGATGAAAATGGCGAAAGAAAGAAAAAGCAAATCATTTTGGAAAAATACATAAAAACAGAATTTGAAGTAAAAAAAAAAAAAGGTCGTGATTCATATTTACTCTAAGACACACAATTATGGAAAAAAATGCGCAAATATCATTCAAAAATCTCTTGGCAGAGGAAATGGATTGAAACAGAAAGACTTTTTCTGTGGCCGTCCGTTAATTTAAATGTTGACTGCACAAAAAGTTTAGTTTTTGCAGACCCGTTTATAGACAATCAAGCCAGCATCGCACTATTCGGACATACTACTTCTTAGACGTTTTGCACAATAATAAGAATGAGAATCCTCTATCAACGACAGGTTTCTTTGGCTTTAAATTCTAATGCTCAACAGTATACAGTAGTCTAATAGACTTTGCGGATTAGGATTTTTCCCCATAGGTCAAACTGATTAATCTAATGAGACCATATCCGTTGAGAAGCATTCTAGTTTCTCTGAATTGATTAGACGCCTCACCACCAATGTTTTCCTTTAGTACAGTTATTGCATGAGGACAGTGACCTAAAGAGAAAAGGCAAAACAAGACATTTTTTTTATCATTAAGGGTTTTCGGACTATTTTGCCTTTTCATCTTTATTGCTGTTTCCTTAAGGTTTTGGCCGATATCTCCTCCAGCCTTCTTCGGGTGTTTGTCGAAATTCGGGAATCTACACGGAACTTCGAACTACGTTCTTTATTGAATCTACGGGAGTGGCCTGTTCTGATTCCGTTAGCCATAACCGGGTACAAGTGTATTGTCTCTTTAGAAGTTTAGGGAAAACAAGATATATTTAAGATCCTCTGGAGAAAGCTGAGACTCTTCTCAAAGTTGAGGATTTGAAGTTCAATAAAACTATTATCAAATTCTCATGAATGTTTTACTTTTTAGACGATTGACTAGATAACAATATGCACTAGACAAAGCAAAGGACAAAAATAATCAGTTAAATCAACAAGTTGTTTCATTTTTATGTTGTTTCATAAAACTACTGGTCAACTGATATCAAAATAATTTTGTAAATATTTTAGAGACAAGACTTACAAAGTAAACTACAAAAACTGCTGTGATCCTAATAAGGACTCACTTGGATAACATTTGTATGTAATGTCAATCATTAAACTGAAGAAAATATGCATTTAAGGTTATATTAACCATTAAGTTCTTTCAAAGAAAAATAACTTCAAGCGTTTACGTTCTTTCAAAATATATTTAAAAGTTGACTATTTACTTACACTACTTAGTGAAATAAAGTTTTATAGTTTTATTGCCTGTAAAATTTCTAATAATACAATCGAAATCATTTTTCAGCAATGCTAACCCAATCTAGATAAATAAACAAATTAGGTTTGAGATGAAGGCTTTAAAGTTTTTAATAGTTTTATTTAGCTAACAGATCAGGATACTGATGCGACTATTGTTAACAATATTCTTAAACTAACAGAAACATTTAGGAACATCTAAAAATAAGTAGTTTCTTAATAAATTTAACAACTCAAAAGATTTCAAATCTGGCATCATAAAACTGAGCACAGCAAAATATTCATGCATTTAACCGTATCACCCTTTTTTTAAAACTTAATTTCAGATATTGTGAGATATTTCCATAAGAAATCAAAATTATCAGTCAACCACTCAAACGTAGGTTTAGTCTTGCAAAGACATTATCAGTCAAAATTTTTTTTTTTCTGAAATTGACTTCTCTGGCGAATCATCTCTTAACCATTTCGGTCATTTGACACTGTGTTGTGTCTGTATGCCTCCAGTTCGGTCACAAAAGCTTATCAATCGATGGAGCGGAAATCTGAAGACATTTTGTTACCTCCTTTTTTAGACAAGGTTTCCTTTTCTTTTCTTCAACTAAGTGATGTCATAAATTATCTGAATTTTGAGATAAAGAAGTTTACCTGGGAGGGTTTTTTTTGTCTTATCACTTTTTATTACAACGATTTTGGTAAAATATTTTTTGATTGTTAAAGTAATTTGTGAAGACTAGGAATTAGGAAGACATTCATTCTGTATTTCGGGAGATCTAGACGAAGCACAAATGTACAGTCATATTTTATCATCTCTCCACTCTTTTTCTTTCAATTGTTCTTAAAAACCTAATCAGTCTGTAAAATGAAGTCTATGACTTTTCTGCTCTTTTATTTAAAAGGTTTGGGTGTTCATAGGTTTGTAATTTCCGTTGGTAATTTTACGAGTGTAATAGCTGTGCACCCGGCCTAAAATCAACGTTTTGCTCCTGAGACTTCTGCTTTAACTCAGGTTTGGTTTCTTGCTTAATGGTATATCAATTTTCGTGGGTTATTTAATGCCACAGTCACCCTCGAAGAAGTACAGCTGAAGGGATAAGAGAGCCTTAAATCAGAGTAAAGTAGATGTTGAGATGGAAATCTAATTAAATACATGGCAAAAAAGTAAAATTGCTGTACAGCAGAGAACAACAACAATGATGATGTATAAAAATATAATCTGCTTCTTTGTTTTTCCTTTCATTACTATAAATGTACGAATAGTTGGTGTGAGAGAGGTTTGAAGATGGCTAATCTTGCCAACACTGGAGCTGGGGTATGAACCGGCTGCAAAGTTTCTTCTGTCTTCTCTTCTTCGTTCTCTACTTTCACGAGACAGGTAAAGGGCCATCTCAAGATATCGAATCATCTTAGTCTCTCTTCGCTTTTCTACTTTCAGGAGTCTCGTACAGGAGCATCTCAAGGCATCGAATCACTTAGTTTCTCCTCGCTTCTCTAACCTGGGCAGTCTAGTGCAAGGTCAACGCCCAGTTTGGTGTAACGTCTCGTAGCTACCTTCCTGGTCTTCTCTCCTCCTCTCGTCTAAGCTGGTTATATAACATTCCGGATGCCCACACAAATTATCGTGGTCACACCAACAGTCTGCCACCTACATGTTGCACGTGGACACGCCTCCTTTTAGCATACCAACCACACAATTTACGAGGCACTTCTACCGTGGAACGACCTGCGTGCTGTTTACTTTAGGAAATAGATGCACTTCTTATGCTACTCTCGCAACTTATGCGGCATTTCTGCCCGGTCATCTTCGTCCTAATTATTTTGGCAACAGGGGCATTTTCTGTTATAAAACCCACGCAATTGATGTGACAAATCAAAGGGATCAACAAGTCAATATCAAAAAAAAAAAAATGAAAATAATGCATTCAAGTAGCCATCGGTATATTTACGTCTATTATTCATTCAAAATTCATATCAAATATTAGGTCTCATTTTTCTTCTTATTTTAGTCTGCATTCATATTATAGTTTTAAAAATAACTGTATATTTTTTCAAAGGAACAGATCCTAATAGTATCCAGTGATCCTATTATCTATTAACTTTTCCACGAATGAATATTCAAAAAAGTTGGATGAACATAGGGTCTCACACATACATATAAGAGCCAAGAGAGAGATTCTCAGTCTCCATAAATTTTGCTGCAAACTATGACACCCTTCACTTCTGTCACAATGGCATGTTGACATTTTCATTTTCATTTTTATTTTATTTTACTGCGTCTCTTTCAGAGATCAAAACTACCGAAAAAAAGTCTTTGGATTTTAGACTTAAGACATGGAACGTTAATTCCGATCCTTGACAGAATGAATGTCTCATTTCTAGGTAAAGTGCACAGATCCTAAACTATGATCCAAGGAAGAAATGATAATTCTTACATAAATAATACAGTTATTTATTTTTGGGGTGGGAACTATTTTATTCTCTAAATAATTCACTTAATTTTTTACGGTAGTTGTTTTCAGACTTTAAGTAATAAATGCTATTTTCATTGGTCATTACAGACAAAAAATTGTCTCTTTATTACTCATTTCAGATTAACAACTGAATTGAAATGTTTGAACTGTAAATTTTTAATGAAAGTTCATGTGGAGTTTGGGATAACATTCTAAAAAGCACATTAACTTTTCAAGAAGAATTTTCTTGAATAAAATCTATAAAACATAAGCCTAAAATATCTGACATAATGATTAGTGACAAAATATCAAAGATTTTCTGAAATACTGACTTCTAAAATAGAATTATATGACTGCAAATTGAAAGAAAAAACTGGATTATGATGTGTGTGTGTGTGTGTGTGTGTGTGTGTGTGTGTGTGCGCGCGAAATGGTAATAATGTATCTATTTTTTTTTTTTTGATGAATTCATATAAAGAATGACAACTAAATGGACTCGATTAATTATTTCTTTGTTCCTACGTAGCCCAATAAGAAATATCTACAAAGATTCAATCGCTTTTTTTTAAAATAAACATTTCTTATATGTCCGACGAGATTCAATCTTCTTTTTATATTTTGAATTGCTGCGGGGAAAGTGGAGGTCACAAGAAAAAAAATGTCTGATACCTTAATTTTTTAAGATCTACATCTAGCTTCTTAATTTCAGTCGTATTTTAACTCAAATCTAAATTTGAAATTCTAACAAATAAATGATCGGCAAGACTTGGAATTTTATTCGTACTTTTTCAGCTTTTCCCGTTACAGTTATTTTATCAATGAGGTTACGAAAACCAACCATTCAAATGTATCCATATTGTATACTTCTCTGAACACCAATACATCTTTGTTTACATCAGTAGTATTAGATGTAATAATGTTAAACTTTCTTAGATGAAGCACTGTTTGTTACTATTGAACTTTTACTAGAATTATTTTCTTAGTAGTTTCTGTTGTATTAAAAAAAATTATTCGTTAGTTTAGATTTGAGCTGCATACTTACGATCTTTGAACAACGATATAGGTGTTGTGATAAAAACAATAATTTGATGAAAGAAATGACAAAAAATAATATTATTTCATCTTAGGTAAATCAGATACCTTATTCGTGGCAAAATAGCAATGGCATGAAAGAAAGGCAAATCAAGAATGAACCTTAATTGTCAATAGTTAGGGTTGGATCATTCAAACAAAATAGATCAATCTCTTTACGGATTTGAAACGTAGATTTAAAAAGGGCAACATTGTTTTTATACAGATTTTAATTTTGCTATATGAATAAACAATATTAGTCATTTCATTTTGGCATTTTTGTTAAAGTTTATATCGTATAAATGCTTGTCTTTTTGAGTTATGATTCTCTGTAGTTCCGCAACGTTCGCCTAGACATTGCCTTTGACATTGCGGCAGTTTACTAACAAATAATATCTTTCAATTCGTCTATTGTCTGCAGCCAACATTAACTTGATTCATGTACCTCCAAAGGAATTAATCTTTTCGTGCTTACAAAATAATCATTTTCAAAAATATGTTTCAATTACAAACACACGAACTTCTCCAGTCCACGCCAACAGAAATGGCATGATGCTGCTGCTGCTTAAAGATATACCTTCCACATCCTCAACACTATTTGCGAAAATTTTATTCTGGAAGAGGATTATGCCAGACCTTGTATCTAAAAATATATAAACTAAAAGATGAAAAATATTAATTTATAATTTTCGGCCTATAATTTTTATATCATTTAAAGACAGCTTTAGATAAAAACAATTAAGATGAATAGCAAATCATTATCACCAGTTCACCTGCAACTTGATCTTTATATTCCTTCTTAGGATATTAAAGAAACACATTTTTTTTTTCAACTTCATAATTCTTCGAAAACCGACAAAATACAACTTAAACTTTTTACTTTTTTGTTTGTTGAGTTATTTAGAATTTTAAAATCAGTGAAAATGAAAAGTTGAACAAGGGATAACGTTTCTTTTTTCAGTTCTGCACATTTCACAGGAAACCTGTTTTTCGCATTTCAAGTGGCTCTCTCAATATTTTTTTAGCACGAACTGACAACAAACAGTAGAATTCATTTAAACCTCTGAATCTGTTACACCGATATACCCGTAGTACTTTTATTTTCCTTTTGCACTGTAGCACTGCTTTACCGGAGCACCGAGTTACCAATGCAGCGATCACGCTGAAATAGCAGTGGGTGAACTTAGGATCAAGAGCCTAACGCTGAAAGATTTAATAGTTTACTTACACCTGAACGATTGATCGATGTGGCCGAATATCCTCTTCTTTTATTTATAGTCACCACAAAAATTATTTATTTACATTTACATGATCTGATGACATTTTAGGTGACTGATCAACGTGCAAACAACTATATACCACATTGATGTACACTTGACGAAGTTAAGCCACCGTATTGAATTCCAATCACATACACTCAGCCCAGTCGACTGGGGCTGTAGAATACACCGACTGATTTCTGCCGAGAAGTAAGACCCCGACTCCAACGTGTATCCTGGATATGACACTAAAGAACCTGATGGTAATGCTCAAGTAATGCTGGAGCTTTGGGAAATGTGGAGTACCACCCCTTCATTGCCAGGGTCCACTCTAGCTTGGAGTTGCAGTACCCGATAAGTTCCTACTATGGATCAAATACAACTGTTCGACATTTAGACTGAGCGCAAACAAATGACTTAAGCTAAATTGAATTGTTTGAAATAGAACTGTGTAAAAACAAATGACTGATATTTAATTGAATTGTTAATGATACATAGGAATACTTGGAACTATTTAACTGTGTGTAAACAAACGACTAATTTTTAATAGAATTATCAGAGTTAGGTAGCATTAATTGAAACCATTTAACAGTGTAGAAACAATAGCAATACAAGTGAGCAAACAAATAAGTTCTAACGCTTTTAAAAATGGAATTAACGATAAACTAATCACTTACATATCCTGTACGCCTATTTAAATATGTGCTAACAAATGACAGGTGTTAAATTGTTATTGTTACATAGCAATACTTGAAACCATTTAAGTGCATCCAAACAAATAATCAATAGTAAATAGAATTATTCGTATTAAATAGAAATACTTAAAATCATTTAACTGTGTGAAAAGATGAGCGCAGGTTTGTTATTAATAAAATCTGTTTACAAATCATATATATTTGATACATATGTATAAAAAGGATTTGGCATTAACCTACAAGACTTAATATGCCATAAAACCAAACCACACACACACACACACACACACAAACAAATGCATGCAAGCAAACCAGTCTCGACGCGTCTGTGTTGTTACTTAATTATGTAAATTGCCCACCTGTGCATCCGTCTTCGTTTTTCTTTCCAGGTTCGCATTCCACGATGTAAGAAACTATTGAACAATGAGTTTACAATAAATTTCCCACAAAACCAATGAGAAAACTCGTTTTTAAACCTTTCAATGGTAAAAGACTTTTATGGATGATACAATAAGACAAATGAAGTTAAATACCTAGAAATCAAAAAACATACCAATAAAAAAAATAATTCTCTAAAATATCATAAAACTGAGAATATAAATTTAAATAACATAAAGACGAATAAAAATAGAAGCAGAAAAATTATCAGATTTAACCCATCGTTTTATAAACTCCCAGATAGGGAATTTTTTTTTAAATTTAATAAACAAACATTTTTAAAAAGTATTGTGGTCTGGAAGGGCCAGAACTAAATAACACAAAGAAATGTAAGGATTACAGCAGAATATATTTACTGAAATACACATATTAACGGTTGCCGGTGACTAATTAGACTCACTTGCCTCATTTATCTACCCAGGGTCGGGGAGGATCTATGCAGTGACGTCATGGGGTATATAACCATAACACCCCCCACCGCTTTTCAGCCTTGCGCTGAATGGAGTCCATATTTGGCGGGGATTTATCTCAATGAAATCCATTATTTCTCGTTTTCTTTTCTGTTCTGGAGCCGTTTATGATATCAGAACCTCGAACGTATCGAACACGACATCCATTGAGTCTTCCTCTCCAAGGTTGTTCTCGACCGTATTCGAATATCCCTTCCTTTTTTGGTTCAGGCGATTTTCATAGGTGAACCTGGACCGCTTGATTATGTATATTATGCTTCCAATCTGTTTGTCAACTGTAGCTGTCTCCCAGTAGGACTTGCTGCTTTGAAACATGCGGAAGAAAACTTCTTCGCCAATTTTGAATTGTTTTCTAGTACCTTGGAATAATGAGTAGAGTGTTCGCCAATAGTCCGGTAGACAGGAGTTCAATCCCTGGTCAAGTCATACCAAAGACTCAAAAATGGTACTTGATGCCGCCTTGTGTAACACTCAACATTATCTTAAGGTAAGGATCAAGGGTAGGGGAGCAATCCAGGGAATGGAGTAGTGCCTTCGGGTCACCCTCGACTAAGGTCAGCTACTTTACTTTATTTTACTTGTTTGTATGACCTGGTTTTGATTGGTTTGGTAAGAGTTTTTCAAACACTGACTTAATCTTCCTTGCAAACATTACCTCTGCTGGCGTCATGGCAGATGGGGCATTCTCATTAGGAGTCACTCTATAAACCTGCAGAAAATGCTGTATGGCTTTATGGGTAGGAGTATCTCTCGCTTTCCCAAGAGTTCTCTTAAAAGTATCGACAAAAAGTTCCGCCTGACCATTACTTCTTGGATGATTACTTGGATCCATATCGGGATATGTTCCACTGAGAATGTTAGACAGAATTCTTTGAATTCACTGGACATGAATTGACTTCCATTACCTGTGACAATGCAGTCTACGACCCCAAACCAGGCGAATAACTTGTGTAAGTTTTGAAAAGCTGTCTACTGCAATTAGGTTGTAGAAACCATCCAGTGAACCTGCAAAATCGATGTGAATCCTTGACCACAGTCGGTCGGTTTTGGGCAGAGGCTGAGTTTTATGGGAGGTGCCTTTGCTGCCTAAAGCACAACCTTTGTTAGCATTTTAGTGTATTCTTGATATCCCTATCTATATTAGTCCAATAAACATAGCTTCTCATGAGGCTTTTCATCTTCGACATTCCGAGATGGCCGACATAAAATTCTTTTAATATTCTTTTCTGCAATGCTGCAGGGATAACAACTCGATCACTGTACATAACAACTTCATTACAGATTGAGTAAGCGTCCGAAATTTGTCTGTTTTTATCTTTTATTTTGTTTTATGTTTCTTTTATAAAGTAATCATCGAACGCCTTTTTTTTAATATTACATGAAGCTTTCTAATAGTGTGGCATAATGTATTTTTACCTCTACTTCTGTTCGTCATGACAATCCCTAGCACAATCTCCAAGACAATAATCGGCACCTCAACCACCCCATCTGAAAAATCCTATCAAACACCCCCCAACAAACCCTCTTCAACCCCCCTAACAGCACCCTCAACATAAAATGCCCTTCTTCACAAGTCCTCTCTCTCTCTCTCTCTGTCTCTCTCTCTCGTCCCAGGCAGTTCTCCAGGTCCAGATCATTAAATAAACTCCCTACCGACTGCTCAGATTATCCACAAGATCATCCATATTCACAGTCCTCAAAAGCACGACAAATGGCAAAATCAACGTTTGCTGAAGAAGATAGCCAAAAACTTTTAGGGGAGGCTTTGTGCTCCGCAGAAGCTGGAGAACTTCCTGTGGACTTTCATCTCCGCAGAGTCCTCAAACTACTCCTTGATTTTAAAAAGAAAAAATGTGTACATACATTTGAAACCTATATCTGTTCGGAGGTGCACCCATGGTAAGCACCTTTGTTCCCTCGGCTGGGAGCCAAATGAAAGATGTTATTGAGTAAGCCAGTTGGGTGGACATAAGGTTTGCGGAAATGGAGTACCCCCTAATTAAAAAAGCATTATTTTAATGCTGATATAAATCTTGTTCTTTCAAATGACAGATGCCTGCTGATTGTGGCCGATGTAAACGTTAAAAGTTCCGGGTTCCGCGTGGCCGCGGTTTATACGCTCAATATTGCTTCAGAGAGTGTTTCCTATTTTAGGGGGTTAGCACCGTTCCTCGACAATCCAAAACTGATAGTTTTAGAGGTTGATTGGAATGCGATCCTTTACCCCAAGATGGACTAAGTCGGGAGGGGAGCTAGAGGGTCAGGAAGGTATGAAAGCAGTCTGATCGACTTGAAGGCCCGTCACGACTTGGTCGGCGGGTTTCGTCTGGATCACCCAGAGAGGGAGATGTAGATGTGGCTAGATATTTCGCCCTCTTTCCATGCCATATATTATCTGGAAAGAATGTCAGAAGAGCTGGCACTGATTTTGTTACGTGTCCCATGTTCCAATATGTAGCTTGGACTGGCCATAGGCTTGTTAGGGTCAATCTGCGGTTAACTAATCGGCCTAGTCTAGCCGCTACTGGAAGTTCAATACATACTTACTGGAGATACAGGACTTCCGGGACTGGCTGAAATCTCTTGCTCATCGGGCATTAGTGGGGGCGGTTACCGGGAATAAGTGGTGGGGATCTCATAGGATTAGAGATTTCACCATTAAATACGGTCACCAACTCAACATAGATAGGACCAAGATGGCAAAATCTTTTGAAGATAAGCTTTCCCAGGCGGTGACAGGGGCAATTCCCTAGCCGTAGATTTAACTAGACAGGACCTTGAGCGTGAGGTTAATGAGCGCTGCAAGGGATACGTAGTTAGATTGAGGTTAAAAAGAGTTCCGACCAAAGCCGTGAAAATGCAACGCATTCGTGCGAGAGAAAAAAAAGTACGAAGGTTCCCTTTCGGTAAATTGAATCGTCCAAGTCCCCGGATGGGTACGTGCTCTGATCGAATCGTGGGATACGTGACGCCTTTCGGATGCATTTCCGTGATCGCTTTGCTCACTGTTCTGACCTCCAGGTTCAGGAGTTTCGTAGTAATAGTATCGAGGATAAGAAAAAACGTACGGGGAAATTGTTCTAAGGCGGAAAGACACAACAAAGAAATAAGACATAAGCTAACGATAGAACATGGAGTAACTTGTAATGGGGGATCTGATAATTCCCTCAGAAACATAAAGAACATTGGTGATAAAAGTGTACATGATGATATCCACTGTGGAGTAGCGGCTACACAAAAAATGATAAAATTAGAAGCATGGGGGCCAGGATATTCACGAGATATCGAAGAATATATAAAAAAAAAAAACATGCAAAGAATGTAAAGAATTAAGAAATTTTGCACACAACTACTTTACATTCCTAGTCCAGAAAAATGGAGTAATCGAGTTGTGGGCATATGGATCATGCATAGAATTCTGGGGTGGGACTCTTATCAATACTAGTAGACTATTTTTCAGGCTGGCCCGAAATAATCCGTGAGCCAGACAAGAAAAGTTCTACGATAAAACAGATTCTAAAGGTCATATTTTCCAGAAACGGTATACCAAAAACCCTGGTATCCGACAATGCACCAGAATCTTGTGATAAAAATCTTAATTTATGGTTAGAAAAAATAGGACGTAAATCGTATAAGACGCGGCCACATCACCCTCAATCGAATTGGTTGGCGGAAAGAATGATGCAGACCGTAAAAATGGGATTGAAAGCATGTTCTCAGCAAAAAGAAAAAAATAGAAATTTTTTCTACCACGACTGATTTTAAGCTATTGCACAATACCACACGCTGTGAGACTAGAAAGCCCATCAGCTTTAATGGGTAGGCAAATTAGAGCTTCGCTAACGATGTCGTATTCTACAAATGAAAAGGTGTGGTACATAAAGAACAAAAAATCAAATCCAGAAAGAATAGAATTTATCACGCAAAAAGGCCACCACACAGTTTTAATAAATAGAGAAAAGGGGAACAGTATATTAACCCATGCAGATCAAATAAGGCCCCAGGGCGAATATGAAGAGCAAAATGAGGAAGAAATCTCTACGATTCCTTCCGTTAATGATTTATTGGAACAACCTTTACAGAATGAAACATCACAATCGTTAATCAAATTCTAATATTAATTATCATAAACACATGAACAATATCATTAAATATTGAATACAAACATTATTTTCAAAGGCTATCTTTAATCTAATTCTAGTAATTTGGATTTCTTATTCAAACTAAACGTCAACTCACTTGGAACACCCACCGATATTCACCGGTTTTTAAAAAATAAATAGCAGTTTCAACTGTTAGTAAAGAATTGTTTAAAATAAAATAAAAAGAAGAATATTTAAACATTAATATATAAAGAGATTTCATAATGAAATGAATAAAGTTTTTTGTCTCGTCTTGCTTGAAACGAGGTAGGAAAGTTTACATAAGAACCCAAGCACCATTGTATTAAACTTCATCTGAAGAAGGTCATAAGGAACAGAATTTAATTTATTATAGAAACACTGAATTGAAGTTTTTTCGTCAAATTTATAAAAAAACGTTTTCGCTCTGCATGAGATTTTCGGTATATTTTTAATCGAAAATTAATTATATATCCGATGGCCGTCGTCATAGAGCACTCAACGGAGATTCCAATTCACCGTGGATTACGACATAAATAACCCTGTTTTCCTCAGATTATACACGCTTATATATTCAATCAGTTCCTCATTCTCCTCGGATGATGCAACTGCCTTTCGTGATGATTATGATTTTCAGAATGCATTAGCGAAGAGGAAGTCCCAAAATATCAAGTAAAAAATATTATCCAATCAGTGTTTTAAGATGCTAACGACTCTGTTCCTCCCTGATGGTTTCAGAGACAAACCAGGTGGCTCTTCCTGCTTGCCAAGTCATTTTACCTATTTAATTTCCAAATATTTTCTTTGCCCAGAAGATGTCAGGTAATTAATATTTTCTTATCAGATGGTCTACCCAAGACATTTTCCAATGCAAACAATTCCATTCCTCTTTGATCATTTCAGAGACAATACAGATGGCTTTTTTTTTCTGATCTTGTTTTTTTTTTCCAGTCATTTTACTTTTTGGATTACCAAGTAATTTCTTTGTCCAGCTATGTAGACTTTCAAAAGAGTAGAACCTCACCTTTTTCACTTTCTCAGCTTACTTTTAATTCCTCTGTCAATCCCATCCAGTCTTCAGTGTCACAAATGATCTTCAATAAAAAAATGCACTGGGCACTGTTGCATACACTTGATATCTGTCAATGAAAAGTGTACGTGCTTGGATGTCATGGAGAGAAGCCAAATTCACGAAGTAGTGAACTATAACTGAGACATTTGAATTGCTATTAAGACTGAAGACCCAAATGTATGGAAACAATTGTAAAATTAATATCTCGATATTCTCTTTTGAAACTATTTGATACATATGACTTAAATGTTAAAGGTGTCAAAAACTTATTAACTTTTCTATTGAACAAGAAGGTTCGTTCATCGTGGCTCGTTCTTTGCTTCTTTGATATATTTAGATTATCATTTTTAAACATTTCACGTCTGACGATTGCATCGAAGAGATTTAATGTTAACAGAAAAGTAGCAGACCAACAGCAACGGTGAAAGGGTTATCGAGCTAGATTTATTGACTATTGTTAGTGAATTCAATTGTCACTGGTTTTTATATAATTCTGGCCTTGTGCCAAACCAAACTAAGTTCAGTAAATGACTAGTTATAGCTTTATGCGACAAATAACCTAAGCTTAGTAAATATTCATAGGTGCCTTGCTGAACTTGATAGATAACTACCAGAACAATGGCACCTGAGATTCTGTGAGTGAACTTCTCTTTGAAACCTCACAATGCCTCTGCAACAGTTCGAAACAATTTTCTTGATGTACACACTCTTTTGATTTAGGGAAAAGTCGTTATATGTCAAATTCTGACAGTATCAAGTGGTGGGGGAGGGCAGTCAGTATAGTATGTGCAATGTTTTTTTCAAAATACCTGCACAAGACATGGCAAATGGTCTCCTGGGAGATTCCAAATAACCGGATACTTCCCAGGTAAAATGATTGTCAAAATAAACGCATTACCCATTGCTCAACTCATAAGCTGATGTTCGTATCGGAACGTTCATAGATTCACACAGTTTATGAGAGTTGAGTTGAATTTTCATCTGAAACTTTTATTCAGCAATGTCCATTTTCTACCATGGATATTAATCACTGAATTAAGAGCATTGACAAGAAAGAGTTTATTTCAATAAATAAATATTTATTGTATGAAAGGTGCTTCTCTTCATCATTAGTCAGCGAACTTATTGATATACCAACCAACATTACTCATGAGTAAATACACCCAACCAATCTTTTTATAAAAAGTTAACTTTTCGTCATACAAAAATATCAGGATTTTATTTTTTCTAATGAAACATTGTACCATATAAATTGATATTATTAGGTATCATTTATTACCAAATTCTATAAAATTAAATCTATCGATCTGAAAATAAATACACTCTTTATATACATCCATTGAGTTTTAGTTTTAGTTACCGAAGTGTAACAATTTATTTGTGCTTACAAAATTTGAGTTCTCTAGATTTTGGTAATAAACAATGTTTTATGATATCCGTTTGATTGTATAATATTCCATAAGAAATAACAATATGGCATTTTTAGTTCAGAAGAAAATTAACTTTTTCATTGTAAAATCTTTTACGAGAGTACTTATGCTATATACATATATATATGTGTGTGTGTGTGTGTGTGTGTGTGTGTGATTACTAGGTTTGAATTTATCTGGTATATGACTTCAAGCCATTGGTTCTCAAAATCGAATTAATTTCCTTGACGAATAAGTCTTCTAAACTAAGTAGATGTCCCCAATTTCCCCCAAACTTTGCATCATGATGCACTGTATTAAAAGAGTGTCACTAAATAGACTCACCACTGTATTATCGGTCTGTGAAATATCTTCACCATGGCAAACCGAATCTAATTATTTACTAAGCTCACCAGGAACCTAATGGGGACGTCAACCATCGGTCATCCGAAAGACAGATACTTTTCAATTTTGGTGAAATTGAAAGTGATTTCAAAAAACCTATTTTTTTATTTGAATTATTTTGCATGTTTTTGATCCTTAGCCGATGATATGTTTTTAAAAGAGCTGTCTAACCTATTATCAACTTGTTAATGTGGAAAACTGCTAGAGAAAGTCAAAAGTTTTGCAATATTTTGGTAGTACGTGGGGCACAATTCAGCAACACCAGATACTTTTGCTAATGTCATGAAGGTGACTGTGTGAAGATGAACTCGCCTGATACTCTCCAAATGCTACTAGCCGGATTCACTTCTAAGGCTTGAAAAACGGCCTTGAAATCCGAGCTTTTAGTCCTACCGAACATTGTCTGATCATCGAAGTTTTGGCAAACCGAGCAAAATTTCTTGAACTTTCTAATTACAGTACCTATAATCCACTAAGCCATCACTTTTCGCAAAACAAATTCTTTGGATTACTTTAGCAGCGTTATGGTCCAGTTTGAACACGTAAGGCATAAGTTCCCGAATTAGACTACTTTATACGTTCAACAGTGTGATTTTTAATTCATGCATGAAGTGAAACAATACACGCCAATTACCAACCCTAATGAGTACATTCCATAGGTTGAACTCGTGATATACGCATTGAAAACCAGCACGTACCAAAATATTACAAAACATTCAACTCACTCTCATATTATCGACATAATAGACATATTCTCTCTGTGAAATTAACATTAGATTTTCATAATTGGTTATTGCTTTTCTTGCGAATTTGAATAGACGATTACACTGACTACCTAGAATTGCAAAAATCGATTTTCGATTAACAAATTACGAAATCGCTACTTAATTATGAATATTTTCCTCAACTGGCACAAATATTTTAAGCTGAAAATAACTAAAACTAAACGAAGGACTAATGCGTCAACTTGAGAAATAGACAATTCATAAGTTTTATTTAATAATTGTCCCGAAGTAGAAAGTACGCAGGCAATTTGAATTTATCATGTAAAAGTCGTAAAATACTTTTTCATATCTTGTGAACATAAATCTCAACTCGTCCGTCCCATCATTTATGAAGTTAAAATACATTTTTCTACTTCGTATGAAAGTATATTTTTCTACTTCTTATCAAGATCTCTACCTAACTCCTTTTGAAGATAATAGACTTTTTTTTATTACCATTTGAGGATGTCCAGTGATATCAAACGTCTTCGATTGTCTTAGTTGGGAATACCTATGCAAAAATCAAGTCCTTGAAATGTTTAGCTGCGATCATCAAATATTGTTACAATTGTATTATTCTATTATTTGATGTGTTGTTAATATTTTATCGTAGATAACTTATAAATTATACTTTATCCTAGGTTTATACGTATTGAAAAATATTATCTATCTATCTATCTATCTATCAGGTACTCCGCGGCTTTAAGCATCTGCTGGGAATCCTTAATTATCGATTTTTATACATTTTTTCGTCTTAGAAGAATAAAGAACTGTCTTCGCCATATAGTTATTGTCCCACCTAAAAAGGTAATTGAAATTTAAAATGGTTTTAAATTCTTCGAAAACGTCACCGTTTTGATAAACTGATGATTCCAATTTTGTTTCAGACCACATTTTATTATTCTGATTCTATTTCTTTTTTAAAATTGTTTATGTCTCTTTGAGTATAAGTTTTCCCTAAGCAAAATAAAACTAACTTCTATAGTAAAAAATCTTAACGCATCAAAACTTTTTCATGATGGAATATACAATCTACCTGAACAAAGAAATGAGCTCATAAAATGACACGGAAAAAAACTTAGATGGCTAAAATTTGGCTGAGAATTTACACGAACAAAATATTTTGCAAAAAATCGAATTCAAAATTTTTTTAAGAACTTAATTCGGATTATTGAACTCATGACTTCAGTCGTTTATGTTATTTCACAAAAAAATTGATCAATTTATTCTACGGCCTTCTCAAATTATCTAAAGTGGGTTTTTTTTAATGTTTTGGAGTTGGTTTTATTTTCAAGAAACAGAATGGTATCACCTGTATGGCTCGTAATTACCGAACCGAGTTATATCTGGAATAATTTTCTATTTTTTATCTTTTTTTCTTATTGCCTGTAAATCCGAAGAAGGCTGTAGAATGCATGATCAAAAGCCGAAAAAATAATATCTTTGATATTCCAAAAGCTTTGTAATATGAAATGATTTTTTTAAAAATATATTCATCCTATTCTGACACTCTTTAAGTAATAAACGTTTTGCTAGAGAAGAACTAAATTGAAATATTGCTAAGAGGCAAAATTATTTTTCAACTGTAAAACCGGTAAAACCAATAAAATCGAATGACACTTTTATCTAATTTCAACTGTTCGAGAAAAAATACAAAATGAAAGCAAATTTTGCCTTTGGGTATGACTAAAATTGAGGGCAATGAAAATCATTTACGTACAATAAAGTCATTTTGAGAATTTTCTATTTCCACTTGCGACCGTGGAAAGAGACATAACCAATTTGAAGAAGAAAAATGTCGTAAGTCGTCTAGCCAAAAAGAACTTAAGTGCAAACAACGAAACTTGATATCAATCCAAGATATTTGCTGATACATTTTAGCAATTATGCAGTGGGTAAAGTGCCTGAGGGATTTCAAGAAAACATATTGATTCAGTTTATTCTAGTAAAAACGGGGAGAATTATGGAGTTTGTCGACATTTGCCTCGAACAATACTTACTAAGTTTATTAAGGTATTATGTCAAAGAATATAATGTAAGGTAACCACCTATCTTGAAGTATGATATAAAACTCAGATGAAATTCCATCGAAAAATACGTCTTTGGGAACTAAAGGTGAATGTCATGGTTTGATTGTTAATTCGGCTCCTATGTTGATCAAGTAATTAACAGATAAAATTTATCGATGGCGACGAAGTCTACAGTTGAGAAACAACACTTACAAATTTTAGAAGAAAAGACATATGTTGCTGTCTCCAATGGCTAGATAATTATAAGTTTTGACATGCTAACGGCGCAAATTAGGGAGGAGATATGCAATTTGCTAATAAGCCGCGGGCTGTTCTCCGAAGAATAGAAAGGATGCCGCAAGGGGACCAGAGGTTCATGAAAATCTACTATGCATTGATCAATATATTTTCAAGGAGAGAAAGACGAGACGGAAAATCAAACTCTGGCGTTGATAGACTACAAAAAACATACGATATGGTCCCAAAAAGCAGGATAATAGACTGTCTCAAAATGTACAAGATATCAGGCGAATTCATTAAGTGTATCGAAAATACATTGGAAAACTGGAGAGTTGAGCTGAAAGCTGGAGAAAAATGTTTACCTGAAGTGAAAATCTTCCAAGGAGATGCGTTATCCCCATTACTATTTGTAATAACGATGATGCCATTCAATCACATACATAGGAAATGCACCGGCAGATACAAACTTTATCAATCACAAGAAAAAATCAACCACTTAACGTACATGGACGACATCAAATTGTTTTCTAAAAAGCATAAAGAATTGGAAACCCTAAAACAGACAGTGAGGATATGCAGTGACGATATAGGGAAGGACTTTAGCATAGAAAACGGTGCCATACTTACAAAGAAAATGTAAAACGCAAATGGCAGAAAGAATAGAGCTACCAAATCAAGACAAAATCAGAACGCTCAGAGAAATAGAAACCTACAAACGCTTGGGAATATTGGAAGCGGATATCATTAAACATGCGGAGATTAAAGAAAAAATAGAAAAAGAATACCTCAGGAGAACGAGAAATCGTAAGATAATCGGCACATTTGTTTGTTTGTTTTGTTTAGTTGGGTTTTATGGCGGCATATCAACTTTTCTTGATTATTTAATGCCAAATTTATTTTTATACAAATAAACACATCTACTTAAAACAATTCAGTTTAGCATAAGTACCCAAGTTTAATTGTCAAAAATATTTCTATTTCAAGCGATTCAGTTTAGTCAAACCGTTATAATTCAAACAATTCAGTTGAGCATAAGTATTGTTTTTGTTTACACAGAGTTAAATATCAAAACAGTTCAATTTCGAACTGTTCAGTTTAGCGTACTAGTTTCAATGTAAAAAACAGTTCTAATACAAACAATTCAGTTTAGCATAAGTACGCAGTTTACATGTCAAAACAGTTCTATTTCAAATAATTCAGTTTAGCATATTTCACATAATTTAATAGGTTTGAGTCATACCAAAAATTCAAAAAATGGTACTTGATGCATCCTTGCTTAACACAGTATTATAAGGTACCGATCAAGGGTAAGTGGAGCAGTCCAGGTAGGGATAGCGCCCTTGATACACCTAGGTGCAGTAGCTATTTAAAACGAGCCCTCGGGTCGCCTTCAACTACGTTTGGGCCATCACTAGGTCTGGTCATCTAGCCGGAATTATTATTATTATCATTATCTAATCTTCTGAGAGTTTCTCACACCAGCGTTAGTTGATGGTTTTTCACTGGAGTTTGTGTAATAGCAAGTCTTCAGAACTCTTCTCAGTATTCTGGCCGATCTTAATAAGGCTGTACTCTGGATGGTCTCCTTTTGTCCGCTGATATCCAAGTCTTTCAGTCCTTGTATTTGTTCTTTAGGAATTAGTCTAAGTGCCCCAATTACAATGGGTATCACTGTCACCATCATGTTCCATATTCTTTTAGTTCTCCTGCAAAGTCTAGATATTTATCTCTTTCTTCACTTACTTTTAAGATCCATAATTCGGTATATTCTCTTCTTTTTTTTGTTACCTATCACTAGATCTGCACACCAGTTACAATTGCCATCACCGTCACTTTCATGCTCCATAGTTTTTTTCAGTTTCTGGTGAAGTGTAGTATTTATCTTTCTTTTCCCTTTCTTTAAATTTTACCTTTTGGACAGCCGGAACGGCAAAGTACACTATTCGGCAGGTTCTCTTTTTTGTTTACTATCACTAAGTCTGGTCGTTTGGCTGAGAGTAGGTGATCCGTTAATTTCCCCAAATCCCAGAAAATTTTGTGTATCTCATTTTGTTCATATGTTCAATTTTAAACATCTTGCACGATTCCCAGCGGATCACCTTTCCCAACCAGTCGTGTCTAGTCTTATACTCTCTTTGCACATATTTACTGCATTCGTTTTTTATGTGATTGATCGCTTTGTCTCTGTCATCACATAATCTAAATATGCTGTTTTGTTGCGTCTTGTCTATCCTGCTTTGACATAGTTTTAATAACGTTGTTTTGTACTGCTATCAGAAGAGATTCAGTTTCTCTTATTAGGTTTTCCTTTTCACCTAGTCCAAGTTTTCTTGTGCAAATTTTTGCTTGTTTGTCGCTTGAAATTTCCATACAGTTGTTTTTTGTCTCATTTTTGTTTTCTGGTTATTTTTGCCATATTGATCCTTGTGTTAATTGTTCTGCCTTCCTCCGTGCCTTTTTATGTAAATCTTTTAGTCGTTGTATTGATGCAACGACGCTATCTTGAATGCTGGCAAGCTTCTTCCCCACCTCCTTTTCTTGGCACATACTGCCTGTCTACGTCATCTCTGGGATATACGGCCTTATGCATTGTTATGAGTTTTTTAATTCACTAGTCCTATTGGCTGAGTTCTCCTCCGGTCCGTTGTCCAGTTGACTTAATTATTTGAAATATATTAGGAAGAAACAATAATAGTAATAAAATAAAAATATAATTTAAACCTTTTTCTTTCTTTCAACCAAAAAAGCCCGGATAGAACAATGATAAACCCTGATGGCAAAAATAAAATTCAAATAAAATAAAAATAACCCACGTGCATGCAGAGAAAACAAATTAACAATATATATATATATATATATATATATATATATATATATATATATATATATGTAACAACGCATGTACATAAACATCAATACAAAATATATATTAACAAAATGCATTAACCCAAATAAGGAATCGATTTCGACTAGCCAAGGAACATTATACTTATATTAATAGCATAATTGAATCCATTTCCACTGTCATTGCACCATCAACTGCTTATGACATTGTGCGACAATATAATGAAGTAAGTGGTATCATATTTGCAGTAAGCGTAGCATATAAGCTCTAATTAATAGCTAATAGGAATGAGTATCAGGAAAAATCACATATTCTAGCTGAAAACTTGCTCTATTCAACGATATTGTTCCTCTATCAAATGTAGTTTCAATGGAACTCGAAGGCTTTTCTTTCTGAGCTTCTTTCGTGTACTCTTTTGTATTTTTAAAAATGTTTCTTGAAAATTAACATTCAAAATTTCAGGTCTACCGCTATGAACTGTTAACATGGACTAACTTTAAATGTTAAATGCCCGAACGAAAATTATACAAAAATCTTTAATGAATTCCAGGCATCATATTTTCTGACAGTCAGTCAACTACAACTTGCATGAGTAGATGTAAATTGAAGAATTATTTCACGATTCAAAATTATTTCAGTAAAATTCACCAGCAAAGACAGAAATGTTATCGACTGTTGGCAGAAAAGTTCAACGTATTCGACCAGGGCAGCTAAATCTGACCAACTTGTTGTAATCAAATATAAAATAAGTGGCATTACTTTCGAATCCTAAATGAAAGCGTCATGCAGTCTCTTCTTCATCGCAGGTGAAAATGATTTGCTAATGGCGGGGACTATGTAGAAAAAAAATTGTGAGAAAAAACATGAACTAACTCATTTACGTACATGCCTATTAACTTCAACGAGTGTATCTATGTGAGAAGACTTTAAACAGTCTCCACCGACTCACCAAACCTGCCAATATATTCTACGATCCTTTCAAAGGTGATTCACAAATATCTTAGCATTTTTATTGAAGTACTTTTAGTAGAAAATCAGAACTGATATTATTTGCATCATCTGTGGAAGATAGTTTGGTTTAGTTTTTTTTTTTTTTTTCTTTAATGCCTTATCATCTTTCATGGTTTATTTAATACTAAAACCATCCTTGTAAAAGAATAGTAGTGGTAATATTTAACGCATAGCTTGATGATATACCTTACCCTCTGATATTAGTCCAAAAGTAAACATGATTGGGTGACTGGAGTTTGAACACGCTTACTATCATATCACAGTTCAGAACTCGAGCCACTATAGCATGCGGATTACCCCCACCCCCGTGGAAGATTGCGAGATTATGTTGACAGTGATGCTAAACAACTATAGACAATTAGAAATGATCATGACGTAAAAGTACTACCATAGAAGTTTTAACGTTTTTCTGAATAGCCATGTGTCTATTTCGTTCCAGCCTTGGCGAAAAAGTAAAGAAAATACGTGTCGACCTTGTTTAATCTTTCCTTTTAAAATTGATTATTGGGACCGTTACACGAGCTTGAAGGTCTACAAGGCGAAGAAAAACTGTATGATGTTCTAAGCTCAAGAACAAAAATAGGTCAGGTCAAACATTATTCCTTCCTCTTCGTATTACGTAATTCAGTAAAACCTCTTATACGTTATCTAAAGTAGAGATAGGCATTGCCAAGTAGATTTCCAATCCTAAGAGATGCCATGATAAGTTCATTCTTTGCATGATAATCTTTCAATAAAAAAGTTTAGGGAACAACATTTATCTATGAATGCAACATGGCCCATAAATAAGTACACCCCTAACATTTTTTTAAAATTAATTTTCTTCTCAACCTCATTGTTTCCATCTTTGCCTATTTGAGCATTCATGTCTCCACTGATGATTAGAACATTGTGAGTTGGAATGTGTCGAGCAAGGGAAGATAGTTTTTTATTGAAGATGGTGATGTCTATTTCATCACAAGTATTGGTAAGACTTTAACATGAGACCATAGTTACGCAAGGGGTGCCATTAAATGTAGCACACACCATTGAATTTTCTTTATAGTATTTAGGGATTTTAAGACATAATGACTTAGCAGAATCACTAAGCCTCCATGCAGATGCTGATACAAGTGTCCATCCATCACAGGAATCATAGTATTTTAATTCTTGTTTGTGGTGGTAATATCTATATTCCAAAACACATATGATATCGATATTCTACCTAGCTACATACGTAGTAAATTTTGTAGCTGGTTTTCCGAACAAAAGAATTCGCCCTTTGTTTACTCGCTTTTGCTCGAGTGAAGCGCACCATTGATCGACCTTTTGACTCATCCACTCCAATTTACATCCATCATGGTTTCCATTACTATATGCTTGTATAGCTCATGTAATACTCTCCTCTCAGAGAGTCTGTTATCCAATGAAAAGCCGAGGGAGGATAACTTAGTGACTATGGGGACTGCAAGTTCGAAAATCTGGGAATTTGTACTCTTCGATTTGATCAAAATTTTATTATTACTGAGTTATTCATTGTTGGTGCTACCCTTGTTGAGATTTGATCATGTGAGTTTACCTTCTAAAAAAGTTTCTCCTTTTTTTCTATTTAAAGTTTATCTATCCAAATTCATTTTTATCAGATAATGTTGGTTCAGCGTATTTTTCTATTTCTCATATCATTATGATCCTCAAATGGCACTGACAGCGCGGAGTTCCCTGATTTTCTCTTGTCATATGACTCTTTCATCCATAAATTCTGTTCGGTCTTCTAGACGGAATCCAGTCTCTTCAAAAATCAGATATATTAAAGTTTTTGCTGGTCAGCCAACTCAAGGACATCCTTGTGCAACAGTTCATAAGAGAATGTCATAAGTTCATTCTTACTTCCCTAGCAGTGAGCAGCATGTCTTGTTTGTCTTCTTTGGATGCTTTGTGAGATGAGAGGTAAGTAGCCGTACAGCTGTTTGTTTTGCACGACCTTGCTTCCAGGATTTGTTCAAAATAGCACATAGTATTCTTGTGTAGTTCTTCTCTTGATTTTTCTCCATACGTTACGTTGGTGTTCATGTAGTGCATCCATACAATTGTACTGACACGGCCACATTTTTTTGTTTTATCAGATGAGTCAGATTTCTGTATAATCGACAACCTGTCACTTTGATTCCATGATTTCGCTAAGCGTATATTGACATCACTTTCAGTAGTTGAGATATTGCTGCCATGGTATGTGAACTGGTCTACTAATTTTAGAGGCTTTCCATTTAGAGTGCTGGTGGCTCTTCTTATTTCAAACACATGAACTCTGTTTTATTTACGTTCATGTTGAGGACAATGCTTCCTGCTGCTGTTTGTTTCAGTTTATGCAGTAGAGATTCGGCTTGGGTAGGTGTATTTACGAGAAGCGGAAGATCATCTGCATAGTCAACATTTGTCAGAGTTTGTGTTGGATATCGTCTGTTTCTTGCCTTTTTAGTGTGAAACCATTTTCTTTCTTTCTTCCTTTTTTTTTTAGATCTATTGGAATTATAAGCATATATAGCATTGCAACACTCCAGTGAGGGTGTCGCCATCAGGTGAGTAACCCATTTTGCTTTCGTGTTTTTAAACATCATTATAGCAGTAGTAGTTTCTTTGAGGGGTCAATATGCTGGTAGTATTTGCTCCATCTTTCCTCTTTGTATGGAATGAAATCTTTTGAGAAATCAATGAAAAATTGTGTTACGTTGAGATTTGTTCCCCGTACTCCTTCGGTGATTCGACGGATAAACAGGATCAGTATTGTTATTGATCAATATCCTTAAGAACTATTCTGATTTTTCCTAAGAATGTTCTCGGTTAGAATGTTAGATACAACTGAGAAACAGGGCATGATAAACCTTAGCAGCAATAAGATTTATGCCTCTGTACTTCTGCAAAATTCCTAGATCACCATTTTGGAAAAGGTGAATTACAGCTGTTTGTCCATTTCTCTATTGTATTTTGTTTATAGACATCGTTGCATTATCAACGAAGTATATAATCATATTTTTTTCTTTTTCATACATTAGGAGGAATTTCGTTGAGGCCTTCAGCTTTTTTTCTTTTTATTCAGTACTTCGTCAACTCCATAAACTCTCCTAGTTTTATATGTGCTTGACTATCAATAATGTTTTGATATGTTTGTGACACAATGGGTTGCATTCATTTCCGTTTGTGTTGGCACCGGTCAGAGAATCTCTTTGTCTGTTTTGGCGCAAAACCCACACAAAGGGCCTGAAAGTGGGATCTCTCGCGAGACCAAAAGTGAAGGAGGGAAGGAAGGTCCCAGAGAAGACAGAGAAAGTCAATTGACAAAAGAAGGCAAAAGAGAACAGTCGGCTAGAGATAGTTGTCCAGAGAAGGACACAGTCGGCAGAAGGAGGCTGTGAGAAGATGGAAACAGGGCAGAGAAGAGAGTCAACGGAAGTCAGAAAGACGACCGCTAAGACCTGTTGACCTACAGAGGCCGGGTTAACCTACGCGAGAAGATGTCAGCATTGCTAGTGGCTTGTGAGAATTTCGTTCGAGTACACGCTCACGTTAGCTCACAGAATTCACAGTGACACAGACTTTCCCTTCCTTGCGCTTGGAACTAACGCAAGTCCGAGTTTGTCCGTTTGTTTTTTTCCTCCACCTTCTCGGTTGTGTTTTGCGTATCTGTAAAGAAATGTGTAATGCCCCTGATCGAAGATGAGAAAAAACCTCTAGATGAATCACTGGCCATGAATAGTTTGGTTTAACGACTGAGATAGTCGGGGGTCGACCGGCTAGAAGTGTTGTCACATGTTTATCAGTAATCTCCGGAGGGATTCCGAGTAGATCTTGAAATGCTCTTTCAATTTCTGAAGTTTTTATCTTGATTGGTAGCTCTTAGTTTTGCTATTGAGGTGCTCCGCTCATTTGATTTACTGTCTGCCATGCTAATCATGATTGTATATCTTCTACCAATTTTTTTCATTTTATTGATTTTGTCTTGAATGTTTTCTTATTAATCTCTTTGATATGTGTTAGTTCTTTCTGGGCTTTCTCAAGTTTCTGCTCATTGGCATTAGTTGGGTTTCTTTTCTTAAGTAAGGCTGCTTTTTTATATTATAGCGTTTTCCCTGACTCTTGTTGATTCCTTGGAACTCTACATTAGCCACTTGGTTTGTTTAGTATGCATTCTGCTGCAGCTTCTATATGAGCTGGGAAAAAACTTTGCATATTCGTCATAAGGATTATGTCATGAGTGAAAAACCTGCTTGTTATTTACCATTTCTGTTTAGCGAGTTGTTTTGGAAGAATTTATCATTTCGATGTTTGCCTATTTGAGTATTCATGTCTCAACAGATGATTAGAATGTTGAGTTTGGTAATATGTCGGTCAAGAGAAGATAGTTCGTTGTAGAAGGTGATGACATCGTTTTATCCCTTGCATTGCTGAGACTTGCATAAAACGATTGTCGTACAGGGGTTGCTATTAAACGAAGCACACATTATTTTCGGTAGATTATCTCAATGCTATTTAATTACTTTAAAGACACCAGGATTGAGAATCATTCCTTCGCTTCCTATGGATTTTTTCAAGACCGAGACAAATGTCCATCCATCACCGGTATCATAGAAGTTTAGTTCTCGTTCGCTATGATATTCTCGAGTAGGCCACTTTATTCGGTGCATTGAATTCGATATTTTCTCATCTCTTTTTCCTACTACATATACTCCGAGATTATAATAAAAGTCGATAAACAGGTAATAAAAACATTACTGGTATAATCCAACTCTTGTTCTTTTACTACCTCACGGTAATATTTAGGAATTTTTTTCATTTTAGGTTTATACAAAATTTGAGATTAATTTTTGTCCTCACTTTTCAAGACGGTCGAGTTGAGAATGTAATAATAGTAAAGTAGACTGACGTAGTGTGCAAAGAATTTTTTTCATCTCTTTGTAGATTTGTCGAGCTGCATAGAAAACAGACTTTGTTCTTTTTTTTTTGTTCTTGTTGACTTGATGGTAAATATTGAACAGAATTTTCTCTCGAGAACAGGCTTATATACATTAACAATAAGTTCCAAAAAAAAGAAGCGAAAACTACGGACTTACATCAACCTGAATAGCTCTAAACCACAGCTAGATTATATATGTATGAACAAGAAGTGTGTCAACAGCGCTTTTAACAGTAAATCATTCTCCTCTTTTGAAGAAATATCTACTGATCACAGAATCATCTCAACTATAATTCATCTGAGTCTAGAAGTAGAAAACAAATAGTTCAAGCTTCCCGATCTGATTGGCTCTCATTTTTAATTGGGATATTAGCAATTAATATATAATAATTATGAAACAAAGTGGATACTCTACGGAAGACATCTGTTCGAATGACGAATTTGATTGCACACAGAGAAGCAACAACTAAGTGCATGTCAAAAAAACCAAGACCTAATGCTGGAAGTTTATAACAGTCAATAAAACTTTATTACTTATAAAAAAGATAAAACTCAGCAAACGCCAATGGTTAGAAATTTAAGAAAGCCCGGAGTGAACTAAAACAAAACAAAAAGAATATCAAGAATACATTCAGGGCTGAATCAAAAACAATCTTCTGCGAGGGATAGACATTCACGATTAGTATAGCAGAGAGTATATGAAGGAAAAGCACCTCAAGAGTAAAGCTAAAAACTGACAGCTAAGAAAGATTTCCGAAGTGAAAAGAATATTTCAAAAATCTGCTGGGGAATCCTCCTGAAATCACTGGTCAACTAACTGAAAAATTTGGTAATGGCGAACTAGAAATTAAACTTGAACAGTTTATGGAAGAAGTTGTTGCCGCTGTACGGGAAAAAAATAAAAGCAGAAAAGCTGCATGCTTCGACGAGATACCTCCTGAAATATAGAATACGAGAAAATTTGCCGACACACATCTTCGATTATGCAATTGTGTCTACAAACAAAACACAATAGAGAAATGAATGAAAATTGTATTATCTCCGTCCCTGAGAAAGCTAACCTAGGAATCAATACAGTGACATAACTCTTATTGTCATAGCTGCTAAGCTTTATAATGTCCTGCCTCTCAATCTTATCTAATCTGAAGTAGAGAAAAAAAAATTAGGAAAAATCTGAGAAGTTTTCGGAGAAATCTATCCAAAACATCACAGATTCTGAAAATCCATCGAATCGTCGAAGGAGTATATGCAAAAATCTTGATAGTAGATTTTTTCCAAGACACTTCATTCCCTGCATAAAGGAAAGATGGAGAAAATACAACTAGCATATGATCTTTCCAAGTAAACTGTTACCGATAATAATTTTTTGCAAAAACACTAACGCAATGATTTGTTCATTCGGTGGTAAAACTAAATTCTTTGAAGGAGATACATAATTTTCTTATATATCTACTATCTGCCAAGATTACATACTATGAATGTTAGCAGATCTAATTTTTAAAAAGTAATTGTGGTTTCATATTAAAAATGGCAGACGCAGACTATGCAGATGATCTCAAACTTCTTGTAAATACAACTGCCCAAGCCGAATCCCTGTTGAATAGACTGGAGCAATCAGCAAGAGTCAACAGCCACTACGTGAACGCAAATGAAACAGAATTCATGTGTTTTAAACAAGAAGGAACCATCTCTTTATTAAATGACAAGCCTCTGAAATTAGTAAACCAATTCCCATACCTCGGCAGCAATATCTCATCTACTGAAAGCGATGTCAACATATACATAGAAAAGGCACAGACTGTAATTTATAGGTTGTCGATCATATGGAAATCTGATCTTTTTGATAAAATAAAACGGGATTTCTTCCGAGCGTTTCTATGTAACAACAGTAGATCATTCTACCAATCTTCCTCCCTCGTTTCGTTTCTGCCAACTTTATAAAATTGTTACTGTCAGAAATAAACTTTTCGTATTGGAAGCAACGGGTCAGTCTTGTATTTGAGAAGTATTAGACCAATTGATGTTCGAAATGGAGCCGTGTCAGAGAGGCAACGTTACACACATTCTATTTGGTCTTGCAACGTTACACTGTTAGAGTCGTCACTGTAGTTGCTAGGACATAGTTGAACATAACGTCAATCTGCCTAAGAGATCCCAACCCCTGCTTTTACTACTCAACTACGGCAAATTACCCTATCACGCTTTTTGAGCGTTTTGATTTGGAGTTTTATTTTTCTAAGACTGGTTGCCCTCACCAAAACAAAAAGGCTCCGTCTACACAACTGTTTATGCATGGCTGACAGAATACATCATACATAAAATGAAACAACATAAAAAGCAAAAAATACAAAATCTTTAAATATATCAATACTGAAGATCTTAGTTTAGCAGTGTGTATGAATTTTACTCAAAAATATATTAACTATGAGTATGTATTGTAAGAATCATTTCTAGAAAAGTAATCATCTTACTTTCTTTGAGTTGAATATATAAATGCATATTTGACTTGGTTTGAGCTTATAAAAATAAATGGAATTGTCAGCAAGTTGCTTGAAATGTTTGCATCAACCAACAGCTTTGCGAAAAGCCACGTTGTGACAGCTGCTGAAAATTCTGGATAGAAATGAAGAGTTGTCAGAATAAATGTAATAAAACCAGGCTGTATGTTGCTACAAACGTTAACTCTTTAAAAACAAAGGTACATGGCAGGGTGAAGCCAAATGTCCAAAGGTTTCAGCCATGCCACAGAATTTCTGAAAAATATTTGAGAGGAAAGCTGACAAGCTACATTAAAATATTTTTCAGATATATTGCATCGACAACGTCCACAGAAAATTACAATTAATATTTGAAAAAATGACATTCAATGCCATATGGATTGAACTTGTTTGCTATTGAAGACGATCATTGGCGTTTCTGTGACTGCTATTACACTTATGAATAAAAGAAAGTGGTTGGAATTTATAGAAGACTTCATCATCTTCATTATGTCATGCCTCTAGCATATAGTAGTATGGACACGACTGCTGCTTGGAAAAAATTGTGTTTTATTTTATCAGACAGGTCTGAATTCCATATGACCGATAGTCTATTGATAGCTATCCATGCTTTCGCAAGACGCGAACTGATGTCGTTTACAGTGAATGAGACGCTGCTTCCTAGGTAGGTGAACTTGTCCACGAGTTTCAGAAACCCAACTTTTAATCTGGAGATGCCTCCTTTTTGATTTTGTTTAAAGCACATGTATTCCGTTTTGTCTGCTTTGACATGGAGGCCTGTACCGCCTCCTGCCTTCTCCAGACTATGCGGCAATGATTCGGCCTGGGCGGGTGTATTTATCGAAAGCGCTATGTCATCAGCTTCGTCTGTCCGTAATTGTTTATGCGGGGTATCTCCTGCTTCTTGCATTTGTCAGAGTAAAGCCATTTTTTGTCATTAAATCTATCGACGTTCGAAGTACGTAGTCTAGGCAGATTAAGAAGAGGTATGGGGCTAACGTATCTCCTTGCCGGAAACCTGCACCAATGTCAAAGTCGTCTGAGTCTCCATCCTGTGAGCAAACCTTTATTTTCGTGTTTTTTAGAGAGCATCATTATGGCTGCGACAGTTTCTTTGGGAAGACCATGGGTTATAGAATATTTTCCATCTTCTCTCTTTGAGACAAATACCATAGAGAAATCTTCAAATAATCGTGTTGCCTGGAGATTTTTTGCTCTGACTCCTTCTATGATTCGACGGATCATCAAAATGAGTTATTTAGTGGATCAATTTTCCCGAAAACCATTTTGATTCTTCCAGAGAATTTTCTCAATTTCGGGTTCGATGCGGTTGAGTGGCAGAGCGTTATAAATTTTAACCGCTATGGAAATGAGGGTTATACTGCAGTAGTCTTTTACAATTCCGAGGTCACCTTTCTTGGGAAATAGGAAGATGTAGCCCTTTGTTCATCTGTCTATTGTGTTCTAGTTATATGCAGTGTTGCAGTATCAGAGCAGAAGGTCATCAAATTTCCTTGTCTTCCATACTTCTGGAGGTATTTCATCAAGATCGGCAGCTTTCCTATTTTTAATTTTCGTTAGTACTACGTCGAGCTCGTCTTGCATAAACTGTCCAAGTTTGATATCTAGTTGATTATCAATAATTTTTGTGATAGGTTTATCATTTACGTTAGGGGGTTTTCCAATCAAATTCTTGAAATGTTCTTTCCACATGTGTATTCGTTCCTCTTGGCTAGCAGCTTTTAGTTTAGTTCTTGACGTGTTCTTCCTTTTATTCGCTTGAGTAACCTAAGTGCACAAAAGCCAAATTTTTGTGGACCACGAAAGCAAAATACTACCAGTTCTAAGGGACATAATGTAGTATTATATGCACGAAGGAAGCATAAAGGAAGAAAGTTTTTGGCGAACTGATGTATAGGCTAGAACATTTAACTCAAACTGTAAATTTGAACAAAACTATTATCCTATTTACCCAACCCCTCCGCTCGGGCAGGATATGACACAAGGTCAATTTTTAAGCGGAGTTTAACAGGTTTGAATTCAGAGTTTTCCTTCTCCTAGACTAGTTGCCTCACCAAGGCTGAAGAACCCAGTCTGTCCTACTATTTACCCATAGTTGGAGGGAGAATAATTGGATTCATACCTTTCCCAAGGGTATTAGTGCTATGTGAAATGCAATCAGTCTCGTCCAGGATTTGAACTCGTGTCGCCGTGTTCATTTCCTACGACGATAACCATTACACCATGGGCACCTCCTAACAAAGAACAAAGCTATTATAGTTATCTATAATGCACCTGCACACTCCTATCCAATAGAATATGTCCCATAACACCCGAGAGAGTATGAAATTATTCTTATGGCGCATTATCATCAATGAGCTAAGCTCAAATTAAAGAGATTGCTGTAGAAGTCGGCAGCGTATCATATTGCTTGCTGGAGTGGGATCACAAATAGAAATTTACACTCCACTTGTTTGGAGAGAGAAGTGGGGAGATAGAATAATGGCTGGTTGGTTGTTTTTTACGACATATCAACCCCTGTTAGTTATTCAATGCTAAATCCACCCTCTCTCTCTCTCTCTTTCTATATATATATATATATATTGTAGTTGTTGTTGTTGTTGTTGTTGTTGTCCAAGGAGAGAAAAGTAAATATTTTGAAATGATGAGGTCTGCAAACAAATCTAAATTTGGTATTTTATGTGTTTATTATTTATTAATTGCTCTACACATGTTTCAGTCTTCTTCATGAGATTAATAATGGCTAGGGTCGTTTTTGTTTCTGTCTTTTATAGTGAAGATTGTTTTGATAGGAGTGTGATTCTGTTTAATTCTAGGATTTGTGTCTATAAATTTCCTGTTGTAAGTTAGTTGTCCGTGAAAACCCTAGGTCACTGCAGACAGTTTTTTTGTTTCTATATATAAGTATGTAGTGTGTGTTTGTGAGTGTATGTATGTGCTATATTTTAAGATAATCTCTGTATATATGTTTGCGTTTGTGTGCGTGCGCATGAAGTTCAGCTCTATGTGTGTTTTAAGTTAAGGCTCTGTTTACAGTTGGTTTGAATTCATTATTAAAGTCTTTTCTTTTATTTGAAGTAAGGAATCGCCATCAGTCTGGTATATTGACATTGTTTTAAGATTTCCATAGCTGCATTCATAACCATGTTTTTTGTACATGGAGTCTTCTATTTTCTGGTTATTTAATGTTGCTTTTATGCAAAGAGACGCTATTGTTCAGAACCTGAGTCGGTCTTATGTGTACATTTTTACATTTGTGATTTTTTTAAAATTGTAGCTTAAATTTCTATTTATAATGAATGTTTTTTGGGGGGGTTCCAAGATATACGATTTTCCATCTATGATTAAATTACATACTCCACATCTTTTATTTTGGTATTATGCGTAGTGTGTTTCCCAAATTAAGATAAGTTTAATGTGTGCTTTAAGATTTTTGGTTGTCGTTTGCTTTTTTGATGGTTTTTCTCATTGGCGTAGTGGGTAGAGTGTTCGGCAATGGTCCGGGAGACCTGGGTTCAATTCCAGGTCGCATCATACCAAAGACTTTAAAAATGGTACTTGATACCTCCTTGCTTAACACTCAGCATTATAAGGTACGAATCAAGGGTAAAGTGGAGCAATCAAGGGAAAGAAGTAGCGCCCTCCCCTACACCTCGGTGTAGCAGCTATTGAAAAGGGAGCCTTCTGGTTGCCCTCGACTAAGGTCGCCAACTTTACTTACTTAATATGTTTTTAATTCTATCATTGTTTTTACGTTGCTCTAGATTCCTAATTATTTCGGTGAATAGTTCTCGGGCTGTTTTCTTGTATGATGAGATATATGCCAAGGGTTCTTCATGGTCTTAGCTCGTCTCTACTGGTTATATAATATTCTGGACACACACGCAAATTCTCGAGGTAACATCACTAGTGTCCTGCCCACGCGTTGTACGTCGACACGCCTCCTTCTAGCATATCATCCACACAATTTACGCAGCACTTTCGCTGAGGAGCACTCTTTACTCGAGGAAACAGGTCTATTTCGTGTCTATTTTTTGTTCCAGAGTCCGACTAAAATTATGAAGCATATCAAAAGGGATCTTCAAGTCAATATCCAACATATCCTCACCATTAGATGCTTTAGTGTCATACCCAGATACTCATTGTGAGTGTCTTACCCATCTGCAAAGATTCGGTGGGCGTATTCTACATCTCAAGTCGAATGGACTAGGAAAGAAAGAAAGAAAGAAAGAAAAAACAAAGAAAAAACAAAGAAAGTTCTATGAATGACATGAAATAAGGTTTTTCATATCTATATGTGAAGTATATTTTCGAGATAAATAACGCTGCCTACTTGGTGGTAATGTTTACGTTAATTTCGTCCAGACTGTCTAAGAGCGAATATGCGTCTGTTGGTAATCTTTGTGAATAGCAGTGACTGACCAACGATTTCACTGCCATTGAAAGTTTTTTTTTATTTAGATCTACTTGACTCCAGTGTACTAAATCTTTAGACTTTTTGGTTCCATTTACTATTTGTCTCAAAATTTAGTTTTTTGGTCACATGTTCTGCTCGAACTATGCCGACGTGAGTGTTAATTTTCATGATGAGATTTCAGTTTACTTTTTAGATTTATGTCATGTTGGATAGGATTTTTTTTTTTTTTTTTGCTTTTGTTTTGTTTTGTTTTTTTTTTGTGGAGGGAAAGTTCAGAAACCGTTTGTTGAAAAGTATTTTCGTTCGTCTCGACAAAACCATGACCAAAAATTCGCAATACTCTAATCTGAGAGACTTAGAAATTCTGAGTACTTCTAAAATGTATACAGACATTAAACGAGATTATTGGAAGAAAACTATATCCCTTCTGCAGAATGCATATGTGTGCGTGTGTGTATTTACTTGCTATATTTTTATTCACATGCTGTAACTTCTTTTTTAAATTTCTTTTAATATCTTTAAATTTTGATATGACAATCTTCAGTCTGTTAGGAATACTTTTGAAAATTGCGCTCAGTATCGTTTTTAAAATTCAGCTGTTTCTTATTTGTTTTAATTTGTTTCTTATTTGTTTTAATTTTCTGGTATTTTTTCATTTATTTGTCGTATTTCTTTTATTTACACCTTTTTCATTTCGAATTTAAATGCAGCATTTTTAATAAAATTGCTTTTTACTTTTCTTTGTTACAAGTAATTTCGTTCGTGATGCAACGAAATATTCTCCCTTCAGCTATGCGTAAATAGTAGGGCACATATGTACTATAATCAAACGGGGGACATCTCCACTCTAGAAGGAACCCCTCTTAAACTAGTAGACAAATTCACTTACCTAGGAAGCAGCGTCGAATCAACCGAAAAGGACATCGACACGAGGTTAACGAAAGCATGGACAGCTATCAATAGGCTATCGATTATATGGAAATCAGACCTAACCGATAAAATGAAACGCAGTTTCTTCCAGGCAGCGGTCACATCGATACTGCTATATGGGTGCACTACATGGACGCTAACAAAACGGCTGGAGAAGAAGCTAGACGGCAATTACACAAGAATGCTGCGTGCAATCTTGAACAAGTCCTGGTAGCAACACCCCACAAGACACCAACTGTACGGCCACCTGTCTCCTATCACGAAAACTATTCAAGTTAGACGAGCCACACATGCAGGACACTGCTGGAGAAGCAGGGACGAACTCATAAGAAATGTACTCTTATGGACCCCCACACATGGCCGTGCAAAAGCAGGACGACCAGCATGAACATACATTCAGCAGCTATGTGAGGACACGGGATGTTGTCCTGAAGACCTGCCTAGGGCGATGAACGATAGGGAGGAGTGGCGAGAGAGGGTCAGGGATATCCGTGCTACCAGCGCGATATGATGATGATGATGATGATGATGGTAACCGGTCAAATAGAAAGAAAACTCTGTATTCAAACCAGTTAAATCTCCCTTAAAAATTGACCTTGTTTCCCATCGTGTTCGTATGGAGGGGTTGGGTAAATACATATATTTGTCTGTGTCAATTGTTATTCATAAAGCTTAGCTTAGTCTGGAACAAGGCTACAGTATTGAATTTCTAAGGGATTGTAGCAGAAAGAACTTCGTATTTTTGTTGAGCGCGTTAATCAATTTGACCGTTAGGGTCGACGCATATTTTCACCCAATCAGGATGACTTATCCTATTCAGCCCGGACCATTTTTCCTGGCAGCACCGAATCGGGGAAAAGCCGCCAAACTCTCTCTTCCTCAGAAGCTTTCGAACTGAACAGACGTACTTACTGTCCGCTTTCTTCTTTAGCGGCAGTATCACGACACTATGAGGAAAGCTATCTAATTTATGGACCTCTTGAACCTTCCTCTTAGACCAAGGGTTCCCAGTTGAATATGAATTAGATGAATTCAATCCGCCACACACAGGAACAACTTTAAGTCGCCTCCAACTTTGGCTATGTCGACTGCGACGCAAAATTTCGCTCAGACCTCCAGCTACTTCATCCCTGGGCAACATTTTCTGGGGAAATTCACGCTTCTCTTCCCAAACAACCAGGACCACACATCCATGGGCGACTACATCATTCCTGTCCTTAACCAGCAAACACAACTTTCGCTACACCTATGGCGACCATATCTCACAAACACATTCAACAATACCTTAACCTAGCGACGCACCTTTCACACAGGCAAATAGCAGCTAAAATTCCTTCTCAACTCCATAATTATTTCCTTCCTTCCTTCCTTCTTTCCTTCCTTTCTTCCTTCCCACGAGACTTGCAGCGTAAACGTAAACCCTTTATTCCACGCTACCATTAAAACCTTCATATAAAAACCTTACGGCATCTTCGTTCTTCTCTCTCCTTTATTTTCCCACAACATTTAGCGAGAAAATAACAACGTAACAACACGTAACAATATTCCTTGCTAAAGGATGTATGTTTGCTAATGAGATTTTATTTATCGCTTTTTTTCATAATTGGAGTCTTTATCACAAGATGATGTGCAAAGACTAATACCGAGTCCTCAAAAACTTGGTTTTCATCCTGAAGAAAATGATTGCAAAAATTTGGACTAAAAAATATGTTTGTTTAAATAATCGTCATCGATGATGAGCATTAGGTCGAAACTTTGCAAATGATTTTCTCGGGTAATTTATTGAATATAGTGAGGACTTATGTAGAACCAGTCACACTTTTTAGATGAGTTTCAGTGTGCAAGAGTTTCTCCGAACAACACTCTAAACAACACTTTAAACTTTTCAAAGACTGTTGGTCCCATCAAAGTTACAGTGTCAAATCACTCCAACTATTCTACCGATTGCTTGAGTAGAAGAGAGATCGATGGATATATACCTTTCTTAAAGGTGTTAGCTCAAAGTAAAACGCAAACAGCTTCGTCTAGGATTAAATCGCCAAGTCTATTTTCTTGAAAGATCATCATGACGCCATCACTGTAAAATAAAAAAAGTGAAAAAATTCCCTGTGTGAAAAAGTTAAAACAATAATAAAGTGTTTTTATTCGTGATCCCAATAAGGAACCGCTTGCATATTTTAATCTTTTTAGAAAGTTGTCTCAGCATTGATATCAGGATCTATGCGATCAATTAGAAAATCCAATATAAATGCATTTTAACCCCAGAAATTGGAATTACTTTATGGTTAGTAGTAAAGATATGTCACTTGTTTAGCAATAAGAAAAATGAAATGTGTTGTGTAATTACACAGGGCAAAGTTATATGTGTAACATAAACTTCATGGTATTTTCCAGGAATATTCAAAGACAAGTGAAATAAGTTTTCAATTAATATGACTTAAAACAATGAATAAAGATAAAACACATATGAAATACACCATCCAAAGTAGTGAAAAAGGTCCAATCTCTTCTGAGATAGCAGAGAGTATTTGCATTCTTTATGAAAATAAAATCTTAACTATCAGAAAATATCAGCAATCATTAGTTCGAAGAAATTTACTCCCAAAGATTTCACTCGGTTTCTGTGCTGGTTTCAAATCATCATTGAAGCTCTCCTAACTGTAAAAAATACTAACCTACTATGAAAATAGCACAACAATTTCATAGATTCAGACAACAACCTTTATTCATTGACTCAGTAAAATATCAAAACCAAAATTCATCAATTCTCTACTAAATCAATATTTGTTATTAAGGACATTTGTTATTAAGATACAGAAACAAAGTATTTCTTGAAAGTTTATCACCTGTACTTGATACTTTGTAATCATTTGAAGTAAACGGTGCAATCGTTTTGAGACGTGAATAAATCTGCCGGAACCAAAAACAGAATTACACAATGATATGTTAATGATGTGTAATTGGGGGTATATGAAGAATATCGTGCATGATCAAGAGTTGAATTGTAATTCTTAGAGATATTAAAAGCATTGCACCGATCTTTATTAAAATTGTTCACTCGGAAAGTCCTATCACTCACAACAATGCAAGACCACTCTTAGGTTCACTAAGCGTAACGGTTATCATCCTAGGAAATGGAACCGGTGACCTGAATGAAGCTATTTGCGTTTAATTTCGCACTAATACTCTTAGGAAAAGCATGAATTCTTTTGTTCTCTCTACGCCAGCTATGAGTAAATAGTAGGATAGATTGGATTTTTTATCCTTGGTTAGGCAACCATTCTAGGAGAAGGAAATTCAAACCAGCTTTACACCAACTGAAAATAACCTTGTGTTGCATCCGACTCGTAGCGGAGGGTTCGGGTAAAAATGAACAGTGCAGGACGAAACGTAGCAACACAGATTAGAAATTTGGATCGGAATATAAAAGTTTTACTTTAGCTACTCTACTCTCCCAGCCTTGTATCTTTTTCGTTTTTTCTTTTAATTTTTACAACGCTGTACGTTAGAAGTTACCCTAATTATGAAGAGCTTTAAAAAGTTTTTTTTTCTGCCTCGAAACCCAAAGAATTTTATTGTCAAGACATTGATAACTTGCTTTTTTGATGGAATTATATCAATAAAAATAAGTATTAAATTGTTTGAATATGTAATTGATCAAAGATATTATGGTTCTTCAAATTTCCTAACGCCATATTGAGCCTAACATTTTATTATTTGGGTTTCAAGAAGGAGAAAAACGAGCGATTGAAAACATTTGAGATAACGAACAAATTTGATATTAAAAAATCTGTTGTAACCAAACAAAAGGTTACCGAATGAGAAATAATCAAAATGGAAGTTGGAAACGAAAAGGAAATCTTTATAACATTAACAAAATACAATACTCACCAGCAGCGTGAAGAAGGTACCCATTGCTAGTGGTGACTACTTAGCTTTATTGTTATTTGTTGTACGTCCCACCAACCGGACAAATGCGATACAAGACCTTTTTAAGGTGGGTCCGTGCGCAGAGCCGTTGCCCAGACACGCCAGGTGGCTCCCAAAATATCTCGGGCTCCGTCGGCATTCCCCTAATATTATCTGTCTCAGGTGCCAGTCGATAAACAAATGAGGGTTAGAGCCGGGGGACGGCCTCCTGAGACTCGAGGAGGATCAGACGCTTGACGTGAATGCTGGGCTTCCCCGGCACCTACGTCAGGCCGCTTCAGCAACGAATCAGACCTCATTTAAAACCATTCAACTGTATACAACAATAATTATCAATGCTTGAAACCATTTAACTGTTTGCAAACAAATGAGGTCGGATTCGTTTAAAAATTATTACCTATAAACTATTCATTTGAAAATTATATATATTGTCACGTGATATCCCACTGAGACGATGGAAGTGGGATGACTGCTGTTTGAATTAACAGTAACCTGACTTGGGTGACGTCTAGTAGCCCAAACAAAATCGCCTGACCAGGGGGGAGGAGGAAGGTAGAAGCCAAATGATTGGCTGGGGCCCTAAAACGGAAGTGGCGCCCTTCTCCCCGTCGGTGAAAAAAACGAGAAGAAATGTTAGTTGTTCGGCAGGGTTCGTAGCGGGCAGACAGACCAAAGCCAGTATTCCGGGTTGAAGACAAAAGAATATCTGAGACACGAGGGACCCCAGGTTCTTCAAGCCAGTGTAAAAAAATAGAATAAAGTCTATTAGCCCGTGAAAGAAGAAAGATTCACCAGTGGAACCCCGTCGAAAAATAAGATAACTTTGGGGCTATTTCTCCTTTATACCCAAATTTTATATACCACTCTCCCTCTCTCTCTCTCTCAATTTGAAGAAAAACAAAAGTCAAGAAAAGACATTTATATTCGTGGACTGTCCATTTATTATATATTGGACACTTTGAAAGTGTATCTATTTGTATAGTAAAGGATTCCTGTATTTTTAATGTTACCACGTGGTCGAAGTTGTTCTTTGCCGTATCTTCTACGAATTTGTTACTTCATGCTTCCTTTTTAGCTTCTATTCGCCTTATGTTATCTTGCTTAGAGTTGTCCTATTAATTCCTTTAAAATATCACACGGGAAACCGGAGTTGCCGACAACTACAATATAATATTATTACGACTAAACCTATAGGTCCATATTCTTCCATTGTCTAGGGGAAGGAAGGAAAGCGACTGAGAGAAAGACTCTGAACGAGGACTTATTCTATAAGAGATCAAGTGCCAACCTGCCCCGTCTTCACACGTGCGAAATAAAGTCCCGTTTTGGGATTTTAGTCGATTTGCCGTCACAATATACATAAACAGGATTTCACATTAAATAATCATCAAGGGTTGATATGCCATTAAGCCAAATAACTTAAACTAATCCCATATATATGTGTGTTTGCTTCTTTTTTTATTTTTATTTTTTGTTTCATTAGATTTTCAAATTTTGCATTTTTATTTTATCGTTAAAATCTTTTCATTTTTTCTAGGTTATGCAACCATTTCTCATCTCCATTTATAGAATTTTTCTTATTTTATGAACTAAAAGTGAAGTTCCCGTGACATACTGGATAACGTGCTGGCCTGTGACAGCGTTGTAAGCGAGTTCGAACTATTAAGTTCACTTTCAAATACACTTAGAAAAGGCATGAACTACCGTAACCTCCCACCTATAGCTTAAATAGTATCACTGCTGTTCTTCTACAGGGATAGTTTTAGCATTTAATAACTTATGAAGGTTGATATGCCATTAAAACAATATGCAAAAACACTTGACATGTTCAATATGAAGTATATCAAATATCTGGAATTTTCAGCTTTCATTCTTCATAACTATCACTAAATATGGAAAAAAAGTTGGTCTTGTAAAATGGATATTTTTCGGAATTGTTATGCCACATCAGCAGAATCTTGAACTGTACCTTATACTATCAATACAATTTCGCTTTGCTTGGTAGTACGCTCTTGGCAGCTCAAAAGAAATTCTTCAAATTTTCTCATCTTGCTATCCAGTCAAAATAATCCATTTGATGAAAATATAATGTTATCGATCTACAATACTACAGACATGTTCATAATGACTTGTCCGTTAGAATTACAATCTAATAAAAATTCCAAAAGTATATATAAAAATTCCATAGTAAATTTTGTTGGGAAATAAATGTGTTTAGGAGAGTCTCAGAATATCTTTGTTAACAGAAGTTTTGAATAAGTCATCTTAATAGCTACCCACAGATTAATAAAAAAAAAAATCAGGTGTTTTGCTCGAAAAAAATTATTAACAGGACAATCCCTCGATTCAAACTGTCCAGCGGTTTGAAAAGAGATCCAATTCATGCACCTTCGAAAATATTACAGCGTGTCAAAACTTCAAGATCATTCCTTATCTCAACTGCTCACTGTTATCTTTACTGTTTTTTAATGCCTTTAGGAATTAGATTTCTTCTGACTACTTTGTTACAGTAAATTCTTAGATACTCTAAAAGTACTGAGAAGTTCTCTCTGACTATTTATTATTCGGTGAAGTGGTAAGTGTATAAATGTAGTTGTTGAGACCTACAGCCCGAATTTAGGCTTTTGTACCAAAACGTATCTTAAGAAGAGCTTCATTTTGGAAATAGAGGTCCAAGCTGATAATGAACAGTGGCAAGTGTGAAATAGAGACAGAGACAAATGTAAAGAGAGAAAAACAGAAAGCTGATTTCTTTATGAGGGACACAGAATGAACAGTAGTCAGCAGAAATAGTTTGGTATTTAGTGTGTGTAAAGAACAATCAGAACATAACCCAACAATCAACCAGTCAAGATGATGCCAATGTAAGAATTACGATTCTAGTTGTAACGTAATTGAACGACTCATAGGAAATTGATTGAATAAATAAATAAATAAATAAATCAGACAGTTATCATCAAATAACAAGGCAGAGGCAATTCTTGTTGTTAAGAAGACTATAGAAAACTGGAGGTCTGAAATTTCGTGTGTATGTGCGAGCGGAAGTGAGAGGACAACTTGTGTCCTTTCGGGAGTCGACGGCAGGCCGCGATAAGATGAAGACGTCAGTAGAAAACGAGCCATGAAGATCAAAGGGAAGAAAGGTTACGAGCCCTAATTTGGCGGCCGGGCACGTTCCAAAGGGGTCGTTCGACTGCACAACCAGGAAAAAATTCTAGGTCTGTGTTTGCTCAAAGTTTTCTCACTTGGGTATGTTGCTTATTTTGGTATAGTTGATGGCATCTCATGCTTCAATACGCTCTTTTTCTTTTTCTCCCGGCTGCTACTTCCTACCTATTAGTAAATAAACCTTTGGCGTATGTTTAACAGAGTTTCGCCTTTGTCAACTTATTATCGCCGCGAAATCACAACCGGAGTCTGAAGTCTTTTTAGTGCCGCTATGGTACATTGGGATTAATTGCTACTATTCAACTGTGATAACAGATGAGGTTTTGTATAAATTTTTACCCTCCCAATCTACATATATATATATATATAACTGTTTCTGTCGACCTGAATGTTAAGTTACTTTTCCATTCCCGACCAGTCAATTGCATACTGTAACCATACTGAGGCACTTTAACTTCTATCTTGCTATAGACGTTTCTTGATGTTCTTTTCAAACGACAGGAAGATTAATTATTTCTGTTTTTAGTCTCCTCTATAAAATCTATTTTCCTTCTTTCTTCCAAAAAATGATTAAAAGACTACATATCAAAAGCTACCGAGAAGGAAATTTTGTTTTGTTTTTATCTTTTATACTCTAGATTGCTAAAGGATGATTTGGTTTTATAATACATTAATTCTTTTGGGTTAATCTCTTCTCTCGTTATCTTTATCCCATAATTTAGTACCTTAAAATATCGCAATGGAGAGATTAAAGCTCATTTAGTTTCTTGGAAGATGTGAGTTCAGTTCGCGACTCAGAAAGTACGAGAACATCTACTGATTTAGAGAAGAAGCGACATGATAAAAATAAATGATGGTAAAGAGATCTAAAATCCAATGGAAAGGACAACGGACCGGTAAATGAATAAAAATAGCATGACATAATAATTAAATAAAATGAGCTAATTGACATTTCTCGAAGGTTACCAAAAACAAAAGAGAAACTATTTCAAAAAATCAGAATATAATAATCCAGACTTAACATATGTACCAGTTTCATAAAAATCTGATTTTATTTTACTTTGATTGTTTTCTTTGTGTATAGAATAGTCCTGTCGGTTCGACTTAAAGTACGCTGTCCTCCCTGTAGAGGGGTAAGATCCCACCCTAAAATAATCTCACTCTGTCAGTGGGGCTAAGTATACGCTGACAGTATCCCTTGCAGATGGACATTCTCCCCCACAACCACAAAGGTGAGCCCTGGATATGACATAAAACTGCAGCTCATCGTGAGGTTCTAGTTCTGGAGATCTGGGAAGTGTAGAGTGCACTTTTATTGCCATTACTCCTAGGTCCACTCTAACACGGAGTGGTAGTATCTGCTAGGGTCCTATCCCTGGGTCAAATAGATCTGTTTGAAAATTATGTGTATTCGATAGGATGGTGTGCAAAAAGAAAATATTAAAAAACAATATCACAAAAATATGAATATGAACATAGAATGAACGTGATTCCCTAACCTCAAAACATAGAATAACCCTAAACAGGTTGACATACCTTAATCACTAAATCAATCGGGTTTTGAACTTGGAATCATGAACTCTGTGTAAACTTGGGAAAACTTGTAGGAATTTTGATATTCAATGTTTAGCGTTACACTGTACAGAATAAAAATATCAGCAAGAATATTTTATCGAGCCAATCTTCTCCGTAGAAAAAGATGTAGGAAATCGACATTCAAAATTCTGGTTTTCAGAATCGACCTCGAGTGCCGATGAAAAATATATTACTCTCGGATGCGAGGCAAATCCCAAATATGAAAATATCTTTAACAATCCTTTTTTTTTTTGTTTGTTGTTAATTTGTTTCATTGTTCCATAAGGCAAACTGCTTACATTACAAATTATTTCTAAGTTAATTAAGTCTTGAAGACTTTTCACGCAACTTAATTTTGATCAAACGATTAGCAATGTACTTAATAATTAAATAATCTGACTCTAATTCTTATTACCTTTCTCTATTTTGATAACTATGTTTGTTCTGTAGTCATTTCTTTTCATCACCAAAACTATCATCTTTATGTTACGAGTTCAATCAGTTTCATAATCTTGAAGATAAAACTAATCAATAAATGTTAGGTCTCATTTAACAACTGCAGTAAAGAGGTATAAATTCACCGGGGATTTATACAGCATCGATATAACTGAATATCATTTCCGACCGAAGCGAAGACCTTTTATTTATAAAGATATCTCTTTGTCAAATTTATTCTAGGAAAAATTTACCGATTACAAAAACAGGTTAATTTCTCCCAAAAAAGAAGAAAAACCACTAGTTTTACAAGCAATATCACCACGTTTGATTCTGCTTTTATAGGCAGCAACCTTTGATAGGCGGATAAGTAGTTTCACATTGTCCGTATTGATTTACTTTTGGAATTCATACCAATGATTTTTTTCTTCCTCTTTCTCTATAACAGTATTGAAATAGTTTCTAGTAATAAAGTCGTCAAATTGAAGTTAAGTGATTATTGGTGCTCATCTAAATAGACTTATCCATAACCTTTGATAGATGAAGTTCTATTTGAGAAATAGAGAGGACCCTAATAGGTACTACCACTCCAGGTCAGAGTGGAGCAAGGACGAATAGTAATGAAGTGGTACTTCACACTTCAGGACAAAAGCCTCACCATCAGATGCAGCTTAATGTCATGTTCTATTAAGGGAAAAGGACAAACCTTTGCCAAATAATCAGACGTGTGACTACCTGTGAGGGCGGATGTATACGCTTTCATGTACTTCCGATCAATCTCTGCGACCACAAAGATGCTTATATCATCTTAGACCATCCTTGCTTGCTCAGAACCTTCATAGTCGATAGAGGCGTACAAATAACTGACATACCCTTGTGCATCCTAAGAAAAACCTTGTCAGCTTCTCCTACGAAATATGTATTCCGACAAAGAAAAATACCCATATTAGCAGTTCGTTACCCAGGACAAAAAAATCCAACAAAGGTACAATCTCACCCAAGCAACATGAATGAAAACAGTGGATGGATAACCTATAACTCAGACTCGAAAGGATGAGCGCTATAATATGAAAGGATCTCCGAAAATACAACATTGACACTGTGGCTCTGACTAAGGTCAAATTTGTTGAAAGTGGGAAGCATCAGACAAGACGGGTTACACCGTCTACTGGGCCGACAGAATTGAACCTGGTGTGGCTTTTGCGACCAAGTATGTCTAAGCATTCCAAACCAAACAAGTGGCAACCTTATCACGCTGAGGTTTCCATTAATGAAAAGTAGGTGTTGTACCCTAATCGCTGATTATGCCCTGACTATGGCCAGACAGCCCAGGAAAAATAAGAAGTTTCTACGCCCAGCTCGACCAGATACTTTGTGCTATCTCGAATGCTGACAAAACCATTCTTCCTTGAGACTTTATCACTTGAGTTGGCCAATCACATTATACCAGGTTGAAGGTTCTTCGTAAGTTTGGGTCGGAGGGCTAATATAAATGCCAATTTAATTGCTATCCATCTGAACAGAACACCAGCTGATCCTTACCAACATCTTCAAACACAAGCAAATCTACAAGAACTCCTGTTATGAATCTAAGATCCAGGAAGATCCATTGCTCAATACGTTTATTTGTCAATTTACCTATGTTTAACTATTAAAATTTGCTTGTGTTTACTTATCAGTATTCTGCATGCTTTTATAGTATTCTGTGAGCCGAGTTTTTGAAAAAGATCAATTGATTATTGTGGAATTTGCTTAAGGAGCTTCCATAGATTTTCATAAGTGAAAGAACTAGAAACAGATGTGGATGTATTAAATAGTAGAGATCGATATGTCTGATCTGTAAATTCTCATCCCTTTGAAAATAAGCAAAAAACCAAAGAAAATATAAAACAAGAAAAAGTAAAAATTCGTTCATTTTCACGCTCTCAAAAATAGAAACGTCAGATTTTTTGCCACAGATTTGTATTTATTTTGTTTGAATCTATCTTAATCATTTGGCAGAGTTGGTCGGCCACATCAATTGATATCCACATCTAGAGCTAGAACATTTTGTACGCATAGTGCCTGGAAACTGGTGACGCTTTTAACGTTAAAAAAAATTAGCATTTCTAATGAAAAAAGGAAGCCTCTCTTAGAGAGGGAATCTGTAACAATAAACAATAAGAAGAAGGAAGTTATGTTGCTAAGAAACGTAGCAAATCGTTGAAAATTTAATGGGAAAAATTTGACGAATTTTCTTGCTAAGATTATTATTCGTATTTAATTAGGCATTACTAATTAGTTTTATTGTTAGTTCTTCAATCTGAAGATGTAAAATAATTTAGTAGCATTATTGCTTTGTGAGAACGCATAGACAAAAAAAAAAAGGAAAATATTTAAATCGATAAATTTCTTCAGTATTAATCATTTGAATTAAAAATATTTCTCTGTATATCCATGAAAACAATATCAACTTCATATAATAATACAGCGTCCGTCAGAATAATCTTGATGGTTTGGAATGAAGAAAAAAAATAGTAACATAGATAAAAAAAATAATTTTATGAAAAGAAAGAACAATACTTTTCATTTTGTTTTATTAAATTCATCATTTTCTTTTAAAGATTATATCGTCAAAATCCTTATTCACATTGGTTATACACTTTTGAAGGCTCACTCTCAAGTTTTGCGTCGCCTAACCATTACTGAAATTTCAAGAACAATAAAATAAAACTAACTGTATTCAAAAACATCACCTTTTATTGTATTGTCCAGTTGTTGAAAATCCATGTCAAATATTTGGTTTAGTTCGTCGCTTTGACGTGTGACTTCGAAGTTAAACAAAAAAATAAGCCGTTTTTTTGTATGAGTTTCTCTATTAGAAAAAAAATATTACGTTTTTAAACAAATTAGGAGCAGTGATGAAAAGTGAATATGTTACAAAAATGAGGAAATCACAGATTAAGCGAAATTAATTATTACTAACCATGCCAAACGCTGGGCTTCATCTAAAATTTCTGGTTCTGTGTCTATGGCTTGATTGGATTTAATCCTCTACGATGAACTCCTACAAGAGAAGGAAAAGATAGATTTGACCAAGAATTACTCCTAGTTAAAATCAGTAGTCGAATAAAAGTCATCAGAAATAGAAGAAAAAAAACGCCAAATTCAGTTGGGATAACCAAAGAGAACATTTTTCTTTGGTGACCAGTCAAAAATTGTAACAGACTGACAGGCAAGTTTCAGTCATCTATTGTAGTCAGCAGATAATGTACAATTAATTTACCATTCCAGTTTTTACAGAATACTCTTAGAAAAGAATTTCAATTCCCTGAAAGATGGCAAAACATACCTACAACAGTTTAGCATAAGTATGCAGTTTAAATGTTAGTACAGTTTAATTGTCAAAAACATTTCTATTTCAAGGTATTCAATTTAATCAAACAATTCTAATTCAAACAATTCAGTCTAGCATAAGTATGCAGTTAGTTCTATTTAACCCATAGATAGGGCACATTGTTTAGTGTCATATCCGGGATACTCATTGGGGGGGGTCTTACCCCTCTTACGACTGGGCAATACATAGAGTTAAAGTCAAAACAGTTTTATTTCAGATAATTCAGTTTAGCATAAGTAGACATGTCAAAAACAGATCTATTTCGAGCAATTCAGTTTAGCATAAGTACGCAGTTTAAATGTCAAAACAGTTCTATTTTAAACAATTCAGTTTAGCATAAATACCCAATTTAAATGCAAAGAAACAGTAAAGTTAAGAAACCACGGTTTATTTCTATTTGACGCATAGATAGGACCCTTATCAGGTGCTATTACTCCAAACCAGAGTGGACTTGGGAGCAATGGCAATAAAGAGGTACTCCGCATTCCCCAAAGCTCCAGAATAACTGGAACTTCATCATCAGATTGTTTAGTGTAATATCCAGGACACTCGTTGGTGGGGGGTGTCTTACTCCTCTGCAGAGGTGCAGACGATGTATTCTACAGCCCCAGCCGACAGCGCAAGCAACGAATTATGGATAATTCTTCAAAAAGATATACAGACGGAAAACATCCAATGGGTTATAGATAATATCTCAAAAGGATATACTGACGCAAAATAAACAGTGAGTTATAGATGATTCCTCAAAAAGATTTATTGATGGAAAATATGCAGCGAGTTATCAATAATTCCTCAAAAAGATATCCTGACAGAACATAAAATTTTGATACCCAGAAGGACGGTGAATCTCAGCACAGGCCTCGGCCGGGTTGTGTAGAAAGTCCGCAGTATCCCATACAGTTGGTCTCTTTTTTTTTTCATGACACTCATGTTATATAAGGAAAGTCCAATGTGCTATACTTTTTGTTACTAGTGTCGCCGCGGAAAATGTCACGACGAAGCAGAACACAATGCCTGGCTGTCATAAGAACTCCAGCTTCTGGTTTTACCTTGGCATTTTGCCAAGTTATCTCGCCACTGTTGATATGCAAGTTTTCATTCTTCTTAACTAGTGTTGCTCTTACAAAAGAATCTCAGTCTAACTCATTATTTACCCACAACTGGGAAGAGAATAGATTTATTCTTTTGCCTTTTTTAAAAAATATTGAAACTTAAAGAGCCTCTTCCCAAATTTGAACTTGGTTCAATGAGTTCAATTTCTGCGAAACCCTCCATGCCTGTCTTAATATGGAAAAATAGCATTCTTATTGTTTGATAATTTATTGTTGAAAATGTTTTTTTTATTACTTTTTGCTTCATAAAACTAATTTTTATCTTATATTTTGTATATCACATCCTTTGCGTCATTGTACTCTTCAGCCCTTTAACAATATTAACAAATGCAAATTACGACATTTTGCAAGAAATTTAATTATAGTTCTTGCTGCACAACGGAAAAAAGGTAGAATATTAGTCATAAAGTCGCCAGGGGAAAAAAAGAGACTTTCAGTCAAATCAAAATGAAAACATTAATTCCGTTAAGATCACGGAAAATAAGTAGCGATGATTCAGTTCAGTTGTGAAATGGGTGACCATTTAAGATCAATTGAAACTCTTATCAATCTGGAGAATTATCCAAGACAACACAAAAATATAATAACAAGCATGAAAAACAGCGACAATATAAACAAGTGAAAGATACATTAAAATAGAAATAGCATTTTCTATAAGTCGACATGAAACAAAAAGAGATTTAAAAGGATGGAATCATGAAGTTTCTAAAAGTATGGCAAAAGACACTGGGGTAAAACGGTAAATATGTTGTTCAGTACACTGAAATTATATGGATAAGAAATAAAACTAAAAGATTTGGTTTGCATTTTTACTTTATTTTTCTTGACGATGTCGTGGAATATCATCTAAATTAAGTAATAAAGTTTATACTAAAAAAAATATTAGCAATTGAAACTTGTATAATAATCTTATCATAGGGTGATGGTTTGTGAGGCAAATTAGTAGCGAGTTCGATCCTCATTTGATCTTGTATACTTTTGGTTTTTGTGCAAAATTTAAGCAATGCTTAGATCTGGGAAAAATCAGGTTGTGTAATGATTTGGCAAGCACGGCTAGCTTAATATTGTAAGTGATTCCGATTTTTGTTGGCTCTCCAAACTTTCTGGCCATAATGTGCCAAATTAAGATGAACTAAGTAAATGACAAAAATGCATTGGATAAACTTTATTTCGATGTCTTCTTCCGGACTGGCCTTTTCTTGTGATGTCACACACAACGGACGTAAAACTGAGAAATATCAATTGCAAGATCAACAAGCAAGAAAAGCAGTCACAATATTCTCATAGGATAGACATTGAGCTATGAAGAACATTTACTCTTATTCAGCTGATCGCATAATACACGCTTCATACTTGTATCGATTTACTGTAGTTATGAACCATCAAGACTAATCTTCGTTTCTCATAGAAAACATCCGTGAGAAGTACGCGGCATTTGCACTGATCAAAAACCTCATCGATAATTTTGGCACTTCTTTAAATAGTATTTTATTCCTGGATTAAACTAAATTATTGTCTCGTGGCTCAGCGCTTTTTCTTTTTCTTCTCCTTTGCGGAAATGACGATGAATGAATTGAACTGGTTCTTTGAGATCTGGCGTTCGATCAAATCGGTTCACATGCCTTTAATTCTGTTCGATATATTGTTTTAGTTGTTGTTGTTATTGTTGTTGATGTTCTCTCTCTCTCTCTCTCTCTCTCTCTCTCTCTCTCTCTCTCTCTCTCTGTGTATAAACGTACTTACACAGATGATCACACACACACACACACACACACACACACATATATATATATATATATATAAGCTATTGTAATTTTGAATTATTGATTTGGAGGATGCGCATTGTTTGTCTCAGGTTTTGTCTACTGTGGTGCGAACAAGAGTTCGTTGGGTATGTAAGGTTAGCACACCAACACAACACCAGAGGCGAATATGGGTGTAACGCTACCCTTTAAATACGACATGAAATGAGTCTGTTGGTTGCTTGATTCGAAGGTTTATTTATTCAACAAACAGCAGTCATCCCATGAGAGAGAGAGAGAGAGGTGGGAGAGGGGAGAAGGAGAGTAAGAATATGTCACTGATTTAAATATACTGAGAGATATAAGCCCCGAGGGATGGCTAATGTAAGCAGTGGATTTAGTCTTTTACATCGCTGACCCGGCCGATTTGGTTGTAGTTCTGCGTGTGTGAATTGCTTTGTATCTCGTCTGATCCCTCTGTCCGCTCCGGTTCCCCAACTCTGATTGACTGACTAACCTGACTCAGAAATTTTCTTTTTATATTTTCTTCTGATATTTCTCCTAATTATTGCTTATGTAATGACTTAAAAAATTTCATAAACAAGTCATCACTAAGTATATTTTGATATGTCGTCCAAGTTGATTTCAAAACAACTTTTGTTATGACAGGCCACATTCTAATAAACCAAAGGTTCACCTGCCTTTCAAACGCAGTCTACACTTCAACTCAAATTTTTTTTATCCTAGCTCACAATTTATTACCACAAATAAAACTATTAACTAAAATAATTAATTACCATCCTCACTTATATTACAAGTACAGTGTGTGAAGGAAGAAGCTCCATGACGTAATTCAGTTCTCTATGGATTTAAAAACGGCATGCTGTACTGCATGGCCATCATGCTGGAAGATTTCAGTACGAAGATTTCGCCGTATTTGAGTGACTGATTCATGTTGATGAAAACTAAACACCCAATCCACATCAGGGTGTTTGAGGAAGTCATAAGTGATGGTGAAGTTATGCCTCCATTTCTCTTCCCACATGGCCTCACACTCAACACAAAAGCCTACATCAAGTGCCTATAAAAGGTAGTGCTGACCTAAATGGAGAGGGTGGCTGTTGGAAGACCTAGGGAGAAATTAAGATTTTTTGGTTATTATTTATTTCGTTGGTTGTAGTAGTTGGCGTTATTGTTGGTCTATCGTTGTTTATTAAGTATCTGACTCCCTTGTTTTTCTTCTGACCCATTGTTATATTCACATATTCTGTCCCACAAGCGTGAGGAGGAATCATTGGGGAGACTTGCTGGCACATGTTCCCCTGTTTTAGTTTGAAACATGCCGTCCAGGGTGGAGGGAGAGAATTCTCTAAAACGGTAGGAGTCAGCTCTTCATTTTGAATGACGAGAGGTTGATGGGCCAATCAAACAACAGGATGCCTGTTGCTGCGAAAAGCGGGGTAGAAGAAGGGACTGCTAACCCGCTGATCTTTCTCAGTCTAGCGAGCGAAGCGAAGGGGTGAAGGCTCGGATTTGACGAAGAGAAATCCTTGCCGACAAAGCAAGGATTTCAACAATTTCAACAAAAAAACAGGGGGGGATTTCTCTGCTCTCACCCAGAAGTAGGCGTCGCGTTCCATTCAAGGTTTCAAAAAAGGGGAAAAAAAAAAAGAAAATTTCGTAAAGGAAAAACAAAAAAAAAACAAATAAAGCAATTAATTACCAGTCAGCCGGGAAAGGAACTCCGTTGGCCGAAGCCCCTACCAGAATCGACATCTTTCCTCCATCTTAACCCTAGCACGTGTGCGCAGCAAGAAACCATTTTGCCCTATCAAGAAAATTTTATAAGGTATGTCCCAAAAACTTTAATACCAACAAAACAGGAACGGAAAGGTATTCCTAGGTAAATTTCAATCTCCCGTTTTTTGGGCTTCAAAGGACACAGCCGAATTACCAACCAAATCCCGCCAAGAAGGCGCATAGACATTCTGTTGCTTTTAATTTTGATTTGATTCGTTTTTGTTTTTGTTTTTTGTTGGGTTTTTTTTTTTTTGCATTAATAAATGCGCATTGTTGTTCATTAAGCCGGCCTTGTATTTTTTGTATTCAAACATCTTCAGTAAGGAAGAAATTTTAGTTATAATTCTATCGTGTTGCTAACACAACTTTTAATTACGTACCTTCCCCACGAGGACCGGAAGGAAACCTAAGTGTAACAAACACGGCACATAACACCATTAACTTGTCAGATTCTTTGTCAGTGGAAGGCTGCAAGAGAATTTAACAAAGGAAGGAAGGAAGGAAGGAAGGAAAGGGACGTGGATACTTTTAACTCCAGCTTTATTTTAGAGTTTAACGACTATTCTAAAGCGGAGAGAGTTTTCTCGAACCAATAGAATTTGTCGCGTTTTCCTATCAAGGTGTTAAAATATATTAATCGTTTTTGGTAGGTTTATGAGTTTGAAGTAAGTGGTTATGTGCGGGAGGTGTTTTCAGTGAGGTATGTTTTTCGGGGGTAAAAGTTGGCCTTTCATCGTTTTATCCTGTGATATTTTCAGTAAGAAATTTTTACTAGAGGTGGCTTACTAGCAGCAGACATAGTAAATTATCAGGTCCCCGGGACCCAAATCAGCACATGCTCTCACTGCTAGCAGCTGAGAGAAAAAGAATCCTTTTAGTACTAGTAGGTGAAGTGGCATAATTTCTCTTCAGCGCCGGGAAGCTCCTTTCTTTAAGCATGTGCCGTTCTTGCTTTCTATCAGAGGGATTATGAGAACTGCTACATTTTTGAAATATTTTTCTAATCACCACAGACCCTATGACTGGTAACAGGACTCTTCGCCATACCATACAAGCAGGAAAAGCCAGTGCTTGTTGTGATCAAATTTTGTGACCATATCAGCCTTAACATATGGTTGCGCAACAGATTACAGTCCCCTTGATTATCATGTTTGAGGCGAGGTTAAGCGGGAGACCAGCTAAATTCAGTGCAAGATTAAACTTGAACTAAAGGCGAGGATAATGGCAGCATTTAGCAATAGAAAAAAGGTGATCGTCAGAAAGGCGTGCAAGAGATTCAGAAGTTACCAGGAGGAGGACGTGGTTGATGCCAATGGTGATTTCATTCAATAGATCAAACTATATTTTTATGTGATTTTGTTAATTATATATGACCAAGTGAGATGTCTGTTATTTTCATGATTTAGACAATAGTCTACTCAATGCACCTTATATATATATATATATATATATATAGGGGTGTTTGCACACATAAGTATGTGTTGATTTCCTTCTTTATTCAAATTGTGGATATTTTTATGTACAATATATCCCATAAATACGTACACTTGACCCACTTTTTTTTATAGAGCTAATTTTCTTCTTAACCAAAGATATCAGGATGTTATTATATCTGGGGGAAATTGTCAGGCTAAAACTAATATTATAAGGTATTATTTCTCACCAAAATCTACAACGTTGAAACTCAGTTACCAAAAAATAAAATAAAATATAAAATTTCATAAATGTATTCGGGTGTTCGGAAAGTATTTATGCTTTACTGAAGAGAATATGAAAACGAATGTCAGACAAATTCATTTCATAAAAAATGATCGTCTTCATTTGCCATGACTGCAACCCAACAAAAAGATAAATTTTCACTTCCTCGTTTAAAGAAATTCATTGTTTGCCCGGAAACTTTTTCAAAAACAGTTTTCCGTTTCTTTTTCTTATTTCTAAATGTTCTGCTACTTATAAACTGTTTTAGAAATCGAAACGAATAAAAGTTGTAGGTGTTGAATCTGCTGAGTAAGGAGGATGTGGAAGAACCTTTCATGATAACTGTCTTATTGTTTCTTGGTTTGGTTTCTTTGTTTAATAGCATATCAATTATCTAATATCAAAGCCATTCTTCAAAAAAAAAAAAAAGTGATGTTGCTAATAAACCCATACTTAATGGAAGAAGGCTAAGGTCATACTTTTTCGATGAGTAATAGTCCGAAAGTGAACGTTATAGCTCAACGGGAGTTCGAACTCGGTTACTTTGTGGCGACAAAATAATAGTATAAATAATGATTTATTTCAGCTTTTATTTCTTTTATGAGATGTTTCGTGAACAGGAAATTTTAAATGAATGTCTCTTTAAATGGCTTAGAACATTGCAGAAAATTATAAGATCGTTGTAATTAATGATTGTCTAATTAATATCATGTGCTTTACGGTCTTCCTTCAAACTCAGTGCCTCTTTACTTGTAGAAACATTAGTTTTCTTGTGTAAACGCAATGGCTGTATAAAACCATCATATCATTTAAAAATGTAAAGCATTTTGTCTTTTAGTGATAAATGTATTTCATCTGACCTCAACTCTACATGAAAGGGTCTTAGTGAATAATATTCCGATAATCATCTTCTGTCACATTGACCTAAATCAATATCTCTCTATACAAAATACAATCTATATGATAATATCAATTTTACTACTTTGAAAGTAATCCCTCAGGGATATAGTCTGTGTTTTTCCATAAATTTTATTAAATTGTAGGAAATGAAAAATTGACACTACGTCTTTTGTTATGCATTGCTGAAATTCCCCGATATATATATATATATATATATATATATATATGTGTGTGTGTGTGTGTGTGTGTGTGTGTGTGTGTGTGTGTGTGTGTGTGTGTGTGTGTGTGTGTTGTTTCAAAAAGTATACTACAACTGTATTTTTGACAAGTATTTTAACTGTTTTTAATTCTTTATAACCTTGAAAACAGTTTTAGTAGACAGCTCAGTCTGCGAAGGTAGCTTTCTAAGATGTTTCCAAAGTGAGTTAATTGCTAGGACGCATCAACAAAAACTTTGTCAATTAACAAAGATAGCCGACTTTTCCTATTTCCATCGTGTACACTAATCTCACGAAATTTGTCAATCAAGCACAATACACCTGAATTGTTTAGAAATGTAAACGTTAAATCCGTCTCTCAAATCCGTTCCTCATAGAAATGCAAAATACAAAGTAATAGTTTCTCAGATGCAACCATTGTAACTGACTAATAGTTATTACTGAGTTTAGTATTGCCACTTAACTAATTACAGCATAAAATTCAGTCCACCTAGCCTTAGCGTTGCGTTCTTTTTTAAACAACAAACACAAATACACACACTTGCATATATATATATATATATATATATATATATATGGGGGAAGTAGTTATTTTTTGATAAATAGTTAAGTTAACTTCATCATTAATCATGATTTTCATATTCATTTCTTTCTAAGAAAATTTATTGGGGAAATAAGTTTACCTTCTTTATTAAAAAAAATTATATAAACTTTGGTGTAGTTTGAGCTCGTATGTGTCTATGTATTTGGATGATCTCCAATAGTTTCCAATAAGGTTCAAAAGTGTATTTCCCAATCTGCCAATCATTTTAAACGGATTTAAACTTAATGCTTATTTGCAATATTAATAGTTTATGAAACAACGTAAAATTTATGGTCATTTTAAATAAGTTAATAACTTATACTTAGTCTCAATAACAAGATTTTAAAATCCAATTTGTTAATGAAATCCTTTTAAACATGATCTCTATCAAATCTATTTGACCAATAGATGACATCAGGTCACACCACTCCGAATTATAGAAAACTTGGGAACAAAGACAAAGAAGTCGTGATTCCACATACACCTGATCGGCAAAACAAAAGCCTTAACATCAGATACAATTTAGTGACGTACAGAAGACATTTCTATCAGGGCATATGCATGTGTGTGTGTGTGTGTGTGTGTGTGTGTGTGTGTGTGTTTAAACACGCATATGTGTGTGTTTAAACACGCATATGTGTGTGTGTTTAAGCGTGCATGAGTGCGTTTATGTGTGTGTGAGTGTGTGTGTGTGTATTTAAGTGCGCATATGTGTGTGTGTGTGTGTGTGTGTGTGTGTGTGTGTGTGTGTGTGTGTGTGTGTGTGTGCTTAAACACGCATATGTGTGTGTGTTTTTAAACACGCATATGCGAGTGTGTTTAAACACGCATATGTGTGTGTTTGTTTAAGCGCGCATATGTGCGTTTATGTGTGTGTGTGGGGTATTGCAACACTAATTTAATTCAACCCACATATTTTTCTTGTTTCATTAGTGGGTGGGGACTCTCTCGGTTGATATTTTTTCTGGTTTCGAACTTTAAGCCAATATTTTTATTTTTGGGTCAGTAAATCCTTTTCCGGAAATATTGATCCACTTTTGGTAACTGCTTGTTCTTAACACAACGAAGAAGGGAAAAATGAATCTCGCCAACACCGCTTGTAGAATGTTATTTGAAAATGTCTCATAAAAAACGACTAAGTTGTAATCAGAGTGTCTCAGTACATGTTGCTCCTCCAGGGTTATCGAAAAATAAATATCGATCTCAGTGATTGATCAAAGTATTTGGTGGGAACTAATCAGTGATTTCGTGGGGTATTTTATTGCTTGATGTATAAAAAGAAAGTTGTCTTTTTATGGTTGGCAATCTTTTGAGATTTGCATGAATGAACATAGTAATAAAGAACGAAGCCGAATTCAGTCCAACATTTAAGTCCCTTTTTGTGATGACTGAACGAAATCACGACGCTTATTTCTGATCTCGCATTTTTTAAAAACTCTTCCAAACCTATGCCTCTTTTTATTTATGTTTTTTACAAATGATTTAATTCTTCTTCTTCTTCTTCTTCTTCTTCTTCTTCTTCTTCTTCTTCTTCTTCTTCTTCTTCTTCTTCTTCTTCTAATTATTATTATTATTATTATTATTATTATTATTATTATTATTATCATTTACTCCTTTAGAGTTTTTCACATCAGTGATAGCTAATGATTTTTCACTAGAGTTTGAGTGACAGCAAGTCTCCACAAGTGTCCAGGACTCATCTCAGGATTCTGGCCGTTCTTAGCAATGCTGTCGTTTGGATAGTCTCTACCCGTCCGCCAACTTCCAAGTCTTCTAGGCCTTTTAATAATCCTTTAGTTATTGTGCCTAACGCATCAATCACAATTGGCACAATCGTTACTTTCATGTTCCACAGCTTTTTCAATTCTCTAGCAAGGTCGAGGTACTTATTTTTCTCTTCACTTTCCTTCAGATTTATACTTTCCTGCAGATTTATTATTATTATCATTATTATTATTATTATTATTATTATTATTATTATTATTTTACTCGTTAGAGTTTTTCACATCAGCGTTAGCTGGTGGTTTTTCACTGGAATCCGAGTGACAGCAAGTCTCCTCAAGTCTCCAGGACTCGTTTCGGAATTCTGGCTGTTCTCAGCAATGCTGTCGTTTGGATAGTCTCTACCCGTCCGCCAACTTCCAAGTCCTCCAGGCCTCTTAATAATCCTTTTGTTATTGTGTCTAAAGCACCAATCACAATTGACACAATCGGCACTTTCATGTTCCACAGTTTTTTCAATTCTCTAGCAAAGTCGAGGTACTTATCCTTCTTTTCACTTTCCTTCGGATTTATTCTGTGGTGCGCCGTGACAGCAAAGTCGACAATTTTGCAAATTCTCTTCTTTTTTTTTTTTTTTTGATAACACTGGTTTACAAAAATAGATTTTTGGTCTGAGGCAAGAATGGGGATAGGTGTTTTTTGTTAATTTGGGTGTGCTGAATTCAAATTTATAAATAGTTTTTCTCTATCAACTCTAGTTTTCTGGCTTTTAAATAGTTTCATGTTAGTATAAACAGAGAATATATGTGCATATTTCAATAGTTGCAGCAACTTATAACAGATAAAACAGGATAGATAAAGAACACTGATTGATTCAATATACTTGGATGACACAATTACACAATTCATAGTACCACAGACAGTCTAAAGTGTGTTTTCTTACAAGATCTAGTGCATTTTGCCTCAGGGATGTCACGCAAAAGCATCCAGCAGAAGTCTCCCATCATGCCGGGATTCCATTTGCCTTGATAGTTGCTCTCCATCTTCGTAATGTCTTGGTGGAATCTTTCTCCATGCTAATCACTCACAGCTCCAAGGTTTGGCGGGAAGAAGTTGAGGTGGGAACGGAGAAAATGAATGACATTCGGCACCCCATATCCTCGTAAGACTTTAGCAACTTCTCAATACAGGCTTGGTAATCTGGTACGCGTGTGTTACCAAGGAAGCCACTACAGACTGACTTGAATGATTCCCATGCTCTCAGTTCGTTTAAGTTAAGAAGCTCCTCAAAATCAGTATCCTTCTGCACTTCTCGGATCTGAGGTCCGACAAAGATGCCCTCTTTGAGCTTAGCAGCACTAAGACACAGTAGACAAGTCTTGGAGGGCAGCACCATTTTTGTGCAAAGCTTTCACGAAATTCTTCATCAAACCAAGCTTGATGTGAAGAGGAGGAAGAAGCACCTTATTCATGTCCATCAGAGGATTCTCCTTGAGGCTATGTTCGCCAGGAACAAAAGTGCTTCCAGACCCCCAGTCGTTCTGCTTGTAATGCTGGGATACAGCTCGACTATCCAAGAGACAGAGAAAACAACAGTACTTTGTGAAGCCCGCTTGCATACCCATAAGAAGACCAATGACCTTATTTGTTTTGATTCCTGAAACTGGTGATCCTTTCATCTTCCTGGACTAGGTTCCACTGTTTGAGCCGAGAAGCCTAGAGCTCTGACTGCTGTTTTGACAGATACAAATCACGAGCAAGATCATTCAGGTCTTCTTGTGTGATCCAGTGTGGCTCATTGCCACTTGTTCTTGAATATGTAGACTCAATATCTTCCAAAGATATTGACTCGGCAGAATCCTCCCTTGAAGGCATTTCTTCATCTGATGAGGAAAGAAGATCCTTATTTACTGGAGGTGTGGGTACAGGAAGATAATCTGAATGGGGAACGGGTCTCATAGCAGATCGAAGGTTGGGATATTTGATCTTTTTCCTAGAAGATGCATTGAAACCAGTTATATTAAACAAAAATAACAATCATCTGCGTGGTTTCGCGGCTCTCTTCAAACCATCGGGACTGCAAAGTTGAAAGCCGCTTTCTTGCCATTAAGCCATGCAGTTAGTCCATTGTAGCAGGGTTTACAACAGATGTGTGGAGCCCAAGACTTGTCCTGATCACCAATTTTACAGTCAAAATAGTGAAAGTAGGCGGTTCTGAGGAGGGAAGTGATGGTTCGACGCTGTGCAACTGTTGTGAAGTCCCCACACACGTACCAGAAAGAATTGACCTCGTTGAGGCATCCTCGACATTTTGACGTGCTTGAAGCCATTGGAGAATCTGAAAATATAACAAAGTAAAACTAAATGTGCATTTGAAAATGTTATACTAATATTTAGTAACCCAAAAGATGTGTAACACGATAGTTGAGAGACACCAACCTCCTGCGCCGCCTGCGAGACAACCTCTTCCAATGACTACCAGAGTGTGGATTGAGACCTGCTGCCTTAACTGTCAAATCCGTCTTGATATATATATATATATATATATATAATGCTATCACTTACATTTAGTGCATAATAACTAAAAAATAAGCCATAAGTCTCACAGTATTAGAATTAACCTTGAATTCATATACGCCTTTATGTACCGTATATGCACAAAATGCACACTATGCATATCTAAAAAAAAAAAAATAGAGGTGATGAGTAAAAACGGATTTCAAATTTGAATTCCGCACCCTCAAATTAGATAAAAACGGGTATTTTTGTGCTTGCCTCAATTTCTTTGTAAACCAGTGTTATTATTCGGTCTGGTCATCTGGCCGGAATTAAGTGATCCCTTTGTATGTAAGAGTCCCATAGGAGTTTATGCGAGTCATTTTCTCGGACATGTGCTGCTGGGTTGTGCATATACCATTTGTTGGTATGGTCAAATTTAAATTTCTTGCACGTTTCCCAGTGGATCACCTTGCCGACCCAGTCGTGTCTCGCCTTATATTCCCTCTGTGCTAATTTGCTGTATTCGCGTATTATGTGATTGATCGTTTCGTCTCTGTCACTGCATAGCCTACATTTACTGTTTTCTTGGGTCTTATCTATTCTCGCTTTGATATGATTGGTTCTTATGGCGTTGTCCTGTACTATTTTACTCATTTGAGAATTTTTCACCCCAGCGTTTGCTGATAGTTTTCCACTGGTGATTGAGTGACAGAAAGTCTCCTCAAGTGTCTTGGACTCTTCTCAGTATTCTAGACGATTCCAACAATGCTTTAGTTAGAATGGTCCCCACTCGTCATCTTATTTCCACGTCAACCAGTCCCTGTACCAATCTTTAGGTGACTGTACCGAGTGCGCCGATTACAATTGGTATCACCTTCACTTTCATGTTCCATAGTTTTTTCCCATTCTCTAGCAAGATCAAAGAATTTATCTCGCTTTCCTTCAGTTTTACCGTGGTCATCCGGAACGATAAAGTCCACTGTTCGATAGGATCTCTTTTTATTCACTATCACTCGGTCTGGTCGTCTGGCCGGGATAAGTGATCCGTTTGTATCTGAAAATCACGAAGAATTTTGTGCGTCTCATTTTCTAGAACTGATTTACGGTTGTGCATGTATCATTTGTTCTTATGATCACATTTAAACTTCTTTCGCAATTCCCTAGTGTATCACTTTGTCCACCAAGTAATGTTTAGTCTTATACTCTCTTTGTGACAATTCACTGCATTCGCATGTTATGTGATTGATCGTTTTGTCTCTATTCCCCCACATAGTCCACATCTGCTATTTTGTTGCGTCTTGTCTGTTCTTGTTTTCTCATCGTTAGTCCTTATGGCGTTGTTTTGTGCTGCTATTAGAAGAGATTCAATTTCTCTATTAAGGCTTCCCTTTCTTCAAGTCTTTGTATCGATGTATCGACAACACTATCTTGAATGCAGGTTAGTCCTCTTCCTTCTTTTTTTCTTGACACATACTGTCTATTAATGTCATCTCTGGGATGTAAAGCCTTATGTAAAGTCATTAGTTTTCTTATTCTCTGATCCATTCGTCAAAGTTCTTCACTGGTCCACATAAAGAATGGTCTCAAGTATCATACGAGGGGGACAGCCCAACTATTTATGCCTTCGAGATTTCTACTATGCATTTTGGTTTCGAGTAGTTTTTTTTTTTTGTTTTTTTTTATCTCCTGGGGTATTCTTTTTTTATTTTTTCTTTCATCTCCGCATGTTTAATTGCGTCCGCTTCTAATATTCTCGAGGATTTGTAGGTTTCCATTTCTCCGAGCATTCTAATTTTATCTTATTTGGGATCCCTATTCCTTCCGTCCAATGTCGTTTTCCGCTTTTCATTATTAGGATAGCACATTTTTCTAAAGCAAATTCTATTGTTATATCTTGGCTGTATATTCTTACTACCTCTATTTAGTTTTCCAATTCTTTCTCATTTTTGACAAACAGTTTGATGTCGTCCATGTACATTAGGTGTTTGATTTTTCTTGCTAATTATGAAGTTTGTATCCGCCTGTGCATTTCTTTAGTATGTAATTAAGTGGCATCTTCATTATTACAAATAATAATGGTGACAGCGCATCTCCTTGGAAGATCCTTATTCGGATTCTTACCTCAGTTAAGCTTTTTCCTCCTGCTGTCAATTCGAATCTCCAGTTTTCAATGTTTTTTTCGATAAACTTTATGAATTCACTGGATATCTTGTAGATTTTGAGACAGTCTATTATCCAGATTTGTGGCACCATATCATATGCCTTTTGTTGTCAATCCACGCCATAGCTAGGTTTTTCCGCCTCGTCTTGCTCTCCTGTTGATCAATGTATAGTAGCTCTCCTCTACCTCTGGTCCACTACCGGCATTCTTTCCTTTCCTCGAGGCTTATTAGCGAATCGTATATCTCCTCCATAATTTGTGCCGATAGTAATTTTCACATCATCAGTAATCACGTTATGGGTCTTTAGTTGTTGGGTGCGCTTCATTTTAGCGGGGGGGGGTCTTTTTGGCTTAGGGTGTCTTTCTTTTCGTCATCCTTTCGGGTATATCTGTTTCTTGTTGGCATCTATTTATTTCGATAGCCAGTCTGTCATGGATGGAAGTGAATTTTTTAAACCGGTATGCATATATGCCATCATGGCTTAGCGTTTTCCATTTCGGTGCGTTTTTGAGTGTCGCCCTGAGCGGTTTCCAGTTGTATTTCCCTTTGAGAACCTATTTTGCGTCCTTGTAATTCTTTTTCCATCCTATTGATACATTCGGTTTGTCTGTTAAGTTCTTTAGGTTCCGATAGTTTAATCCAAAATTGTTTTGCTTCCTTTGCATTCGGTCGTTGTTATGTCATCGTACATTCTCCACCTACTTGTTGGTAGGATTTTCTTTCGTTATTTTGAAATATCCTCTTTTATTTGTCTTGCTTGAACCTGTCTCAATTACTTCTAAGCCTCCCTTCTTTCGCTAATATCTTTTGTTTTATCCCTTCAAGTTTTGTATATCTGCTCGGGTTCCTTTGAGGAACACCGACTTTTATCACAGACTAGTTTCGCTCCAGCATAAATTAGCTCGTTTAGTTTGGTGAAGTTACTCCATGGGATATTTGGTAATAATTTGTTGAACTTTTGGTTTTCTACGACGCCTTTTTTCCAGTCTTGATTCTTGAGAGATGGTAATTTAGTCTTTTCGGGAATTATTTTCTTTATTAACACAGCATTTATTTTGTCTTGTGTTAACATTTCTTTTTGGTGCAAAGGGTGTGTAGTTTTTCGGTTGTCAGTATTTTGTATTTCAATTCGGTTTCCAGGCTCTTATATTTCAGTACTTAGCGTTTCAATTCGGTTTAGGGGATTCTGTTCATATTCTTCCCAGTTTACTGGTTCCCATATTTCTATTATCTCAATGTAAGAAAAACAATCATTCTAGCCAGCGAGTCTTCCGCTTGTATAAGATCTTACGGATTCTGTCCAAATTTCTATCATTTTTTCTATCTTATTTTTTATTTTTATTTTATTTTTTTTTTTTGTAGGATTGCTCTAAAATTAACAGTGAAGTACATGTCCGTTGTTTTCCCGAGTCAATTTTTTTATCTGTTGGTGTATCTGAGTTTAATTGTTCATTTGGTCTTTGTGTACCTGAAACTAGGACTGCCAACATCTGAAGAATGCTATTCGGGTTCTCCTTATGGGCTATCAATGTACCTTTTGCCGATCATAACAACCAGACCTGTTGTTTAGGTCCCACGTTGAATTAGATTTGGATTTGTCATTTTTTTTCATTGGTAATATATTGTGGCTAGACCAGACGCAGGGGTTGATTATTATCTGTACTCCTGTCACAGATTTAACCAGATACCCTAACTAGAAAAAGGACACTTAAGCGGATCATAAAATTACTCTCCGGTTTTAAATTTACTAAGTTTTTGCTTGGTAAACGTTCAATGGTTACCTTTCTTAAACCTTTTCAGTTTAAATATTCTTTCAAATCTAAACTGCTACTTGCTGCTTGGATTGGCTAATAACTACAGTTTAGTTGTTTCAAATAAAACCGGCCTATTGGTATAATGGTTAGAGTGTTCGCCAATGGTGCGGGAGACTGGGGTTCAATCCCAGGAAAAATCATACCAAAGATACATAAAATGATACTTGATCGATCCTTGCTTAACACTCAATATTATAAGGTATGGATCAATGGTAAAGTGGAGCTATCTAGGGAATAGATAAACACCCTCCCCTACACCTCGGTGTAGTAGCTGTTGAAAAGGGAACCTTCAAGTCGACCACGGCCACCAACTTTCTTTAGTTGCTTCAACCTGAATAATTTCAAAGTATTAGTCAGTGTCCAATTTCAGCGTTTCAGTCAGCGTTTCAAGTATTCCAGATCATTAAGCCCATTCCTATCTACTACCTTTTATTGGCTTTTTGTTAAAAGAGTTCTAGTCACGTGACTTAGGAATGGGAAGAGGATGCTGCTGCCTCAAAAATTTATCTTAATTTTTCCACTTTTCTCCCTTTATTTCCTCCCGCCCCATACTTATATATAAAAGGTGAATTTAAAATTTAAAACATATTTTGGAAATATCTACAAACAAGTAAAAAGTATATCAACGAAGATTTAAAAAATTTACCTTTTGCTTTTACTTCACATTTTCTCTTATCTTGTAAGTTATTTATTATGATAAATATAAATGAGGCACAAGACCAAAAAAGGAAATGAATCTGATCATTACTATCTTAATTTGTTCCATTTGTAAACTCAAAACCTAATTATTCATTCAACACTACGACATAGTTATGCTGAAATCATTCGCACTTCGACCACCAAAACAAGTCAGTCACTCAGTGAGTGTCTCTTACCTAATCCAATATTTACATAAATGTGAGGAAGGGGAGATGGTTAAACATTTTATTTACAAAAATCAACTAGGTTCGCAGACAAAGTTTCGACTTTTTTCTGGTGTTTCAGGTCGAACTCGGGAATCCACATCGAATTCCATTTTTAACTTGGATATTGTTCTAATTCCGTTAAACATGACCGAGTACAATTGTTAAGTATTCCTTGTTATCTGTTTGTTGTCGGGATTGAACTTGCAACTTCCAGATGATTTAACTTAGAAGCACTTTTCAAACAAACACCTATATCCGTTGCGCCATGTGTCATGCTGAACACATGGCACAAGAGAGAGAATTTGGGAGAATTTAATTTCTCCATCAACCTATGGAATACTTCTCACTGTTATTATGTACGATTTTTACCTATGCTCTTATCGTAATTTTTTTGTTATTTGAGCAAAGGTAAAAAAAATTGTCAATCAATAATAATAATTTTGACTAGTATTATTGCTTTTTATTGCAACGCTCTCAGATCGTGATGTCAACGAGGAACAGTGCAAAAACCCAACAAAAATTAGAAAGAAGAAGTATAATACTAGATTATCAATAATGATGACCGACAGAACTTTATCTAGAAATAAACAGAAATATATTTTTAACGGTAGTGTGTAAAACAATAACAACAATATATGAAGTTTACCAATCAAAAACAGCGGCAATGATTGGTGTTATTGGCAATCTTAGACTTCTGTAATACTATCTATCCTCTCACTCTCATAGCTGAATTGGTATAAAGGTTACTGAGTAGAACCAGGATTTCACGAGGCAAAAGAGAACGTGAGTTTGGGTCTCAACAGGAGCTTATTATTTATCCTTGCTTCTGATTCGTCTCTTTCTCGTTGTTGTAGAAGTGACGACCCGAGGTAATTGCAAAAAAAAGCAAGTAAATTTAGGAAAATGAAGGATAATAGGAGTCAAAATTGAAATAAAAAATCAGATACTGCAATAATTGATATTATAGAAAAAGTAGAAATGAATCAGTCATTTCGATTGCATGATGCATTCAAAGAGAAAAAATATTTTTTAAGCTAGGAAGTCGACCGTTGTTTGTCCTATATGATGATAGCCGCATAGACAGACAATATATAATTGTCTTCTCATTGGTTTGTACGTATGCCTTTCCATATTACTCGTTCATTAGTCAAATTAGAATTCAAAATCCTTTCTAGTTCTTTTTCCCCATTTTTTGAACGGATAAGATCTCTCTTTTTGTTTTGTTTTGTTTTTTGTTTTTTTGTTTTGGTTTTTTTTTCATTGAACAGACTTGGTCTCAATAGTCGTCAAATTGCGTTGTCATTTGATAGGCTACTGAAATAAAACCCACCAAAGAAAATAAAACTTTTCATCAAATATCGTTCCGAGCAACAACCGTTTGCGATAACCGGTAACGTCTCCTGTCTTTATGTAACATATCACAATAATTATATCGTTGATATCGGATATTCTTACATATGCAGTAAATTCCTCAGATCTTTCCGTTTCAGACTAGCACTTTTGTCTCTTCATGTTACGCTCCTTCTTTGCCTAGCTGTCTCAACAAGGTAAAATAGTAAAATTTTCACCGAAATTTCATTAAATCAAAACCAAAATATTTGCTTATGCTAATGTATACAATTTAACTAAAAACTCGAATAAAGTCATAAAAATTAGGTAAAATTATTTGATGACAGATGAATGTATCGTTCTACTGAGTTCCTTTCTAATTTTATCAGCATAATCCCTTGTTGCAGTAATTGCATGATGGGATACGATGGCATTTGTTATCAAGGTGTACACAATTGAATTTCTGTAAACAAAAATGAAATTACATTAAAAAAAAGATATATTTTGATTACTGCTTGTCACGTGGAAATTGTTTTCTCGACAGTTGTACAATTTCACCTGAAAAACCGATGCCACACAAGCAGAATGACTCAACCCCACGTTGTGTAGATTTGCTTTAAAAAGATTAGTCGTTGCAGGTTTGGAATTGAAACTGTCCAAGACACGAGTCAGCTCCAAAAAAGAAAAAAAGAAAAAGGAAAAAAATCGAATTTTTTGTGCGTCCTAGTTGTTTCTCTTTATTTTCTCTCTTTTCATTTTGAACAGTGAGGTGATGGGGTACATCGTATGACACAGCAAAGATGGCTCTGAGCGCTGACTCTGTTTACACATACGACTAAGCTCTGTTCAATGTTTCGATTTCTTTGTAAATTTCTATCTTTAGGAGTTATTATTATACATTAATATATTTAGGTTCGGTATTTCATCTTGGTTGTAACTGAGATAATGTTATAATCACTGTACTCTCCGTCTTTCTTCCGGTGTCTGTCGTGAACTTCATAGAAATATGAGGTTTCAGGTAATGTTTTTATTCTATTTTCTGAGGACGGAAGAAAGGAAGATGAAGGTATCTTTTATTTCAACTTTTCTTTTCTCACTCAATTTTTGGTTTCTCTTACCCCATGTTGTTTTTGCTGGTTTCCCTTCTTGGTCTCTGAAGGCTGTGAAGGAATTATATGGAAAGAAGACAAAAAAAAACCTATTAATTTCAACTTTATTGCATTTGGGATTTCTGCACGAACTCTATAGTGAGAAAATGTTTTCCTGGACTATTTGAGACTATTTGAGAACTGTCGTTTTTCCTAAATCATGCGTTGAAATTCACAAGTCACTTTCGGTATTGATAATGTCAATTATTCGGTGTTCATAGTTGTAGTTTGCTAAGTCCATTATATGGCGTTTTAGTTGTGGTTTTGATTATTCCATTATTCGGTGTTTTTAGTCATGGGTTGTTGACAAAAGAGACAGCGGCTACTAGTGGAAAGGTTAATCTGTGTACCGCATAAAACGGACACGTGGGGCCTTCCACCAGCAGCAAGAAAGATCTAAGTGTTGTCACTTCGCCGGTCACTGCTAAAAGAGAACGACATTCTATCTTTTGCCAAGACGGTTCCTTTTTTGCGCATGCGTCGCCCCTTTTCCTGTCAAGGGCTTCTGGGAGTTTCGGCATTTCTTTACATTTATTTTTTAATCTAATTTAATTTTTTTTCTGCTCCCTTCCGAAATTTCGTGCCAAACTCTTTATACCCTCCACAAAAATGGGTTGTTTTCTTTCCGCTGTTTCAGCTAGTTGATAGCTGACGTCACGGATGACTTTGCTTTTTTTATAACGGGGATTTTAGCTTTGAGTAACCAGCAGGTTACGGTAGTTTCCATCAGTTCATTCTTTTCAAGATATCATTAAGTCGAATTAACCAGCAATCAATATACAACAATGTTTTTTAAGTTGATAGCAAGATATAAAATCTAATTGGATAAGTTATTCCTAATGTTTTTAGTTCTTTATTTTCTTAGATACTGATGAAGTGAAGAGAGGATACTCCTCAGCATAGAATGGACAATTCTTTTTGAACACGAGCATTGACGATGTTGGCCGTGCAGGCCTGTCTCCCAGGCAAGACAGGACATTTTGGTCGAGGCCCCCTAACATGCGTACTGAATAGCTAATGGAGCTGCTTGGCATTCGTGTCGGGTGGCGATATCGACTCTCCCTTAGCTTCAGGAGGCCATCCTTCCAGGCATTACCTGCTAGCAGGGATGAATTAATCGCCGGGTACGTGAGGTGCCACTTTAAGGGAAATACCAACGGAGACAAGATAATTTTGTACTCGGCGCGTATGAACTTCAGTTCGTGGACGACTACCACTATAAAAGAGACCTTATGCCTAACTGTGTCTTGTTAGAGCGAGACAAATACTCCATATTCCTAGAGATGGTAGCTGGAAAGCCCGCCTTCGTAGGTAAGTTGACCGAGATCACTTGGCTTCAGAGCGCTCGGCCTGCTTTACAAGACTAAGTTCATTGCTTGGTGAATGAGGCGAAGTATTAAGGGAATGCCGATGGGGGCCAAGAATTTTTCCCCCTGTCTCCCATGGGTTTCGACCTGTATGAGGCTCCCACTATAAAATGATTTTGTGTACTATTCTGACATGGTGGGATGTCAAATAGATACTCCTACCTTCCTAACGAAGCGGCGCAAACTCGTTCGAAGACGCCTGGCATTCATGCCAGCTGATTATCAATGACAAGCAAAGGTTCATATTGCACTTGACTTTTTGGCCACATGAATCATTGACAAGCATTGTTAATGCATGGATTCACATTGCACTTGACCCCTCCCTGACTCCCACTGTTAAAAACCCTTGTGTAAAATCCTACTTTTTGGGAGGTACAGATAAACTGGGCTTTCCTAGCGAGACAGCAAGAACTCGATCAAAGATTTCTGGTATTCGTGTCAAGTGGCGAACATCGATAATAACTTCGACTCAAGGGACCGTTTCCCAGTCTTTACCTGCTTTGCAAGACTAAGTTTATTGCTTGGCGCCTGACGCGTCCCATTAAAGAAATGCCGATGGAGCCAAGAATTTTTGCCTTGCCTCTAATGGGTTTCGACCTATACTAGGCTACCACTATAAAACAACTTTGTGTCATATTCTAACATGATGGTACATCAGATGCACCGTCTTCCTAGCAAGGAATATAACTCTGTTAACGTGTCATTATGCATCTTGTAATATAAACCATTTTTATTGTAAGTTACAATTAGAGTTATTATTTCAATAACCAACCCCAACATTACATTAGACACAAAACAAAAACAAGACAAAGTTGCATTCAATTCACGTTTCATCTACTTGGGATGTTATGCTTCTTTTACATTTCATATTTGTATGCATTAAATATGTCTTAACATAAATTTATCTCATCTTTACTTTCAGTTTATTCAATATTCGTGTGTCAGTGGATACACTAATGCTAATATTGCATCTTATGATTAGGGATGCGACTAAATATCTTCTTTAGTACTAAATACCGGTAACATCTCCAATAACTGGTAACATTATCAATATATGTATTTAAGAAGGCTCACTTAATTGAACAATCATTATGTTTCTCCCTGTTTCAGTTTACATGACAAGTAAAGTGCTCCTATTGTGGTGGACTGGTTAGCTAGCCAAGCAATCAGACCATTGCTAGTGAGTTTGATACTAACTGGGTAATCCATACTTTTGGTTTTGCCTCACAACTAGGCTAAGCGTCGGAAATAACTACATAATCAGTCAAAAATTCGCGGCATTTAATTTATGCAATAATGGATATACACCGTATCATCTTTGATTCTAAGAATTTTGTTACTTGGACAGTAAAATGATTCACATATGGGGCACATGGAAGGTTTTTTGTGGTGTGGTGAATATTTTTGAGTTGTTGTAGGGAAATTCTGAGGTTTGTATCTGATTCCGTTTCTTCTTATCCCAATCATTCGTTGTCTTCTTATTTTTTGTCAAAACTTCAAGGAAATTAAGGACGGAAGGAAAAAAAATCAAGGATGCCTTTAGACTTAAATTTCATTATTAGAGTTTACGACCATTCTGCGATGCGGGATGTTTTCCTGAACCAGTTGAAATAACTTTCACAGTCACATAGAATTACTTCTATTATTCACAACTTGGGAGAGGAATATCGCAGACTTACTAGTTCAACAATAGTTATCCATTCATATCTACAAAAAAGAACCTTTCCTCTTCAATGAAAACTATCAATGTTCATAGAACATCACGTCCTAAAAGTACTAATGTATTTCGGAAAGGCATAAATCAACCCTTTCTCCTCAGACTATGCATAAAATAGCCGAGCAGATTGTTCTCTCGAGCTGTTGCAAGGTAATTAAATTAGAAGAATTACCCTGAATTCAAATCTCCTATCAATATGTCCTTACAGAATACCCAAGTCCCATAATGGACTAAGAGAAAGGTCAATCAAATATGATGGGATACACATATTAAAAAGGAACCGACAAGGCTCACCTGGCGTTCGCTACGGGTGGGTTGTATTAAATTAATCGCCTGATCCTAAGGGTAGGGGCTTCCGCCAGGAAATGCCTTAGGGGCAGGGCAAAGTTTATGCGTTAGCATTAGAGGCCAGTCTAAAGGAGAATGCCGAGAGGATCAAGCATTTTTTGAGACGGCTATGCACGAGTCACGATTCGTACGGAGCCTAACACTTTATAATAACGTTTTCAAATCTGACTTGGTCGGAAATCGAATAAATCTTCACAAATCAAAAAGTAATTAAAATTACTTTTTTCACTGCTCAGTTTCACAACTGTGATTTTCATGTTGGGTTCAGCTTCAAATAATAGTAATTATTATAATAATAGATAAATATTTGGACTTAGAGATGACGGTGATAACAATAGTAGTCGTTGAGCTTGGAAAGGAATTGAAAAGGGGACGGGAACATTTGAAAATCAGGGGAAGAATCGAGACTATTCAGCCAATAACATTGTTCAGATCAGAAAAATATTCAGAAGTCATGAAGACAGAGTGGATCTGCAGTCAATCAGACTTCAAAGAAAGCCCACTATCTATCGCTGGTGTAACAAAGAACTCGCAAAGAGTGAAATAACAATCATAATAAATATCTTAATTATAACACCATGGTTCAATGAGTATAGCAATATAAAGCAACAATTTTATAGAGGAAAAATCAATGCAACACTAGTGATAACGATTTATATTAAGAATTTCATTTTAGCATTTGAACAGTGTATCAATGTTGGGGTAAACCTCAACAATAATAATGTAGAGAAAAACGAATTTCTTATACAACGTAAGTTCATCAGGTATTCTATCACTTTGTAAATGATTGCCAGTAGCAACCTCTTTTATCATTGCTGTCATCGATCTTGACAATCTCTTAAGACTAACGGCATTGATATTTCAAACAAGACATGAAAGAAATCCCAAGAAATCAGACCTCCATCATCGCAACACTGCCTAAAGGGTTGCATTACTAAAGCAACCAATAATTTTTTTTCTTTCCAAATTCAATAATTTTTTCTCCACTTTTGATCAGATGTTAATTCTAAATGGAATTTCAGTGTAAGAATAAATGTTGCAAGTTCATAATTCAAAAGACATAAGGTTTAGAGAAACTTTAGTTGCATCGGGATTTTTTTACCCATATTGAAATGATAGCGGTTATTTGGTGCTAGAAAAGACATTTACTTGTTTCCTATTCACCCGATTCCAATTGTGGCATTTGTATATTCATGATTTTCTAATAAACGAAAAGAAAAACGAGATAAACTCATATAAGCTTATAAGACATTTAATAGACAAACGTGCCCAAACAGATGAATTGCACCCCTTATTCCATGAACAAGCAGTGTGTAAGAGATGTAGAAATAGTGAATATAAAAGTCTTACTTTTCCTGGTTGTTTTGATTTCAATGGTGAGGTACCTCGCTAGAGTCGGAAACAAATGTTTCTCTTCTGTTTAACAAACAGAGATGAAAAACATATCAATTTCACTTCAAAAGTAAGGATAAAAAATAAATCTCATCCCGTCGAAGACGAGGACCAAAAAGTGGAAGAGAAAGGGGTCACAATTTTCACGTGACCAACGGACACATGACGAAGGAAGACATTCTGACTGTCCAAAAGAAGATAGTTATTTTTGTCTTCCTCCAGTCTTATTTTTATACAAAAATTTAGCTTCTTCTTTAGAAAGGATTTCAGGAAGTATTTACATGGGAAAATATTTTTAAAAAGTAAATAAACGCTGTAGATTAAATTAAATCTAAAAATTTAGGACTTCAGACAACCTTATTTATGTTTTTGTATTCATATTGTTTGATTGTTGGTGTAAATAGATTAAAGTACGAGAAAATCAAAATATATACATATTACAAGTACCAACTTGTTCATTCTGTATGAAAATTGTACTGTTTTATCGAATTTATGCAAACAAGATGGTGGGGTTTGGGAAATAAAGGATCATATCTTACTTAATCTATATTCAAGAACAATTAAATATCGATTAAACGTATGTTAATTTGTAACATACTCATATGCATGTAGAAACATAGTCAACACAATAAAGACGAGCAGATACAGTTCTTTAGAAAAATATACCTCTCACTTTATTCGAAAGGGTTACGAAAGGGTTATCGTGTGAGAGGTGAGTTGGAGACTGAACAAAGACTGCGACATATTGACCCCCACTCTTCCAGCGATAGCACCATTTCTTTCCCGTTCTCCTGGGTTGCTCAACCGGGGGCCTGGGGGCCCAGCCTCTGCTAGGTCTGGTTCTCACTCCGCGAACTTGAACACTGACTTCAAACTCTGATCTCCAACTAACTGACTTCCTGTCGCACCCGGGTTATATCATTGTTTGACACCCACAATTCGCACTCAAATCAACCCGTCGACAGTCAAGGTTATCCCCTGATATCTTCTACCGGATGCACCAGTTATTTACACAGGTGCATTTCTCATCTGACAGCTTGGCCGAGTCGGAGGTCAATATGTTACAAATTTACCTATTTAATTCACCTTCTTATAAAATCTGCTGGTGAATTTTTGTTATATTTTAATCTAAGAATCTTGATTTATTTCTAATCGACTAAATTGTTTTACCAGGTGCAACTATCACGAGTCAACTTAACAATTGTTTGAATTTACCGCGCCAAACTTAGAAATTTAGCATAAATTAGTATAGAATCTTGTGCCGACAAATGCAAACACTCCCAGTTATCACAAATTAATCCCCACCCCCGCAAAAAAAAGAAAACGGCCAAACCAAACGCTAAAGAAATATTTGGAATGGAACATTCTAGAATCAGGTGGCATTATAAATATAAGGAAAGACATAAAAGCTTCATAAATATGTGGATATATAGAAAAAACTAAACAATTGTGAGGAAAGACTCGATGGGTAGAGGTTTGTACAATTTCTTTTTTAAAAATAACACTGGATTTTCTATGACTTGTAAAATCTGCTGGTGAGTTTTTGTTATATTTTAATCTAAGAATCTTCATTTATTTCTAATCGACTAAATTGTTTTACCAGGTGCAACTATCACGAGTCAACTTAACAATTGTTTGAATTTACCGCGCCAAACTTAGAAATTTAGCATAAATTAGTATAGAATCTTGTGCCGACAAATGCAAACACTCCCAGTTATCACAAATTAATCCCCCCCCCCGCAAAAAAAAGAAAACGGCCAAACCAAACGCTAAAGAAATATTTGGAATGGAACATTCTAGAATCAGGTGGCATTATAAATATAAGGAAAGACATAAAAGCTTCATAAATATGTGGATATATAGAAAAAACTAAACAATTGTGAGGAAAGACTCGATGGGTAGAGGTTTGTACAATTTCTTTTTTAAAAATAACACTGGATTTTCTATGACTTGTAAAATCTGCTGGTGAATTTTTGTTATATTTTAATCTAAGAATCTTCATTTATTTCTAATCGACTAAATTGTTTTACCAGGTGCAACTATCACGAGTCAATTTAACAATTGTTTGAATTTACTGCGCCAAACATAGAAATTTAGCATTCCACCTCCACTAAAGTTAAAAATAAAAAAAGATAAAAAATAAAATAAAAACCTAGTGGGGCCTGTATCGGATGACAAGATAAAATATACCCCAAAATTTCTTTGAATATACGTCAGTCCTGTCAGTTAAAACTTAAGGTAAAAGGATGTATTTTTATTTCATTTTCTTTTTTTTTTCTATTTTTTATTTTCTATTTTTTTTTTTTCTTCTTTTTTTTTTTTTTTTTTTTTTTTTACGTACACATGGGAAGCAGCATCATGTACGTGAAGGTGTTCGAATTCGCAATGCCTAACATTTCCTGAACGTGTGAGTCTTGCGGCTTAACGCTCAGGATTGTTAGTTCGATCGGGGAACTACTGCTGCTCATCTATAAGAGTGGCTTCTATAGATGAGAATAAAAACAGCCATCGAAAGATAACCATGACTCATACTCAAACCACATACACAAACCGCATCGCTCATCGCGCGGGTAAAAAAGGGGCGCGTCCTGCTGAGGTTGGAGCCCTGGCCTCAGTGTTCGAAAAATCAGCTACAGAGCTCAAACAAAAACTACTAAAATGCAAACAAACAATACAGATAGCGACATTTAACGTTAGAACCCTAAATAGAATAGGTCAACTACCAGAGCTAACTGCATCAGCCGTAGAACATAAGATAGACATAATCTGTATACAAGAACATCGATACACTCACACCGAAGATATCAAATATCACGAAACTGGCAATGGATGGATGCTGGTGACTGTATCGGCATGGAAAAACTCTGTCAATGCATCGGTAGGAGGGGTGGGAATGCTTATAGGACCAAGAGCGCTAAAAACACTTAATAGCATTGAGAGAATACAACCTAGGATGATGGCCGCAACGTTTAATGGCAACCCCAAAGCAACGATCATCTCCTGCTACAGCCCTACCAATATTAGCGAAGAAACCGAACTAGTCACCTTCTACGAGGAGCTATCCTCCCTAGTACGTAGCATTCCGAAACACAACCTGCTAGTCATTGGCGGAGATATGAATGCATAAATCGGGAAAAACAGAAACAACAAATACAGCCTACACAACACGTCAAACAGGAATGGACAACATCTAATTGATTTCATGATAGAAAATAGATTAACATGCCTCAATACAAACTTTCAAAAAAGGGAGGGAAAATTATGGACCCACACATACGCGAACAAGAGTAAAGCACAGATAGACTACCTCTTTATAAACAGAAAATGGAAAAATAGTGCGATGAATTGCGAGGCATATTCCACTTTCGAGGGTATGTCCTCCGATCATCGAATAGTCACAGCCAAAATACGTCTAAGCCTACGAAAAAACGCCACACGAACAGCGACAACTAAGCACTATGACTGGGCCCTACTTAACAACAGAAACATTAGAGACAAATATGCATTAGAATTAAGAAACAGATTCGAAACACTACAAGAGAAGACAGAAAAAGTTACCCCAAACGACGAATATGAAAATTTTGTTGAAGCACACCTAGAGGCGGAATCAAAGTGTATCCTAACAAAACCTAGAACTAAATATAGAGTCCCTTGGGAAACGTCAGAGGTTGGAGAAAAACGTGCACTCGTGAAAACTGCCTCCAAAAGCTATCGGAAGAACCCAACAAACACAAATGCCCGAAAACTAGAAAAGGCACAATATCAATTAGCAGGAATATATCTAAAAGAACAGGCAGAATACATACAAAATCAGATAGATAAGATTAGAGACTCGGTGGAAGATAGACAATCCAAGATAGCCTGGCAAACAATAAACGAAGTAAGTAGAAGGAAGAGCACAGCCAAAGCAAAATTGAAAGCTGCAAGCCAATAAGAAAGAGTAAAACTGTGGGAACAGCATTTCAAAAATCTACTAGGAAGCCCGCCGAAAATAACGGATGAACCGATCACCAGAATTATCAGTAAGCAATTAGACATTAAACTAGGGCCTTTCACCAAAGAAGAACTCGACTCGGTTCTTAAAAAAATTAAAAATAGGAAAGCTGCAGGGCTGGACGAGACCCCCCCAGAAGTGTGGAAGACTAGATAATTCGACGATATACTGCTCCGGCAATGCAACGCTGTCTATAGTCAAAATAGGATAGAAAGATGGATGAAGGGATGCATCCTTCCTCTCCCTAAAAAAGGCGACCTCGGATTAGCCAAGAACTACCGAGGGATAACACTTGCATCCATAGCAGCCAAAATCTACAATGCCCTACTACGAAACCGCATAGAACCCAAAATAGACAACATCCTTAGGAAAAACCAAAATGGCTTCCGGAGAAATAGATCCACAACCTCACAAATACTGACCATCCGTAGAATCCTTGAAGGCGTCCGGGCAAAAAACCTTCAGGCGACATTACTATTTGTCGACTTTACCAAGGCCTTCGATTCCATCCACAGAGGGAAAATGGAACCAATCCTACTAGCATACGGCCTACCAAAAGAAACCGTAGCAGCAATAATGATCCTCTGCAGAAACACAAAAGTGAAAGTACGTTCACCAGATAGAGACACGGAATACTTCGACATTGTTGCAGGAGTACTACAAGGAGATACGCTAGCCCCATACCTCTTTATCATCTGTCTAGACTACGTGCTTAGAACTTCGATCGACAAAATCAGAGAAAATGGCTTCGAGCTGACTAAGAAAAGAAGCAAAAGGTACCCCGCAGAAACAATCACAGACGCCGACTACGCTGATGACTTAGCGTTACTGGCGAATACGCCTAATCAAGCAGAGACACTACTGCATAGTTTGGAACGAGCTGCAGCAGGCATTGGCCTCCATGTCAATGCGCACAAAACTGAATATATGTGTTACAACCAAACGGGCAACATACCACACTAGACGGAGCCTCTCTGAGGCTAGTGGACAAATTCACCTACCTAGGAAGTAGCGTCTCATAAACAGAAAACGACATCGACACACGACTGACGAAAGCATGGACGGCTATAGATAGGCTCTTAATCATATGGAAATCAGACCTGACCGATGAAATGAAGCGCAGTTTCTTCCAGGCAGCGGTTGTATCGATACTGCTATATGGATGCACTACATGGACGCTAACCAAACGGCTGGAGAAGAAACTTGACGGCAACTACACAAGAATGTTGAGAGCAATATTGAACAAATCCTGGCGACAACACCCCACGAGACGTCAACTGTACGGCCACCTGCCTCCCATCACGAAAACTATACAGGTTAGACGAGCCAGACACGCCGGACACTGCTGGAGAAGCAAGGACGACCTCGTAAGTGACGTACTCCTATGGACCCCCACATATGGCCAAGCAAAAGCAGGACGACCAGCCCGAACTTACATACAGCAGCTATGTGAGGACACAGGATGTAACCCAGAAGACCTGCCGGAGGTGATGAATGATAGGGAGAAGTGGCGAGAGATGGTCAAGGATATCCGTGCTGGCGGCACGACATGATGATGATGATGATGATTCCACCTTTTCTGAATTTTATAAAGGCAACGATTGTCAAAGATCAGGAGAACTATGTAAAGTGAAAAAAATCATTTAATGCCAACTACATATGTCTAAATTCATAAAAACTACCGAAATTTTATGTTTCAATACGTATATCGGAAATGATACCTTTACCAATATCAGAATGATATCTGCAATTAAATGTAAGGGAGAATATTTTGTTTCGTCATCATGTTTCAATATTAGCGTTTCTGTATCTAATGATACACTAACACTGAATAAACGGAAGGAAAGACAAGATAAATTCACAGGAACATATATTAACACGTCAGAATAATCATCAAAGCGTCACCAATAAATAAATTACACTTATTGTTCTATGAACAAGGGCGCATAAAAGAAGGTACAAAATGGTGAAAATCTTGTCGCGACCTGTTCACTAACGTAAACACATCGGTTTACTTGCCCGCCATAGAAAAACAACACCCGGTCATGATCGGAAATGACGAAGCCTTTTTTAGCGAACCGTTTGCAGCGATCTGATCGGACCGGGGCAGAACTACGCTGTGAAGGGAAGATCAATTCAAGAGAACTTGCATTTGGTTCACCAGATCCTAGAGGTGTTAGAAGACGGCATCGAAGTTGCGCTGACCAATTTGGATCAGTCCAAGGCCTTCGATAGGATTGACTATCTGTTCTTGGTAACTGTTTTGAAGACCACTGGATTCCCACGAGAGTTCCGCAAATGAATTAGAACGATGTACCACAACCCGCAAGTGGTGATGCAGGGAAGCGTTCGTAGGCTTTCGCGATCGAGCAGTCGGTCCGGCGGGGTTGTCTATTATCTCCTCTTCTTTATGTCCTCGTTTTGGAGCCCCTGCTCTGTAAGCTTAGAGATGAGAAGGCAAGTCCAGCCCTGCGCGGCATTCCTCTTGCTAGCTGTCTTTCAACAAAGGTATCCGCGTACGCTGATGATATCACTGTCTTTGTGTCTCTTCGTTTGGACATAAAAGTTGTGAAGAAGGCGGTTACGAGGTATGAGTATATAGCTGGGGTCAAGATCAACTTTGATAAGAGCGAAGGTTTGCGGTTAGGTGCCTGGAAGGTTGGCATTCGTCTGCCAGGACCTTTCAGCTGGAGTGACGGACCCATCCGCATCTTCGGCGTGTGGTTCGGACACGGGCTCCAACTGGAATGAGATTGGTCGTATGTACAGGGCAAGGTAAATGCCAAGGTGGGTACCTGGTTTCGGAGGCTTTTGTCCTTAAAGGGCAGGGTGGAGGTATCTGATGTGTACATTTTCTCCTTGATCCTTTACCGCTTGTATGTACTTCCTCTGCCAAAAGCTGATGCATCAATGATCCCTCTACAAAGTAATTTGGAGAGGCTGAAAACTGATGCTCAGTAGACTGGTCTGTTGTCAACGTCCACGTAACGAGAGTTTAGGTATGCTTGATATAGAGAACCACTGGTTCGCTGAAAGACTAGCTTACTTGGGTCGATCCTTATCGAAGGACGCGGTGTGGAGGCGAAAGGCGAGCAATACCTTTCCTTGCCTTAAGTCAGACCTCAAAGCTGAATGTCAACGTAAGCTGAGGGGTGAAGCACCGATTGTGCGCGAATGCTGTAAGGCCCTTCGCACTCTTCCTGGGTCCAGTGACCTTTCTCGGCTTCGAAAGGAACTGTATCGAGAACTAGTAGTGGGCTCCGATTCGGATCCTCACGGATCGGCTAGTCGATGGAGTAAGTTCGCTCGCACTGGAATTGGGAGCCAGGTTCGGGCTTCCTGAACAATTCCGTGTTCTCGATCATCTGGCGGCTTGCAAAAAAAAAAGTTGTCCCTTTTCGACCAGAATTACAAAGCGGGCCTGGCAGACATGCCCGATTGATCTTGATGCAGCTGTAACTTGAAAGAAACGGCTGAGCATGCCTTCTACTGCAAGTGAGTGCCTCCATTTTGGAATCATGTCAGAGAGTGAACGGCCCTCATCGAACCCAAGCAGCTCGTGCTGCTCGACTTTGGTTATGTCGTAGACAACAGTTTACCTCAGTTTTAAGGTGAGAAGCGTGTGATGTTTCTCGCGATCCTAGCTGTAGCTAGAATGGTGATTTGGATGACGCAAAAGAACGGATTGTATGACGATGCAAACTTTACACATCGTGATCTGATTTCGTTCTTTAGGCATCAGCTTAGGGTCAAAATCAGATGTGATAGAAAACGATTGGAGCACATAATATTCGACAGATGGTAGATGCATGCAGGGAGGCTGGTCGTTCGAAAAGGGGAAACGTTGGAGCCATCCTTCCTCCCTCATCTTGTCCCTGTCATCTAGTTGTTAATTTCCAATATTTTCCCAGCCCCCATTCTTTATTATCCTTTAACCCTCGATACAGCTCCATTTTCTTGAAGATCTTGGAATTCATAATTACATTCTCATTTCTATTGCTCCCATAAATTCCCCACACTGCGCCCTACCTAGCGTTTCTTTTGTGCCATTTGCCTAGTTTCCCGTCCTCACTTGGGAAGGTCCGGCTTATTTTCGGTCCCCTCGGAGACCGGAAAACAGTTGACTTCCATTTTATAGATGTGGGATGGGAGGGTAACTAAACTGGTGTTTATTTTGTTCCTTTTTACTTATTCTTTCGGTTTTTTCTTCCATCCTCATCACTTTCCCAAATTTCAAATACATCATTTTTTGTAAATAAGATTTAAGTTGGGCTTTTTTTCACAGAGCACATGTGGTATTTTGGTGGTTGAAGCGTGCTCAGTGAAGCATGAATGACCAATTGTATTGTATAAATGGGTCGGCGAATGTGGCTAGCTAGGGACCCTTAGTTTCATAGTCCAACACGACCGCTCCCTTTTTCCTCTACCACAAAAACTTGAGGCTTCATGCACCCCACTGTGTAATTTTTTTTTTCATGCAAAGGAAATAAAGCCGACACCCACGTGAGATCCCCCCTCAAACAATCCAATATTGATTTCTGAAATATCTGCTTCAGTGGCTTGTGATCGTTTTCGATGATAAATTTTTTGCCATATATGAATTGATGGAACTTTTCGCACGTGAATGCTACATTTAATGTTTCTAGTTCGATAGGACTATAATTTTGTTCTATATTAGTTGTACTTCTAGAAGCGTATGCAACAGGTAACCAGTTATCTTGGTGTTTTTTGTTGTTTTTTTTTTTTTTTTTTTTTTTTTTTTTTTTGTAATAGAACTGCACCAAGTCCTTTTTTACTTGCATCGGTATTTATTTTTATTTGTAGTCCAGGGTTGTAAAATTGTAATATTGGTGTACTTGTTATTTTTTTAGGTTTTCCTCGGCTTGTATTTGTAGTTTGTCAAATGACCAAAATATGTTGTTGTGTAGTAACATTCTACGTGGCGTAGTTATTTCGGAATAGTTTGGTATAAACTGACATAAATAATTGGTCATTCCCAGGAATCTTTGTATATCTTTTTTATTTTCAGGATTTGGCATTTGTATCATTGCCTTTTATTTTATTTGGCTCTGGTTCAATTCCATTATATGATATTAGATGTCCTCGGTATGTGATTTGTGTTTTTGCAAACTCACATTTGTTTCTATTCAGTTTTAGACTATTTTCACTTTATCTACTGAAGACATTCTATAATTTCTCTTTGCGGTCTTCAAGCGTTTCCGACCAAATTAATATATTGGGAGTTTTTTTGTTCCTTCGATTCCTTCGATTATCTTCGCAATTTGTGCTTAAAATTTTTTATAGGTACTGTGTATCCTATACGGTAATCTCTCAAAAGGAATACCATCCAAAAGGTGAATTAAATATCAACAGCTTGGAACTTTCTTTATCAACTGGTATGTGCCAAAATCCATTAGATGCATACAGTTTGGCAAAGAATTTGGGATTTTTCATAGCGTTTCGGGAAATTGTTAATTTCTCTAACACTATATTTTTTAGGCAACACAAATGAATGACGAAACTTTTCTTTAACAACACAACAAAGAATTTTTTTTTATTTGCAGCATTGAATATGGTTTGCTTTTGGTGCTGCAAGACTCGTGGAGTTTAGGCTTGTTAGTGTTGGAGACGAAATGGCGTAGCCAGATGTTGAGAAAGCAGCGTGTGTTGTCGGAAGTGTGAGGGATTGTGTTTAGAGTCACCGTGTAGTTTTGTATCTGGTATTTGGGGGAGAGTCTGCGTTGTCTCCATGTGGTCGAGAACGGAGTTACGCTCAGATCGACATAGCCAATTTTTGGGGTGACACAAAGTTGGGCCTGTGCGAGGCATGTTGTATGTTTCTAATTTATGTTCAACTGGGATTCCTCGTAAAGAATCCATAAATTAGATGGTTCCCTCGTTGAGTGTCCATGTTGCTGCTGCTGGTGTTGCTACGTTAAAAAGCATCGCTAAGCAGGGACGGCCAGAGGAACGTCTGTTCTGGTCACCGTCTTAAGCCAAAGAGACTGGGTTTGGTCGCTCACCCGTTTTGCTAGCCGGAAATGAAGGTCCGGGCTGAATAGGATAAGTCATCCTGATTGGGTGAAATTAAGTGTTGAAATAAATTGAGCGCAAAACCAAAATACGAGATTTTCCTCTTCTCTACAACGGTTATGTGATGAGTGTATGGTAGTTTGCCTATTTTTACAATCTTCGTAATGTTTAAATAGGGCTCTTATTTTCCCGTTGATATTCTTTTTATTAGCAGTTGTCTTTCAGCTGTATCCGCATTGATAACTGCGTTTGAATTGGTATTTGCTATTACGAATTGTGCAGTGATATTTTCCTTTTTATTTCTCAGTGTTACAGTACATTTTCCTCTAATCGGAATGTTTGTATTGTTGTTGACACTTAATTTAATTTGTTTTTTCTTATTTCTGGTGCTGGCTTTATATTTTTGTATACGTTTATGGGTATCACGTTTAGTTCCGTCCCTTTATCAATTTTGAAATTTGTTTTTATCTCATTTATGTATAGTTCTCTTGACCATTTAATTTGTTGTACAGTGTTTACATTTTTTCAATATGGCGTCCATGAGGTGGTGCTCATACACATATTGGCTTCTGTCATGTGTGTTCAGGTTACGAGGAATTTTGTTTTTGCTTCTGCACATTTTTGCGAAATGGCCACGCTTGCCGTATATTCCGCAGTTTTTGTTATATGCTGGGCAGTTACTTTTGTTATGTGATGTTGAGCAATATGTGCAGTTGTTTATCCAGTTCCGTTTTCTGTCTTTGATGTGTTAGCCATCTTTCTCATTTCTTGTATGTTTCAATTTCCCGCCATTTCTACCACACCTTTGGACAATATCTATATTTTCTGTGTCCGGTGTTTTGGTTATGAATTCTGTTTGTCGTCTCGTTTCTTCTACACTTTGTCCCGCTTGTATTGCTTTTTCCAGAGTTAAGTCTGGTTCTCGGAGCATTCTCTCTCTCACGGCGTTGTCTCGTAGTCCTCAAACTAGCATGTTTTTTTGAGCCTGTTTAAAATTTCTCCGAACTCACACTGGTTCCCTTTACTCCGTAGTTTCGTGACATAGTCTTCAAATGTTTGAGGATATTTTTGCTTGCAGGTAAAAAAAATTATGTGTTAGAAAGATGATATTATTCATAGGTTGGCAGTAATTGTTAAATTCTTCAATTACCGTTTGCAGGTTATATTTCAATTGTTCGTTTTCAAACTCAAAAGTTGAATATATTTCTCTGCCCTTCTTTCCTATGCATGTTAGTAAGATGGAGGTTTTTAGTTTTTTCCGTTTTTTCGGCTGCTCCGATGGCTATGAAAAATAGCGTGAATTACTCTTGCCATTTCACCCAAGTTTGCGCCAAATTTTCTAACATCAGGAAGTTTAGTTCTTTCGCATGTGGCAAGAATTGCATTTTTCTTCTTTTTGTATATATATATATATATATATATATATATATATATATATATGTGTGTGTGTGTGTGTGTGTGTTTCTTGGGTGCTAAAGGTTCTTTGGTACTTCTGACACCATATTATATTTCACTATTCAGTGTATCAAGTGCTACAAACAAGACGATAATGTAGGCTGGGGACTGAGGCTCGTGTTGTCAGTTGAACATTTTGTTAGCGACGACTTCATGTGTTAAAATATAAGGCGGGAAACCTGAATTCTAAGATTGTGGTAGGAGTAGTGTTGGTATATAGGAGGTTTAGCTGTGTTCGTCGGACCTCATTCTATTTCTGTTTCTATTCTTCAGATTTGTGTAATTTTGCACATCATCTCTCGCTTCTTCGTCAATCACTGACTTACTGATAATGGATAGATTGCTTGCTTTCAAAATCACTCAAAATTGATGAGGAATTTTTTTCTGATGTTTGGAGGATAGGAAAGGGTAATTAAAATTATCTTTCCAATGTCCCACATCACACAGAACGTCTACTCAGGGAACCTGACTTAAAACTAAGAAAAGCAATTCAAGCTGGTTAGACTGCCAAAGAAACAAAAAGGTAAGAAAAGAAACTTGTAAGTTCTGAGACTCCAGAAATATACATTTCGTTCATAAAACGTAGAGAGAAAAACAGACCCAAAACACTCACTCTAACAAACCGCAATAAACAAAACAAAAAACACAGTGAAGTTCCTCAGCAATTCTTGAAAATTCTGTACTAGTTCTCACCTACGCAGATTGATGTAAATAAAGGCTTTTGGTAGATTCCTTTTGATAAAGATAGTTCCAAATTGCTCTGGTTCAATACTTCTTTTGGTCGTTATAGATTTACTGGCCAGCAATATTGTATACATAGTGCGAGTGAGATATTTCAGATCACAATTCGCCATGTCATTGAGGGAGTTGAAAGAGCCAAAAACGTCGAAGACGATATAATCTTATGGTTGTCAGACTTGAAAAAAACACTACCAGAGACTCGAACTCGCATCAGGCAACGATGATGTCTTAAATAGATGATGTCTTAAATAAATGCATTTTTCTCACCTGATCTATCTGGGACATAAAATCACCTTAGAACTCAAATCCAACCCTTCCAAGATAGAAGTAATTGTAACTGTAATAACAAAGAAGTGTTGCAATGTTTTATTGGCATGAACAACTATTAATGTACATTCATTTCCAGCTACTGCAAAATCATTGCTCCACTCAACACATTACTCCAAAATCATTGCTCCACTCAACACATTACTCCAAAATCCTTGCGCCACTCAACACATTACTCCAAATTCATTGCTCCATCTGCATATTTCTCTAAAATGATGGTCATTTGATCTGTAGAAAGTCCTTGATAATCTGAAAGATCTACTCACAAACCAACCCTTACTATAATTTCATAATTTTATAATCTCTCTTTCCCAACAAGAATCTCAAGTGACAAAAGTAAACTTGGTTGGGTCCATCTTTAAACAAGAGTAAGAAAGGTTGGCAGACTATTGCATATGCATTGTATGCCCCTACTCTAGCTGAGCAGAACTACTGCCTTTTCGAATGAGAGGATCTCTGAGTTTTATCTATGAACAAAAAATACAAATAAAGCATCGGTATGAAGAACTAGACAAACCGTTATAAAAAAAAATGTTAACAAAATCTAATTCTCAAAGAAATTCGGTAAAATAATGTACTGTATTGTTCTTGGCATTTTTTATTCATGTTTGTTGCTTACTCTTCTAAGGATTTGGTAAAAAAAAGGGAATAAGATCCAAGTAAAACTTTTTAGAGGGTCAGAATTGACAACTATACGACATAAAATCCTGTATTCTATATAAAAGAAATAACATACGAAACCTCACATTTACCGCCCTCTAACATCGCCTGATAAAAGCTTGAGAGATTGGTCAAGACCCATTGTCGGCAACTAACCAGAGCACACAAGACATACGACATTAGGTTTTGTTTTGGGGTACAAATACAAACGCAAGAGAAACATCTTCCGCTTAGATACACTGTAGACTGTCCAAGTAGACGTGAGCGACATATATGAGCCGATGTCTACGTAAGGTCAACCACACGAAGCTACAGACATTCAACAACCTAAGTGACAAGATAAGTTCGCTGGCATATTATTTTGCACTTATCAAGTTCACTTAACAACTCTAACTCTTCATAAATTCTTACACTTTGCTTTTTGTATTACGTTTGTAATTGTTATTGTTGATAATATATCGTATTGCTGAAGTGTCGTGTCCTGTTTTCTTTGCCACTACCTTTCATGCTTATTTTGTCCGTCTAATTGCTACATACAACCCATAAGAAAAGCACACACATATGTAAAACGTACACACGTAAAGCAGATCAAAATCATAAAAACAGATTTTAGTACTTATCAATAAAAAAAAAATAAGGGATTTCTGGAACCTGATTGGACAAAATAGTCACCTGCAGGTGTTTTCAACAACGTCAGCACAGTTGAACTCAAAATGAACTTGTCCCGCACAAAAAATAAATCTTTCTTTTAAAGCCGGTTACGTGATTAAAAAACCTATTTATTTTACATTTTCGATGGTAACATTCTCTCAGACCTCTCAAACAGCCACGAACACTCTCAGACAGCCGGACACAGCCTCGCACATCCACAGACGGTAACAGACAGTGATACACAGTAATACACAGCCGAACAATGCGAGAACACCTCCTTACACAGTATGTAAACGATACACACTAAAACTAGGCAAACCACCTCCAAAGAAATAAAGATACGCTGGCAGTTAGATCATACATTTTAACACCGACTGATATCCCAACTCATTATCATAACAACTGCGAGTCCACTCACCAAGAAAAAAAATAACCGTCGCGACCTGTTCACAAACATATACAGATCGGATTACTCACACCCCGACAAACATGACATCCGGCTACGACCGGAAATGATGAAGCCCTATACGACCCTGACCAGTGTTACAGCTAAGAAAAGGGAATAGATTACATCTAACAACATTTACAGAACCCGTCTGTCAAAAGTAACCCTATAAAAATGGAGTAAACTATCTTCTGTGGCCCATCTCAGGCTAATGAAGGACTTTATTTCTACACCCATTTTTATTAGACGAACTTTATGTTTACGTAGCCCAGCAGTGTGACACACCGTTCCCTTTATATGAACAAGCACCGAGGTCAAATTTTAGAGGTCGTTTTTCGACGCTCTCAGGAACCCTCCCTCAGAGCGAGGCTCCCCAAGGCTGAATCCTACATCTCTTGGTCGCATTCGCCTTGCCTCAAGGCTGAATCCTACTCGTGGTCACATTCGCCTTCCATCACCTAGATATGCAAAAAGGTTCTTTTAAGAGCCATTAGAGGTCTCCTTCTGTGGGCTGGAGTATCTCTGACGGTCCTTACAGACTCGTCGAAGCAGGCGACCAGGCGGCACACACGAAGAAGACCCTAAGACCACCCGGTCTAAACCAACTCAGTCGGTTCTGTTGTCCTTTCGTTCGCTCAACTGCGCAGCGTTAAAGGCACCGCTTCCCTATCTGCATAGCACTAAGATACCGTCAATCTTAGCCGCGGCCTCCCGGCCTGTTCACTCAATACGTTCACACAGCTTTGGTACGGAAGCCTTAGCTACCGTCTGCGATACGTCCACATAGCTTGGCACGGCGAAGCCTCAGCTACCGTCTCCAATACGTCCACTCAGCTTTGCACAGGAAAACATTAGCTACCGTCTCCGTTACGTCCGCACAGCTAGCAGTACAGCAAAGCATTAGCTACCATTTCCAATACGTTCTCACAGCTAGGGGCACGGCAAATCCCTAGCCTCACTGATTCGCTAGCTTGATTTCTCATGTGCTAAGGACTGGCAAACCTTAGCCACAGTTTCCCGGTCCGTTCACATGGTCCGCAGTTCTAAGACACGGTTAAGTCTTAGTCACCATGGTCGCTCGACTCTACGCGACTAAGCTGCCAACACCAACTTCGACCACGACACGCTCCAGCAATGTAGCATCCAATTCACATACGAATCGCTGTACGGACTGCCGACTTCAATGACAACAGGCTCAGACATTGCAGGATCAAGCCCATGTACAACTCGCTGTACAGGCTAGCAACCACACCGACACCCCCGGTTAATCCAATATACTTCAAAAACTGGGACATCGATCTACCAACCTCGACTAACATCAGCTACCCACATCAAACGTCTAGCAGCACCTCTACGTCTTGACCAACATCAGCTACCCGCATCAAACGTCTAGTTGCACCTCAAAGACTAGACCAGCATCAGCTACCCGCATTGAACGTCTAGCTGCACCTCTACGGCTCGACCAACATCAGCTACTCGCATTGAACATCTAGCTGCACCTTCTCTACAACTTCAACCATACCAGCTACCGACATCACCCATCTAGCTGAAGACACAACTACCACAAACTTTACATACACCCTTGTAAATACGACAAATAAATTGTCATCTTGGTTATATTGTTACCCCGCCTTTGTTTCCTTCATTGTCTTTTGGCTGTCATTACTCGCACGCTTAACCCTTAAATCATTTATTTATGTCAGTTTATACCAAACACAACATTCATAGTTGCAACGAAAGTAATTTTACCATCTTTTGTCGACTCGGTCTCTAATGGACTTCACATACCTACTATTACTACTACTACTACTACACACACACATTTAATGAGCAGTCAAACATATACTCCGTTACAGTGTGCTTTTCATTCACATCTTTAGCAATGGGATATTATTAGGTTATGTTGGGGTTACGTTGTTTGTTATTCCCTCGCTAAATGTTGATGGAAAATAAAGGTAGAGGAGAAGAACGAAGATGCTGTAAGGTTTTATATGAAGGTTTTTATGGCAGCAAGAAATAAAAGGTTTACGCTGGTATGCTGCAAGTCTCGTAGGAAGGAAAGAAGGAAATAAAGTTGTTATAGAGTTGAGAAGGAATTTTAGCAGCTAAATGTCTGAGCGAAGATGTGCATCGTTAGGTTGAGGCATTGTTGAATGTGTGAGTGAGATATGTCACCATAAGTGTAGCAAAAGTCGTGTTTGCTGGTTAAGGTCAGGAATGATGTAGTCACCCATGGGTTTGTGGTTCTGGTTGTTTCGGGAGACGCGTGAATGTGTCCAGAAAATGTTGCCTAGGGATAGATAACGGTCAAATTGAATTACGCGCCAAACAAAAATACGAAGTTCTTTCTGCTACACATCCACCCATTCACACACATTATTCTAACTTCTCACTAAGAACATACCAAAGCTTTAAAACATAGGTGTGTAAGTACAATTGCTAATATGTATATTATAGGAATCACACTCTTATAATTCAAATTGGGCAGTATGCCACTTGTTCCCACAACAAAAATGGCGGACGCAAGCAAATATTCAGTCTCGGGAAACCATTGGCCAGGAGAACCACGTGACTTGCTTAAAATTACGACCACATTTCAATTTTTGGAGCCGATTCCAAGACACGTATTTTCTATAAATACGTCGTCTTCAAACATTCTTCCTCTTTTTCCCCAAGTTCTATTGCAGCGCTAACACTCTCTCTCCAGTGTGATTCTCTTATTCACCAACAGACGTCAAAAGCCACAAAATGGATAAACCACGCAAACCTTCTTTTCCTCAAAATACTTTGTCTATGAGACTTTTTCCAGCATCGGAAACACCGACTGTTTCAAACGACAGGAAGAAATGAACATTTAAAAATATATAGTCAACATGAATTGGAAACTTTTATTATTTAACCCTTTAGTTGTGTTAGTCACACGCACACACACAGGACTATTTTACGAACAATATAGAAACATAGCAATATTTTAAGTGTATCATTGCATGTTTTGTTATGAATATAAATTTCTTTTGTTTGTCGCCTTGTTTTAAATATTCCTTTTGTCTGCGCCGTTTCATATTTTCATTCATTTGCTTCATTTTCTACATTTGTCTCCCTGTGCCTATTTTACCTTTTTCCATATGCCTTTTTCCAAACATAACACACCACTAAACTAAACATATACTAAACTATAACATTAAATTTTGGAGGACTAAACATATCTAGCAAATAACATGTCCCCCTACAATATACATGTTTGACGAGTTCAATCTGGTTTTCTTATTGTTTCTTTGCGATGTTCTATAAATTTGTGTTGTATTTGTGGACACGATATTCGGATTTAAATTTTACTTTTTACTCCGAATTGAATGACCCCCACACATCCGTAGATTAAATCTTTCCACTTACAGCAGGTAACTGATTCTTTGTTGATTAGCGTAAAAATACTGAATTAATAAATTTGATTGATTAGATCTTTAAAAAAAAGTATTTTACCTGATTTTCTTTGATTGTTTGTTTGTTTTTTTTTGTTTTGTTTTGTTTTTTTAGTCTGGCCTGACGATATTTTTAAACTGAGGTCAAGAAAAGAAATAACGTCCCTTAAAAGAGATAAAGCTTTTCCTAGAATTTATTTACATAAAATAGACACGGATTATTACGGTTTTGATCATCCATAGGAGCATGGCTTGACAGTAATAAGCCATAACATTGCCGCTAAAAATTGGGCATTTTTTTGTATATGTCTATAATAAAAAAAACTATTTAAAAAAGCTTTGAAAATTACAAATGAAAAAAAAACCTATTCTGACAGCTGTGCCAGTAGGTAATGCCTGACGAAGCAGACTGATTTTCAAAAGATTACCAATTTATTTCATCTTTTTTTTTTTTTTTTCCTTGGTGCGTTTGCATCTGTATTTATATTTATTCGTGCAACATCCATGAGTGTCTCAAAAATTCTTGACGCAAATAAATTTTTTCACCCTTGAGTCATAAATTAAGATCCTTTAAAAAGCTAAGTCTCAGCCTCGGTTTGGCGAAATGTTATCAGTGCGCATGACAAAACGTGTTGTCATGACGACTGAATTAAACATGTCACTTGCTGAATTACTTTTATTCGAAAATAAAGGTTTGAAAACTTTTTTTCTTTTGGATCAAAATTATGCACAATGAATAACGAAAAGGCTGTAGTTCATCTACCATCATTGAGTGATCGGTAAGTATTGAATTAAATCAAAAATGAAATATTTAATCGAATATATGTGTCCATTTATTTTGTGGTCTTAGTCGTTCAGTTGAGGTTTTTGTTGCTGTTTCAATTATTAAAATTTTCTTTCTTTAATTATTTATTTACTTAGTAAAAAGTAAAATAATGTTATAATTTTTAAGCAATTAGTTTACAAATAAAAAATAAAGATAAGGTTTTGAACATCAGCTCGTAGAATAAAAAAGTTTGTTTTTATTTCATTTCTGATTTTATATATTTTATGTTTTTTAAATCAATTTTTTAAAAAAAGTTCTATTTTAATTTTTTTTAATTTGTAACTTTGTTGATTTTTTTCATCTTTATTTTTGTAAATAATAATATTGGGGAAATTCAAATGTAAATAACTGAAGCCTTATTAATAAACACCCAAATTTTGCTGTTTGTTTATTTATTTAATAAGTCATAGATTTATAGATTAATTTTTTTTCTTTATCCTATTGCTTTGAAACATTGATTTTTGTTTTTCATTAAATCAAACTTCATTTTAACCTTTTTTTTTTCACTTAAACCGTGTGTAAATTTCACGTTTTTCGAAATTATTTTTAAACGTATTAATTTTTCTTAGATTCTCTTCTTTCTTTCTTTCTGTGGAAAAAGAAATGAGTAGAGTGTTACGTCTTGCGGGCTCCGTTTCGGGGGATATATTGGCAGTTATTCATTGTAATAAAAGTTTACAAATGTGGCACGAGGCCTAAAAATGGAGGGGGAAGGCTGGTCTACTCTATCCTAATCTCTAACTTAACTAGACTCATTCACTGACCAATACATATCTCCAAATTAAAAAAACACCAAAATACCTCAATAAAACATATCACTATCAAACTACATTCACCAAAACAACACTAGCGCTCCATGGACTTCTATACTTAATCCCATATTTACAGTGTGAGGGGGAGGGGAACAATTTAAAAAACTAAACGAACGCTATATACATATTTATTTACAATTCCCCTAAAAACGAAAGATGAACAAAACATATATACATTATAATGGTTAGTATGGGGTCCCCCCCCCCACGTACTAAGATATGGCAGAAAGAGGAGTTAACCAGTCGAAAATAGTGTCGAAGGAGGAAAAATAAATAAATAGGATAAATGAATGGTACAAAAATAAGTAAACAATAATTACATGAAATAACATTAGCCCTCCATCGCACTCCTGGAGAACTCCAATTCCTGTCATCTAACAGAGAGGAAGGGAAGGGAGAGTAAAACAAAAGAAGGGGACAAAAAAAGGGGGGCCCAATGACCTTGCATACTTTAGCTAAGTTAACTAAATTAGGAACAAACTAAATCAAAATGGCCTAAAAGATCTAACTTACCTGGGCTGGGTGGTCATGTCCTTCCGGTAACTCAAAATTCTTATGTCCCTGGGATGTCTAAGCTGAAAATAAGGTTGGCTCCTACCACGCGACACAAGTGCGCAACAGTCACCCACCTTTCGTCAAACTCCAGTGAAGAGAGTCTCTTTCTCTCAGACCGGATTTTGGCTTTAATTTGGTGTTTAAAAAATGCCACCAGGGTCTGAGAAGAAAAAGACTCATCCTCGCAGAGTTCCTTCTTTCTCGTCGTCCAAATCACGACACGCATAACGCCGAGTAAGCAGAGAAACACATAATATTCCTGTCTGTTCAACTTCGGTACCACATTGCTGCACACAGAACTGGCTTCCAGGACAAAGAACTTTCCATTGAGGATGCGGACCATGTAGCCTTCAAGAAGCTTGCACAGCGGCCGTACGATCGGGCAGTGAAAGAAGGCGTGACTAATAGTCTCCTCCAAATCACCACACCGGCCGCACTCAGGCGAAATAGCCTGTTGCGCTGCAAACAATTTCTTGCCGACCCAGAGGGCATTCCGAATGACCAGCCAGGTGAGGGAAGCCTCGTCATTATTGAGACACCTCATCCTGGGGACCCAAGGCCACAGTAAGCGACCTTCCGCCTCCGTCACACCGAGCTCGCCAATCAGACCATCGCTAGCGGCCCCCCCTAACTAAACAACAATATAATGCCCTGCTCGACAACGGCCGGCTGTCAGAGTGACCTGTCTGCAGCCAAGAGAGAACTTTCAAGGCATGTCGGCACTCGCGATAGAAGTGGCATTCACGTCTGGGCAATCGATGGGCCTCCCCGTCAGCAGAATGCACACTTCTTAGCGACGGGAAAGATTGTTTAGCATCTTCTTTCCAGACGCTTCCCACCGCTGTATCTCGTGAACACATCCGGTCTAAGAAAAGTAAGACGCAAAGTATGGTGCCGTGCCTCGACGTTAGGCACTCCTTGACCGCCTTCAGAAGGGTGAAGGTAACAGAACTCCCGTCGCACCAAAGGATGTCTCTTAGCCCAGAGAAACTGGAAGAGAATCCTTTCCAGCTTGAATAGGATGGTGGGCGGGATAGGAAGCACTGATAGTCGGTATACGGCTAGGGAGTAGATGTGCGAACAGCACACCTCTGCCCGTCCCTTAAGGGAGAGCCGTCTATGTAGCCACAACTCAGTTGCAGCTACGACCTTTTCCAGTACTTCCGACCAATTTTTCTACAATTGAAGATCAGGCCCGAACCAGACGCCGAGTATCTTGCACGGACCGTCATTCCAAATGAAGGGGCCGGGAAGAGCACAGCCTTTCCACGAGCCCAACCGCAAGCCGATAGACTTTTCGCGGTTAATCTTGGCCCCTGTTACAGCTTCGTACCTTCCGATTTCTTTGCTCACCTCCTCTACCTCAGCATTGCTCGTTACAAGCACGCTGACGTCGTCAGCGTATGCAGTGTACCTGGCCACCTCACTGGCGCCAGGTAACATGAGGCCGCGTAGGACCAGGTTCGCCTTTAGCTTGCGCAGAAAAGGCTCTAGCGCAAGGATATAAAGCATTGGTGATAACGGGCAACCTTGACGAATCGATCGAGTCAGAGTGAAGGGCTCTGACCTTACCCCATTCACCTCCACCATGACTCCGGGGGACGCATAAAGGAGACGTATCCAGGTGCGAAAATCCACCCCGAAGCCGGCCGCGGACAAGACAGCCTCCAGAAAAGCATGGTCAACCCTATCAAAGGCCTAGGACTGATCTAAATTGATCAGCGCGGCATTTCCGTCGACTTTTTCTACGATCGTGCGGACCAGATGAAGACTGTCCTGGATAGTCCTACCCTTTACAGCACAAGTCTGTTCGGGGCAAATCAGACTAGGCAGGACAGTCTGCAAACAGTTTGCTAGGATCTTTGCCAAAATCTTTAAGTCAGTGTTTAACATCGTTAAAGGGCGAAAGTTACTAATCCCATCCCCACCATATTTGTTCTTACAAAGCAATTTCACTATACCCCTGGTGAAGCGTCTGGGTATGGTACCCTGCCTCATCCAGTTGTTATAGATGGTTGCCAGCAAGGGGGCAAACATGTGCGACAACCTCAAGAACACTTCGTAGGGCAGACCATCAATTCCGGGAGACTTATCCCGCCCGACCGACTTCAGTGCATCCCGAATCTCCTCCTCCTTTATGCGCCCCTCACACCCAGCCGCTTCAGTCACCGAAAGGCGAGGGAAGTCGGCAAGATAGGTGTCGAACTGAGCAGAACTTAGTCCTGGCTCCCTGGTGAAAAGCTTCAAGAAATACTGCTAAAACTCCCCACAGATGGCTTCGTTTGTAGTTCGACGTTGCCCATCTGGCGATGTGACACTGGCGATATGCCGATCTGTTGCATGCCTGAGTTCCTCGGCCTGTAGTTCCTGGGCCATATTCGTCGCCTCGCAGGACATTCTTTTTAACCTAGCCCTAACTACCAGAGCTTGGTACTCCTTAATTTGCAAGGAGGCCAGCTCGGCCTTAGCTACGTTAACTTGCCCACTATCTCCCGCCAACACCGCCCTATCTAGCTTATCCTTAATCGAGGTTTGCTCCGTTACCCTGGCTGACTTGAGTCTCCTACCATAGTCGGCAGCAAAGGATCTAATGCTATCCTTAAGGTTAGCCCACCACCTATTTCCCATAATAGCCCCCGTCAGTTCCCGCTTTATCATTAGTTCTAGCTGGTTCCGGAAGTCAGCCTCCACCAAAAGGGAAGAGTTGAACTTCCAGTAACCAGACATCCTACATCTAGCCTTATCTAACCTAATCGACACACATAAAAATTTGTGGTCGGAATTTTTATATGGATCGAAACTTGGACCACCGAAATAATCTAAGTCGACTCGCTTAACTAACACTTGGTCCAAATAGCTATAAAGCTGGGCCGAGGCGCCTCTACCGGTCCAAGTCCAAACTATCTTATTTGGATGCCTTTCACGAAATTTGTCCACCAGATCAAGTCGCTGGACAAAATCACGAAAATATCTGGCATCCAAGGTGTTAGTATCCGCACTAATAGCCCCTCTATCTAAATTGGGATCAAGGACGGCGTTCCAATCTCCCACTAAAATTACCCGCTTTGACGGAACGACATTCGGCTCGATGTGCCGGAAAAAGGCAGGGAGCTCACTGGTGACATTGGGTCCATAAACCCCAATCAGCCGAAACACATTATCTTTTATAGTAACGTCCAGAACACAAAGTCTGCCCGCCGGATCTGAAAGAACAAGAGCACACGAAGCGTCCAGACGTCTACTTATCAGCCAGGTGACACCTCTGGAACGACCATCAAAGTATGCTGAGAAGGACAAATAGTCCCTCGACAGAACACCTTCATGGAAGTTGGAGTCAAAGTGAGTCTCCTGTAAACAACATATATCAATGCCGCGACGCTGGAGGTATAAAAGTAATTGGGATCGCTTAGAATCCGACCTCAGGCCGCGGCCATTTAAGCTAGCCAACCTTAAATCCATCATGAAAACTACAGGGGTTGAGCACCCGGACTAAACATGGCTGGGGACAGGACACCGACGGTCTGGCTCATGGATCCTGTGGCCATCTCATTATTGATGACTCCATCATGAGCAAGACCCCCGACGTCCCACGGATAGGTTAGTTTTAGAGCCCTATACAGGGAAAGGAGTAGCGCCCTCCCCTACACCTCAGTGTTGTAGCTATTGAAAAGGAAGCCTTCTGGTCACCTCGACTACGGTCGCCAACTTACTTATAAAGGGAGGGGTGCAAAACAACAGGGACCCTCCCAACAAGACCCTTACATGAATTGATATCTTCCTTTAAATATGAAATTGGGCCGAGGGCCTCGTTTGCCTCACCGAGCATTTTCATTACACCTTCCGACCCTCGGCCCTTCCCAATGACTGTGGTGATCCATGCATCCGGGAAATTTTTGGGGTCCTCCACATTACGTCCATTTACTTCCTTGAAGTTGTGGAGGACCCTCAAATCTTTCAACAGTTGCGGCTAGACCTTGTAGAGACGATCCAGAGCCCCCTCATCCACCCGGCAGATGCTGGTTCCCGAATGGTGCCTAGGTTTCTCCTTTTTTTTTTTTGATGTTTTGGGACTTCATCCCCCGAACTGTCTATTGATGAACTCCGCTGCCGTTTCTTTGGAGTTGTACACGGAGATGAAGGTGTTGCTGCTGTTACTGGTGGAGATGGTTTAGCTGGTGGTGAATTTAACGGCAGCGGAGGGGGGATGGGTCCCTTTTTCTTTGGTACTAAAACTGACATCAGAGGTGGTGGCATGGATTTTTTGGGTGGCGTAGATGGTGGAGGTTGAATGATGCGTGGTTGCTTTGGTGATGAAGGGGTGGAATGAGGGGGCTCTGGTCGTGGAGACGATTTACGCTCCTGGTCCAGCTGCTTTTTGAACTCTTGGAGCTTTTCGAATTTCTCCCGGCCTGGGCTGAAAGATCTGACCTTGGGTGGAGTGGGCTGTTTAGGTGGGGTCTTGGGTGGGTATTTGGTTTTAGGAGACAATGTTTTATGGGCATATGAAGGCGGAGAACTGCCGCTGTTGGACTTTGTTTTTGAGGGGGGTGGAGTGTTGGTGCCCACCTGGTACAACTTTTGGGAGTGAGGATCCGCAGGTTGGAGCTTCCTCCCACCTTTTCCCACAGTCAGCCACTCGGCCCCCGACTCTTCGGAATTAACCGTAGGGGTCGAAGGGGGAGTGCGGTTTTTTGTACCTGCTGGTGTGGGCGAGACTACGGGAGCCTTCTTTTCAGTGTTTAAAGCAACAACAAGTGGGAGGGTCCCGGGTTTTGGATCGGGCTTCTTCGGGGCCTTCTTCCCCGGGCAAACTGCGGAGAGGTGACCAATCTCGCCACAGTGCCAGCAGGTGGGTTTCCTACCTGACACGACAGGTAGCCTGCGCCCTTCGACCTCCAACCAGTTGGGAACGGAGTAGAAGGTTTTGACATCCAACATAATGTCGAACCTCCATTCCCCACGCATTCCGTCATGTGTCGCTGAGACGATGTCGCCAAATTGTAGCATATATGCAGCTAAATTTGCGTCTCTTAGGAAGCTAGGGACCTCGTATATTGATACCGTGGTCCGCCGCCGCCCCATATATTCAGTCCTGAAGAAAAACTCTTTATTTTCGAGTGTTTTTTTCGTTAAGGCGACGGCTTCATCAATGGTCGGTAGCAATATATCCCAGAAAGCGTAAGAGGTACCAGCTATTATAGCTTGTGCCTTTACGCCCAGGCTGGAAATTTGACGAAGGACCATGTCTTTGGCGGGTTTAACGATTTTACAAGATCGTTTATCCACAACAAAGACAGACACCGTTCTTTTTTTTTGGTCTTGCCTTACTTCCTCCAAATTGAACATAAGCCCATGCTCCTGTACTTCACTGGAGATGGCCTTTGCTCGCTGGAGCAAGTCGTCGACGTCGACCTGAATTTTTGGAGGGGCTGTCCAACTATTTTCGTTTTTTTCCTTTTCTTTTTCTTTTTCATTTTTGCTTAATGGTGAATTGGTAGGTGCATTTTTGTCAGGGGAGGGTTGTTTTTTTGATGGTGATTTTTCTTTTTGGTCAGGGGGAGGGGCATTTTTTTCCACACAAGGTGATTTATTTTTCTTTTTCACCTGGGGGGGAGGGTCACCCTTATTTGGGGAAAATAACGCCTTTATGGCCGAGCCGTCTGACCGGCCTGCCATAAATGATAGGCTGGGTGGAAGAAAAAAGGGGGGTGTAAATATGAAAAGAACAAAAAAATGGAAAGAAAAAAAAATTTAACTTAATTTTCCAACCAGGTCAGAATTTTTCAGCTTAGCTGGGAGAAGTCAACACGTTGATATGAGGTTAAAGATGGTAATATCCTTTTGTCACGTGATATCCCACTGAGATGATGGAAGTGGGATGACTGCTATCCTCTCATTTGAATTAACAGTGGCAAGCCCTCAGAGAATGACCGTTAGGGCATGATGGTGCTATTTACCAACCCCTCCGCTCGGGCAGGATATGACACAAGGTCAATTTTTAAGCGGAGTTTAACAGGTTTGAATTCAGAGTTTTCCTTCTCCTAGACTAGTTGCCTAACCAAGGCTGAAGAACCTAGTCTGTCCTACTATTTACCCATAGCTGGAGGGAGAATAATTGGATTCATACCTTCCCCAAGGGTATTAGTGCTATGTGAAATGCAATCAGGGCATGATGGTAAATTGGGGCAACCTGTCTGTACTCAGTAACCTGACTTGGGTGACATCTAATAGCCCTAACAAAATCGCCTGACCAGGGGGGGAGGAAGGTAGAAGCTAAACGATTGGCTGGGACCCTAAAACGGAAGTGGGGACTCCCTTCCGTCAGCGGAAATAGAAAAGAAAAAACTTAGTTGTTTGGCAGGGTTCGTACGAGACAGAACCAAAAGCCAAGTACTCTGGGTGAAGAAGACGAAAAAATACCTGCGAGACACGAAGAAGCCATTTTCTTCAAGCCAGTGTTAAAAATAGCCTAAAGTCTATTAGCCTATAAAAGAAGAAAGATTCTCCAGTGGAACCCCGTCGAAAAATAAGATAAGTAACTTTGGGACTGCTTCTCCTTCTACCAAATTTTGTATACTCTCTCTCAATTTGAAGAAACACGAAAGAACAGAAAAGAAGAAAGATATTTATGTTCATGGATTGTTCAATTATTATATGTTTTGACACTTTGAAAGTGTATATAATTGTAGTAAAAGATTCATGTCTTTTAATGTTACCACGTGGTCGAAGTTGTTCTTTGCAGTTCTGCTACGAATTTGTTGTGTCACATTTCTTTTTTCAGCTTCTGTTTGCCTTATGTTGCTTAAAATTGTCCTATAAATTCCTTTAAAATATCACACGGGAAACCGGAGTTGCAGACTACGACAATATAATATTATTACGACTAAACCTATAGGTCCCTATCTTCCGTTGTTCTAGGGGAGGAAGTTTAGTGGCCTTGGTGGGTGTGTGTATAGTGTGAAATTTGGAACCCCTTGCCAGCGGCAGTCAGTCTAGACATAAATTGATCCCTCACATAATATGCCAATTCTTACATGCCTGAGAGAAAAATTCTGAACGAGGACTTATTCTATAAGGGATCAAGTGCCAACCTGCCCCGTCTTCACACGGGCAAAAATAAAGTCCCGTTTTAGGATTTTAGTCAATTTGCCATCACACTTTCGATATGATAGCGCAAGAGGTCCAACCTGTTCAACAAACAAAAACCCTTTTACAAGGTCAACTCAATCAGGTTTGTCAGATTAAGCCAGCAGTGGGGATATATTGGCAGACATGAATGTCTATCAGCCTCTGATATTTATGGTCAGAGTTGAGAGTAGGAGGAGTGAGAGTGAGAGGTGAACACAACCTATATATTCAGGTTCAGTCAGCTCTCCTCGTCATTCGAACTCGTGTTACCGAAGAGACCAGACCAGACCAGACCATTATTTTTCTACCCCAGAAATTGGGATAGTCCTGTTACCAGACCTAGTTGGGCGGGTCGCTTAAAGAGCAATTCTTTTTTGCAACCCTGATTGCTTCCTGCATTTTAAGTATCGCCCTGCTACAATTTTTTTCCGACATATTGCAAAAAAGAAATTTTTCAAGAATTTCTCTCTTGTTTTTGCTGAACTGTTACCTAATTGGTCTTCTACATTCTCAACATGGAGGTTTCCAGGGAAGAGATCCTTAGACGGATGACCGTACTGAAAATCAAGGTTGAGGAACGGTTGAAGCTGTGCCATGGGGATAGAGTGACCCCACAAGTTTATGCTACCTTCCGCAAGGATATTTTGGAGTATATTCATGAAATGGAAGTATGTATTACTAAGCTGGAATTGTCTCACACACCAGAGACAGATGTACTGGAAACAGAGGTTAATTGGGCCACCCAACTTATGGAATACCATATAGAGCTGGGTGGACTGGATGATTCCTTGGCTGTACCAACTGCCAGTTCTTTCATGAATACTTTTACTTCGACATCAGGAAGAAGTTCAGCTTCCTTTATAGTTAAACCTCCACAGATACAGATCACCGGCCCAACATTCGGTGGTCCCGAGATGGCTACTGATCACATGAGTTTCCAAAATTTTTTGTCAAGATTCGAAAACTGTGTGGTTGGTATGGCTAATGACGCTGAACGCCTAAATTTTTTGAAATGCTCCCTTACCGACCGAGCCTTGCAGCTAATCAACCATCTAAGCTGCACTGACACAAACTATCATCGTGCCCTTTCTTTACTGAAAAAGGAATACTTGAATATCGATGAGATCATTGATCAAATATTCCAAGACATATTGGATTACCTACCAAAGAAGGAGATTTCCTACTCGGAATTTGGCGAGTTCATTTCCAGGACTGCATCTTTCTTGGAGGAGTTAGGAAACACCTATTCCTTCGACTTTTCTGAGGATAATTCAGGTGGAGCTCGGTTAATGGCCAAGATCCTTTTTCTGAAATTTCCCAAGGAGCTAAAGGGAGAAATGATTGGGTTGACTGGGAAGCGCATTCCATCCTTGTCTTCCATATTGGAGCTCACAGGAGAGGCAATTAAACGACTACAGGTCAAAATAGGCACATCTGCTAATTCTTCTTTAGATACTGGACGGATTTCTTCCCAGGGAGTGGCACGTAGACCCAAGAATACCTCCTCTTTCCATATCGGTGCCGGCCCTCAGACATTGCCTGGATATTCTCAAAGCTTGCCCCCCATTTTGTTTGTGACTTTTTTCAGGGGGAAGAAGTCTGTCGCTGTTAATTGCCTCCTGGACACAGGCAGTGGGAGGTCGTATCTGTCTGCTGAGGTGCTGCGTAGCTGGGGCTGAATTGAGACAATTGGCATGAATTGCCAGATTAGATTATCCACCCTGCTTGGCAAGTGTGATCAAACGTTCAAGGAAGTGGCTCTGGGAATCGATTTGGGTCGTGGAAACCCAGTTACATCTCACGTTTTAGTAGCCGAGTCAATAGATTTGTCTGTCCGACTGACAAATTTGGAACCTTTGTTAAATGCCTTCCTGGATGCTAAATGTTCCCTGGCCGGGAAATTTGAGACTGGCTCTGACTTTATACCGATCAAGGGTATTATCGGTTTGGACGTCCTGCATCAATTGGGCCCCTGTCAGCTTGTTCCTTGTTTGAAGGGCTGGGCCTTTACCACACCAGCAGGTGTTGTTCCATTTGGAGCCGTGGAATCCTTCTTCTCCAAGGATCAAACTCCCCACGAGGTGGCACATCTCTCGTTTAACTCGGTAATGACACAAACTCCTAAAGTGAAATCATCCTACCTGTGTTTTGTTCTCGAAAGCCAAACCTCTTACCTAGACCCCCTGGCAGAGTTCTTCCCTGATAGTGAAGTACAGAGGGGGTTAGAACAGATGTTCAACTTGGAATCTCTGGGAATACATGATGAAAATCACTTCTCTGACTATGATCAAGAGCAGGTGAGGCACTTTCAAAATGCCATAGAGTTCAAGGATGGCAAGTACTATGTGGAGCTTCCCTGGCATGCTGACAAGTTGGCCAGGGTCCCATCTAATCATGCAGTTTCCTTGCGTATCTTGGACCGGGTGACTAAGGACCTGATAAAAACAAATATGTATCGGGACTACTTAGAAGTGTTCCAGCAGCAGGAGCGGGAAGGTATAATTGAGGAGATCTTCGTGCCCATCTATGAATTTGGGAATTATGTGTGGATACCACATCAACCTGTTGTTAGGTGTGACCCTACAGCTACGACCAAGATCCGTCCTGTGTTCAACTGCAGTCTGAAGACCAGTAACGGAATGTCTCTAAATGAAGCCGCCTACTCTGGCATCAACCTCACAGGAGACATGTTAAATTTGTTGATGAGCTTCAGAGCTAATAATTACATTCTGTTGGCGGACATTCGAAAGGCATTCCTGATGATTCGTCTCAGCCTGGAGGCTAACAAAAACAAGTTCTGTTTCTTCATCAAGGACGGGGATCATCTTCGATGTTTTCGATACTCTACACTGATTTTTGGATTCACTGCCAGCCCGTTCATACTGGGATGTATTCTTAAATTTCATGCAGCTCGGTACCCATTAGATGATTGCCGTAAAATGATGGAAAACCGATTTTATGTGGATAACTTAGTTACAGCTGAAGCGGATCCACATAGACTTGTTGAATTATATTCCCTTACAAAGGAACACCTGCAAGAGGGAGGATTTATTCTCCAGTCCTGTAATACCAATGTTGACGCCCTCCGAGATAGGATGAGAAGGGATGGTACGCTGAGTGTACATGACAAGGAATGGGAGAAGGTATTGGGGTATCGATACCATCCCCTTTCAGAAAAATTGCATGTGGCCCCTGTCCAGTGTGATCCTAGTGCCTCAACGAAGAGAAGGATCCTTTCTGAAACTTCAAAATTATTCAATCCATTATCTCTCTGCCTCCCTGTTACAGTCCAAAGCTGTGTTCTTCTTAGGCCTATGTGGAGAAAACAGTTTGGTTGGGATGATCCTCTTCCTCCTGAGATTTTGAGTAGTTGGAGGGAGCTTGCTAAGGACCTGTCAGGATTAAGTGATATTCATTTTGATAGACAAGCCCTTGTTTCAGGACAACCTGGCGACTTGTACATCTTTTGTGATGCATCTAAGGAAGCTTATGGATTTGTGGCATATGTGGTACAAGGCAGACGATCCTGCTTGCTGTTCGCTAAGGTGAAGGTTGCCCCAATGAAAGAAAAAACTTTGCCTGTATTAGAGCAGTTTATCTTGCACTAAAATGTCTGCCAACCATCTTGAGTAATTGTGAGCAGTTTGTTCCTACTAAGTTATGTGTGGCCACCGATGCCCAGGTGGTGTTGTCTTGGCTGTTATCACAATCTATGGCGAGCAAGAACATTTTCGCCAAAAACAGATTGAAGGACGTCCTACGAATGAATCGTGAGTTAGAATCTCAATATGGACTAAAACCTCTTTTTAAGTATGTGGTCACGACACAAAATCCAGCCGATATGATAACAAGAGGATTAACATTGAAGAGGTTTCTCTCCAATTTTAAATTTTGGTGTGCTGGTCCCCCTTGGTTAGGTGAAGGACTCCTTCAGTGGCCTGCACCAGAGTTACCATGTTTAAATAAACGTTGCTTCTATGAACTGTTCACTGGTCTTGGACCAAGAATGCCCTTCTGTCATACCCATCCATAGGTTCTCAACTTTTTCTCGTCTGCTGAGGGTTACTTCGTTGGCCTACAAGATTTTGGCCATCAAACTGGGGCATGTATGGGACAACAATTCCAAGGCTGCAATCTACTGGATGAGATTACTCCAGAGACAGGAATTTCCTGCAGAGATTAAGTATCTGAAGGAGCCTATGAGGAACCAGGAACCCATGTGAGTTCGCGCCTTGGATCTTTTCCTGGATTCTGATGGATTAATCCGCTCTAGGGGAAGACTGAATCGATCATCAAATCTTGCGTACGAGGTAAAAAATCCCATTTTGCTAGGGAAAAATCACCCTGTTACAAAACTCGTTATTGTAGACTGTCATGTGAAATGTTCTCATTTGGGAACTGGAGCAATCTTGGCTGAGTTGAGGCTGAGTGGCTACTGGGTTCCACAGGGTAGACAAGCAGTAAATAAGGTCTTGGCATCTTGTGCTAGATGTAAGTGGTACAGTTCCAGACCTGTACTACCCAATACTGTAGCCAGTCTGCCAGCCCCTCGTGCTGATTTTGAAGTGCCGTTCCAACATACTGGAGTTAACTTCACCGGCCATGTCTGGGTAAAAGATGGAAGTTCGGACCGAAAAATGTACCTACTGATTTTTACTTGCATGAATGTGAGAGCCGTCCATATAGAGGTGGTTCCGGACATGAGCGTGCTGTCCTTTTTTCAAGCTCTGGCCCGCTTCACAAATCAATATGGAGTTCCGAGGGCTATTTATAGTGACAATTCCAAAACCTTCATTGGGGGTGGGAAACTCTTTGACCGTCTTTTTCTAATGAACGAATACCTGGATAAATTTGGCTCTTGTGGCATGAGACTTAATACGATTCCCTTGTTTTTGCCATGGTATGGTGGGACTTGGAACGTTGCATCAAAACAATAAAAATCTGCCTGTTTAAGATCATTGGTAGGAGAAGATTGGATTACTTTACGCTAGTGACAGTGATCTCTGACATTCAGAGGTTGGTAAACAATAGACCTCTAACCTACCAGGTGTCTGCAGACAGTAATGCTATAGCTATCACTCCCAACATGTTCTTGAACCCGAACAAGAACCCCGGGTTATTGTTGCAATTGGGGCAGAGAGATCTTGCTACGGCAGTGCCTCCCAGCAGGGAGAGGCTGATCAGAACCATGGAACTCAGGAATGAATGGTTGGCTGACTTCCATAAGTTGTGGTACAATGAATACCTTTTGGACCTAGGACGGAAATCTCCTGGACACTCCCGATTGCGATCGGAGAATCGCCTTCAGAAGGATGATGTAGTGCTGGTCAAGAGCCCCTTAAAACCGAGACCATTTTGGATTTTGGGAACCATTGTGGAGCTTATTCGAGGCAATGATGATATAGTCAGATCAGCCCGTGTCAGGAGGGGAGATGGTCTTGAAGAAGTCCGCTCGTTGAAACACCTATATCCTTTGGAGCTTTCTGTCACTCCTAACAATATTACACAACCAGAGGTCACTGATTATATCCAACCGACCAGGAATGATTCAGCTGTTGGTGGGGACACAGAGCCATCGTGTTTATCTCCCCTTGCAGAAGACCCTGTCTGGTTGTGCCCAATATGCAATGCACCTCAACAAGATCAGGACATGATTGGATGCGATTCATGTGACGAATGGTATCATTTTCGATGTGTTGGCATTGATGAGGCACCCCCAAGACGACGGAAATAGTACTGCCCTGAATGCACGCCCAGAAAATGACGTAGAGGTAGACCAAGTCTTCTACCTGCATAAAACTGCAGTAAGCAGTAGCGTGTTGTAAGGGACAAAGGAGGATACCATGTTCCTTATAAACGGTGGATTGGACATAATGTTCTTTTATTTCTTTTTCCCTATTGAATTTTTTCTTTTCTTGTTTTGTTGGGAGTGTGTGAAAAAAGAAATGAGTAGAGTGTCACTTACGTCTTGTGGGCTCCGTTTCGGGGGATATATTGGCAGACATGAATGTCTATCAGCCTCTGATATTTATGATCAGAGTTGAGAGTAGGAGGAGTGAGAGTGAGAGGTGAACACAACCTATATATTCAGGTTCAGTCAGCTCTCCTCGTCATTCGAACTCGTGTTACCGAAGAGACCAGACCAGACCAGACCATTATTTTTCTACCCCAGAAATTGGGATAGTCCTGTTACCAGACTTAGTTGGGTGGGTCGCTTAAAGAGCAATTCTTTTTTGCAACCCTGATTGCTGCCTGCATTTTAAGTATCACCCTGCTACAATTTTTTTTTAGACATTTCTTAGTGAATAATTTATTTTGTTTTTAAAACAAATATTGGTTCCTCTTTAATAGTCATATTGTCTTGCGACAGTTGATGAGCATTAAGATTAAAATTGACACATCACTTTCGAAACTCACACACTCACACAACTTGAACAAGAAAGTTAGTAGACAATGAAAATAAAACACAAGAAAAATTAGGTAATGTTTCCAATTTATGGGAGCGGCAAGAATAAAAGTTTAGTTTGGGAATCAACTTAAAATTAAGATTATACTTATAGCTTAATAATATAGTGAGTAGATGTAAAAGATTTAAATTAATAGTTGGATGCAATTATTACCTTTCTCTTTTTAAGATTGCTGGTGCATCAGACATACTGAAAGAAACCCTAACACTTCCTCTAAAAAAAAAAAATTTAAAAAAAGATACCGTCATCTTCTTATTTATGCCCAGTGGGCTGGGGCTGTAGAATACCCTGACTGCACCTCTGCAGAGGGGTAAGACCTCCCCGAATGAGATAGTGCCCTATATATGACACTAAACAATCTGATGGTGAGGTTCCAGTAATACTGGAACTTTGGGGAATGTGGAGTACCCCTTCATTGCCATCGCTCCCAGGTCCACTCTGGCTCTGAGTAGTAGCACCTGATAAGGGTCCTATCTATGGGTTAAATAGAACTAAACCATGGTTTGAGTTTACTGTTTTTGGCATTTAAACTGTGTATTTATGCTAAATTGAATTGTTTAAAATAGAACTGTTTTGACATTTAAACTGCATACTTATGCTAAACTGGATTGCTCATAAAAGAACTGTTTTGACATCTGAACTGTGTATTTATGCTAAACTGAATTATCTGAAATAAAACTATTTTGATATTAACTCTGTATTGCCCTGTTGGCTGGGGCTGTAGAATACACTGACTGCACCTGTGCAGAAGAGTAAGACCCAACCAATCTTCTTCTTTGTTGTCAAAGCTACAAGGGAATTAAAGGATGGAAGGAAAAGAACAAGGATACCTTCAGACTAAAATTTTGTTTTGGGTTTTTTTCAACTATCCTGTGGTAAGAATGCTTTCTTGAACCAGTCAAAATAGTCATGCTCCCTCAGACAAGGCGTTTGAAGGACATCATGGAATCATCAGAGGCTGCTACTAGCAGGAGACAAAACACACTGCTAAGTTTGTGACATAACAGGCATGTTCACTCCCAACTTGAAGCCAAAAGAAAAAGGGTGCGTCCATCGAAGTCTAGATAATAAAGACTTCTGTGGAAGAATTTCTCTTTGACATCAGGAAGCCCCTCTTTTTTAGGCATGTGCTGATTTCACTTCCTGTCTAAGGCTTCCTAGGAAACTGTTACTTTTGCATTTATTTATTTGAGTATTTTATGTTATTGTTCTTTTTTCATTGATCATTCAATTCGATCAAGTGTGGAAGACTCCTCCCTATTTTCATCCATTACAGCTCTCACCTTTAAGTTACATGTTATGGTGTTGTAGCAAAAACAGCTTGTGCAACACTTTACCCTGCCACTGGTGAGCTGAGTTGATACCTTTATCATAGCCACTAGCTACTCATATCAAATATCTTGGTTTGAAGAAATGCTGTGTCATTTATGTTGTCAGCAAACAGACTTTTCCCCTGCAACCAGAAACAAATCCTGGTATCTACACAAACATCATCTCCAGGATCATCAGCAAAAGGTGTTGTCTGTTATACACTCAATTAATTTTGTAAACTGTTTGGGAAGTATTTTCTGCCTGTTGAGTATAGCAGTTAATATTTGCATACTTCTTTTCACTGTGTAATGACCTCTTTCATTATGAGACAAAAATTAAAGAGAAGTGCCCTCCCCAAAATCCAACATGTGCAAACCCAGCAGTAAAACTAAGTCAGCAGTCATTGACAACAAAAGAGTAAGAGAGCTGCAGGCCCTTGATAGAAGATGAAAGGGTAACTTGATCTTTTTTGCAGGTATGACGCACAGATGACCAGATACCTTTCCTCAGCCACTAATTATGAACACAGAGACCTTGCTTTTTTTTCTTAACAGTCCTTTTCAGACCTAATGAAATTGTCATTTAATGATTACAAGTCTTACTTAACTTTACAGTCCTTTTCAAAATTACAACAGGTCATACCTTTCAACTGCTACCCTTTCAAGAAAATAGTTTACTTATCAACATCATGTGAATGATGATGTTCTAGCAGCCAGCTAAATGCAACAAACACTTGGAGCAAAGGACCAGTACCTGAGCAGATGATACTATCGTCAACATTTCATTACCTCATCGAAGCTAACATTGATCACACCCCAGTTAACTGCCAAATCAACAACTGGGATGCCACTTAGCCTGCTTCTCCAGTCTGACACATCTAACTCTTCGACTCTCTACAGATACCTGGTCACATAGTTACGTCAATGATCTATCAAAAATTATCTAGACTTGCTGTTGCCAAGAACTATTTGACAGCAGAGTCTACACTTTCAATACAACATCAACTTTATTCAAATTCCCCCTCGCCCTGTCAGCTTGGGCTGTAGAATACGCTGACTGCACCTCTGCAGAGGGGTAACCCACCCCCCAACGAGGCTACCTGTTGGCTGTGGGTGGCGACCCGTGATGCTTAAGGACGGGATCCTAGTGGTTGAGCAGTACTTGGCCTGAAAATCGAGTGGTCAAGTCTCTTTCAACACACCACTTTGGCCCTTACTGGGCTAGATGGGCGGTCGGAGAGGCCCGATCCGATCAATCAGCTGGTCATGACAGTACTCTCTTAGATTTTTTTTTTTTTTTTTTTTCAATCTAAATGAGGACGATGGCTGTAGGGTCAATCATGCTGTGGAAAGACTCATAGTCCTTTCTGTCCCTGGGGAAGTAGTTATCTTGGGAACGAAAACCCAGGGACAAAAAATTAATTTGTCTATCACCAGCATGAGTATACTGAACATGTAGCCCTGGTGTTGCTAGGCGAATGGGTTTCCCCCTAGGCACATCCCCATATGGGGCTCCGAGGTTGGTGGGGAGCATGTTCAATGAAACTCGTCCAACACTTTTATGGCTTCTGTTAAAACAAAAACCCAAGCAAAAAGACCCCATATTGAATGTGATTCCGACAATGATGAGCCATATCCAAGGTTCATCATTCTAGAATCAAAAGAAAAACTACCGCTAACAAAAATATCCCCCTTCATCATAGAAAAAAGTATTTCAGCTCTAATATCACCCAAAACCGTAAAAAACTTGAAAAATGGAACCATCCTTATAGAGGTGACTGAAAAAAAACAAGCTGAAATAATATTAAAGCAAAAAAAAATCCACAACATAGACATAAAAGCTTACCCCCATAAGAGGTTAAACACCTCTAAAGGGGTGATAAGAAATGGAGAGCTATCATTATGCTCAATAATGGAAATTAAAAATGAACTAAAAAAACAAAATGTAATAGACGTCAAAAGGATAACAATCAAAAAACAAAATGAAATAATTGAAACCAATACCTACATTCTAACCTTCAATAACCCAAAAACCCCTTTAGAAATAAAAATAGGCTATACAGTGGTTAAAGTTGAGACATATATCCCAAATCCCAGAAGATGTCATAACTGCCAGAAATATGGACACTTGAAGCAGCACTGCACAAGAAAACAAGTGTGTGTTAAATGTGGAGAGCAGGAACCAAACCACATAGAGGAATCCTGCAAAAACAGCCTAAACTGTAACAATTGCAAAGGGAATCATAGAGCGGACTCAAAGTACTGCAAAATCTGGGAAAGGGAAAAGGAAATTATCAAAATGAAAATCACCAAAAATATTACCTTTCCTGAAGCAAGAAGACTCATAGAAAATACCTTTAAAAAATTAACTTTCTCTCAGGTAACCAGGACTCCCTCAAACCAAGTAGAAAACGAAGCAAAAACACAAATAAAAACAATAAAAATAGAAGAATTAACAAATTTAATAAATGACCTACATGAACTAATCAAAACCCTTAAAACTATTATACCCAATGTACAACTAACTCCAACTGACAAATCAAAAAACATCCCTTCAACCTCTAGCCAAAAATTGAAATGCTAACGATCAAAAACAGAAACCGATCAACCTCGAGAACCAGAGAAAAAGAAGAAAAACAAAAACCTACTCAACACACCCCTACAAAAACCAAAAATAAATCTAGAAACATAGAAAGTATGGAAACCGAAATGGACTCGACACCTAAAATTGAAAATACGAAAATTAAATAATACACCCCAAACCCAAGACACACACTGCATAAATAGTTATGGCCAAATACCAAAATACCCACAAGATAATCCAATGGAACTGTCGTGGCTACAAGGCAAATTACAACGAACTCCAGCTGTTAATAACTGAACAAAATCCTACCATTATATGTCTCCAAGAAACATTAAAAAAAAGCAATGATAAAACAAACATGAAAAATTATGAGCAATACGACTACATACATGACACGGGACTAAGAGCTTCAGGTGGTGTATCAATCCTAATAAGGAAAAACATCCCCCAAAGCAAAATCAACATCAGCACCCCCTACAAGCAGTAGCAATTTCAGCATCTTTACACAAAACCACTGCCATCTGCTCTATATACATTCCACCTCAAGACCCTATAAACGAAGAACAGCTAAATAACTTAATAAATCAACTCCCTAAACCATATATATTGATGGGAGATTTCAATAGCCACCACATTTTGTGGGGAAGCAGGACAACGAACAAAAGAGGTCAGACCCTTGAAAAAATCATTTATAACAACAACCTATGTCTTCACAATCGGAAAGCTCAAACCCACCTAAGCTCATCCTCTGGTACATTCTCTGCTATAGATCTAACACTCAGCGATCTAGCCACCTTTATAGAATATAACTGGAGGGTACATGAAGATTCCTGCGGCAGTGACCACTTTCCAATCATAATAGAAAATACTAAACCAGGAAAATCAGACCCACAAACAGTCTCAAAAAACCCACGATGGAACTTCAAAAAAGCAAACTGGCAAGCCTACAAAAAACTATGCCTTGACACCCTAATCCCAGAAACAAATACAAACCAAGAAGAACCTATAATACATTTCACAAACACCCTAATTAATATAGCAAACAAAACCATACCTAAAACTACAACATCCCCAAAACATAACAATCCATGGAAAACTATGATCAGAGAACGCCAAAGAATCCTCAGGAAATTTAAAACCAACCCTTCATCAGAAAATCTAGACAAATATAGACAACAAAGAGCTAAAACTAGACGCACAATTAAAGAAGCTAAAAGGTCCTCCTGGAGAAACTTCACTGCAAAAATAAACTCAAATACTAATCCCAAAACAATTTAGAACTTTGTAAAAAAAATATCAAATAAAACTCTCCTATAAACCATCTCTCCCTAGGAAGCACAAAAGCTTTGAGTGAAAAACAAATAGCTAATCTGATGGCAGAAAACTTTGCCCAAGCATCATCTATGAAAAAATATTCCAACAAATTCAACTCCATCAGAATCAAAGAAGAAAAGAACAAAATAAAGTTCACCTCTGACAATACTAAATGCTACAACCAACTTTTCACCCTAGATGAACTCCAAAATTCATTATCCAAATCCAATAACTCAGCTGCTGGTCCAGATGAAATCCACTACACATTTCTTAAAGAATTACCTCCAATTTCCCAGAAATATTTCCTAAACATATATAACAATATCTGGATCTCAGGCAATATCCCTACTTTATGGAAGCAAGCTACAATCATCCCCATCCTCAAAAAACAAAAAGACCCAACAAATCCCACCAGCTATAGGCCCATAGCCCTAACTAGTTGTGCATGCAAAACTTTAGAAAGAATGATAAACCAAAGACTAATATGGTTTCTCGAATCAAATAAACTGCTCTCAAACCTACAAGCAGGTTTCAGAACAAAAAGAAGCACAATGGACCAGGTGGTTCATATAGAAACCCTAATCAGAGAAACATGCATAAAAAAGGAACACCTGGTGGCAGTCTTTTTTGATCTTGAAAAGGCCTATGACACAACGTGGCCATATGGAATTCTCAAAGACCTTAAAAACTTTGGGTTACAAGGTAGACTTCCCATCTTCATCCAAAATTTTCTTGAAGACCGATCTTTCAGGACACTGATTGGCAGCACATACTCGGTTTCGAAGCCACAAGAGGTGGGAGTTCCTCAGGGCAGTATTTTATCAGTATCCCTATTTATAATAAAAATAAACAGCATAACATCCTGCCTCACTCCAGAAATCAAAGGGTCATTATATGTAGATGACTTCCTCATCTGCTATAATTCCAAAAACATGACAACCATAGAAAGGAAAATATAACAATGCATAAATAAAATCCAAAAATGGACCACAGAAAATGGATTTACAATTCCAAATAGTAAAACAAAATGTGTACACTTCTGTCAAATCCACAAGATGCACAACCACCCTAAACTTACATTAAATAACACTGAAATACCCATAACAGATGAACATAAATTCCTTGGCATTATCTTTGACTCTAAATTATCATTTATCCCACATATAAAAAAGCTAAGAATAAAATGCAATCAAGCCATGCAACTATTGAGAGCCATAGCCCACACAGACTCAGGTGCTGATAGAAAGACCCTAATCAAGCTATATAGATCTCTAATAAGATCAAAACTCGACTATGGCTGCTTCATATGTGGAGCAGCCAGAAAATCCTACTTACAACGACTGGAAACAATACACCACCAAGGACTTCGCCTCACTTTAGGGGCCTTTAATACTTCCCCAAAGGAAAGTCTATACATAGAAGCAAACGAACCCCCTCTCTATTTAAGAAGACAAAAATTAGCACTACAGTACTACATCAAACTCATCTCCTGTCCACAAAATCCTGCTTATGACTACACCGGCAAAACGAAATATGAAAACCTGTATCAAAATAACCAAAAAAAACCCAGACCTTTTAGCTTAAGAATAAGTGACCTCCTCAACGAAATCAAAATCAACACTAAAATAGTACACCATACCATACTCTCCAAAACGGCACCATGGACCATAAGGCAACTAACTATAAACTTAGAACTGGCTAAGTTACCCATAACAAAAACACATCCCATCACTTATCAAGAGAAACTCATAAAAATACAAAATAAGTTCCCAGATCACTATCACATCTATACAGACGGATCCAAACAAGGAAAAAAAGTAGGTTGTGCTGCTATTTCTCAAAAAAAAGAAACCCTAAAACGCCTACCTAATGAAGCTTCAATTTACAGTGCAGAAACCACAGCCATCGATCTAGCTATGAATATCATAGCAAATCATAAAGCTTCCAAATTTATCATATACAGAGACTTCAAATCAGTCCTACTAGCACTACAGAACAGAGATACATCATCCCCCTTGATTACAAAGCTTCTAAACAAACTAAACACCCTCTCTAAAAATAATAACATCATATTCACCTGGATACCAAGTCACATTGGCATCCAAGGAAATGAAAAAGCAGACAAAGCTGAAAAAAAAGCTCTTCAAATTGATATGTGCAAATCAAAAATCCCATATACAGATCTAAAACCAACCATAAAGAAATTTATATCAGACAAATGGCAGAAATCATGGGACAATCAGACCCAAAACAAACTCCATGAAATACAAGAAGCTATCGGAGAGTGGCCAACAGGCTACAGAAGTATCAGAAGAGAAGTAATACTTGCCAGATTGCGTATTGGGCACACCCACATTACTCATTCACACCTGTTAAAAGGGGAGGATGCCCCAGTGTGCCCATCATGCAAAGTACAACTCACAACCAAACATATCCTTCTAAATTGTAACAAACTTAAACATATCCGCACTAAGTACTATCAAGCAAAAAACCTGAGGGACATCTTTAAGAATACAAGCCCTGAAAACATTTTAAATTTTCTAAAAAAAAGCAACTTTTTTAGCAAGATATAACCAAACATCTCTATAGAACCGCTACTTTAATGACTGAAATTCAAAATAACCTTTTTTAGCATTAAATGACCCTCAGGGGTTGATATGCCATTAAACAAAACTCAAACTCAAATTCCCCCACATGTATTCATCATTAAATAAAAGTTGGCATTTTAAATTTATCCACTTGCCTTTGTTATTTTTGTCTAGTTTGTGTCATATAACTTATTTAGAAAAGTTTGCAGGATCAAGGTATTCATCAGCCCTGCAACACTTTTCCATTTTGTGTCCAGTTCAATCATATTAATCTATTGGGCATTATTAGTCTAAGATTCTGAGATGAAGCTTCATAAATTTTATCAAAGTTTCAGCCAATGCATTCTTCAGCCTTCTCTCAGGTGTTTCATATCAAACTCAGGAGCCTACACGGGACTTCGAATCAAATCCTTTATTTAATCTAAGGTTGGGTCATCGATTGCTCTATTTCCATTAATCATTACCAGGTACAAGTGTTCAGCTATAGTATTCTTTGTTATTGACCTATAATCAGGATTGAACCTGCAACCCCCAGATCATTTCTCTTAGAAGCTCTTTAACCAAATGCCTACATCCATTATACCATGTGTTCTGCTGGAAATGGATATTGGCATTTGCTGTTCTATGGGTGGAATTTAATCAGACACTGGAATAACACTTGCAAGCATCTCTGGTTTAGCACACACTGTAACGCACCAATCTGAACTATGCTGAGTACAAAAGCTGTCTGTTGTCTGAACAAAAACTCACCTCTTTTATTTGTTTTACCAAACCTTTTGTTTTCCAGAAAAATTGGCATTTTGCACACACTGCTTTCCTCGATCAGGTTCAGTGACACATGTGTTGTGTCATTCCAGTGCCAATGCTCATATGCTTTACCTTGTTCATGATTGGTTAGTTTTATAGATAAATTTAAGCTCCACTACTCTGGCCCTCTTCTTGCACCTCCAATGTAATTCTTCAGTGCAAGTGTACCATTCAAATGTCCCGTTCTCTATCAAGTACTTACAATTGATACAGCAACTAATAGAACTACAAAGAGAAAATATTTAGCTGTATAAAGAAGGGACTTATGACCGGCCAAGCAGAAATACCTATGTACGGAAGCCTGAAAGGCTCACATTAGGGGATTGAGCTCTATACATGGATACATGGGGCCAATACAAGATGTGCCTGATAACGAACCTGGCCATAATCTAATACAAGCTCTGAATGGTATGCACCACAAAAGTCAACAGGCTACTCTTTGACCAGCTGGGAGCCAAGATATTGAACTCTGCTACAGAAGAGCAATTGTTACTGCACATAAGGCTTGTTGTGGTTAGGGGACTACACAAGGAAGTGCATCAACAGAACTTTCACTCAATGGGACAGAAGGAGGAGGAGTCGATTACTCATTTCTTGGCTAGGTTATAGACCCTAGCAAAATTTTGCGAATTCACTATCACTTGCCCCAATAAACCAGACTATGGTCAGCATATAAACTACAGCAAAAAATGGTGGCTGGACAAATAGTGGCAGGAGTAGCCAATATTGACCATCAAACCAAATTTTTGGCTGAAAATGCAACTCTCACCACTCTGCAATAGAGATTTGACTTGCTAGCCAGCCTGGAAATTACTGACCAGTCAACACTCCCTTTTCAGCAATATTATGCACCACACCACAATGGTCAATGCGCAGAGATCGGATCGCAAGAAGCTGTCCCGGAAAATTAGGACCTCACTGACCCCACAATACGCCAAGTTCTGCGGAGGATGTGGAAGGCATTTACATCTCAACAGACCTATTTTAATAGTGGGATCATCAGGCACATCAAAAGGGTGTACTAGAAACTTAAAGTGGGATCTACCAACAGGACAGTGGCAAACATGAGGGAGGAGTTTTGTATCTTTGCAGTCAGAGTATATGCAAAGGGTCCCTGGTGAAGGACTTTCCAATCCAGTAAAGTGAACTGGAGAGTTAAAGCCAAGACCCAGTCCACTCCTACCCTACTAATGACTCCTACATCTGGAAGAGAAAACCTGAGTTTTACTAACAGCTCTCCAATATCCTTTAACCAAATGACCAACTGTGAATGACTTGAAAGGGAGGAAACTCACCTGCAGATGGAGAAAACAATGCATTGGTGGTAAGACTACACAGCAAACAGGTGGGGAAAATGGAGCTAACTATACAACTAACCTAATAAAATGGATGCATTTGTTAAGCAAGCAAACACAGTACAAATGTGAAAAGCAGGAGCTGCTCCACAAGATGGAAATACTAAAGCAGAAGATTAGCAAACTTGATGAACAAATGTTGACACTTATGTCAGTCGCCAGGTTGAAGCAGATAACATTCCACCTAATATTGCTGGCAACACAATAACAACAATCTTGAAGTGATTGAGTATGATGTGGAACAAGAAGAACTTAGTGCAGCAGCAGCAGCAGCAACTAATGATGGCAATGGTTCTGTTGAGTACCATTATGGAAAGCTTGAACTTCATGTGAACTCACCAGTCAGAAGATTACCAAAATCTGGTACCAGGAATAATATAGATTCAAATGTCACCAAATTTGAAGAGACCCTTTTATTAGCTAGTTTTATGTTAGAAGAATCTCAGAAAAGCTTCCAAATACTGCAGGATGAAACTTATTAGTTGACCGAACAAGTTGATAATTACAGGAAGAATTGTCCCAAATGAAAGTAAAATATGAAAAAATAAAATTGTCATAAATAGACCCAATGGCAGAGCTTGACCGTGTAAAAGTAGAACATAAAGATGAAGTATCTCGCCTTTTGTTAAAACCAGGAAAGAAAAAAACAAACAGAAAAAAATGAAAATAACATGAATAAATAAAATAATACTAAAGTACCCCTCAGATGCTGGGTATGTTGTACACACCATGAAAATGCCCTTGTAGACGACCGCTGCCTGAACATTTTGTGGTCTCATGAGGGGAGGAGGCAAGTATGGTTGGAAGAATATTATTCTGGGACATTTCAATGAAGTAACTCTGCCGGCTTATGAATATGCATATTTGCATGCACACACACGGGCTATGCAAATATGGCTATGCAGCACACATATAGAAGATATATAAGCAGCATCGATAGCAGTAGTATAAGTGGCCTAGTGTCTAGTCATCAAGTGGATACCATGCTGTACACACTAACAACCATAACAACCAGTCCGACCTCAAACAACACAACCAACCTCAGCCAACCCAACAATTGTAATTTTGCTGTTTCATAAATTTTTGGCGGTTTTGGCCAAAATAAAATCACATGCTCCCCAACCTTCGTTGAGCTGAAGGAACCACCACTATTTGCCACGTTGTGAATTTTCAATCTAAACAATGGTCTCTCAGTCCTTCAGAATGCTCCGATTGTGAGAGTTGATCGGGCTGGGCTCCATGCTGAAAGGAATCACTATTTGCGAAAAAAAAAAGAGTTCTTGGCACAACCACAAGGACACAACATGAAATAAGCAACACTTTCGATTCCTGTATGAAAAGCTTTTTAAGGCTACTGCCTTTATATCACCACAAACGAAATTGCACGAATATGTAGAGTACAAAAAGTCACAACGAGGGTCACTCGTTTGGTTGGGAAGGCACAGAGAAAGAAAGATGAAATTAGTCTGATATGAATTCAGACGATATAAGGGAGGCAATTACAGATCTTCGTTGCAGGCACATTTACTAGTTAATGGTTTGCTTTCTAAGGTTTGTTGACAAAATTATGTGGATTTGCAAAGATTCTCTTTCCATCTCTGATCAGACCAGCAAGATTCAACAAGCCGTTTTCGCAGTATTCAGTGTCTCTCTCTTACCACTGAAAAATCTCCCCTCTGCTTTGAACTGACTGCTTATATAGAGTAAGGCAGAGAAAAAACAATTTCAGACATGCCCACAAATTTTAATATGTAAATCTCCTTGACCACCATGCATTTTTGTCTAATCCCTGAACCTCTGTGGGATAACGCTTCTCAGGTGGTACTATAAATGAATTTGGATTCCCTGCTGAGTTTTCCACAGAAAAATGTCAATCACAATATTAAAATTTTGCAACTTATTAAAAAACAAAAGTAAGATTTACTAATGAGTAAATAGTTGAATTAGATGTTATTTTGAGTTTTCCCTTTTCCTTTAAATTATTTTTTGTATCAAAAATCCTATGCACTTTTATTGGCCACAAAAAAATGCCCTAAAAGCTCTGTTTTATGTCCAAATTATTTGATTATCTGTCTTTGTCTTTCATACCAGAGGGAATTTATATATGTTGAAATGGTCTCCTCAAGTTGCTATGCAAAGAAATCTACTTTAACCTTATTCATGCACCAAAGACTTATGTTCCTTCCTGGATGTGAATAGAGCCATATATTTGTCGCTGCCTCCCACCAGACACGACTTGACACAAGGTCAAAAGGATGTGAATAGAGCCAATCAGTATATTTGCCACTATTTCTTTTCTTTTTAACTGAATTTACCAGGTTTGTACATTTACAAAAGGCTAATATGTTCTCTTAATGACAAAAGCAATAATAAGTTCAATTGTTTCAACAACTTTTGAAAAGAAACTTATCTGTTTATGTTTCTATATTATTGTCAACAAATAAAACTCTTTATTTACTTTTAGAATTTTTCATGTTACAACTGCACAGAGAAAACAAAAGAAAATTTTCTTTTGAGAAAAGGTAATGAATTAACTCTCATGTTTCCACAGCTCCAAGGAATTGGAATTGCTTCCTTTGGATACTAATGAAGATGGATCATTAATCCATTATAAGATGGACAATATTGTGCACAAGCTTCCCCATCCACAAGCATTAAAGGTAAAGTAAGAAAAGAAATATGTTTTTTGTCAGAAATTAATTTGTGTTTATTTTATCTTATTCATTGCTGATTGATCAAATAAATTCCTACTTGTAAATGTTTCAAATATTTTCAATATTACTGTTTGAATGAAACTGAACAGATCATAATTCCAGTGAATGCCTAAAATATAGATCATCATCATCATCGTATGCTGAGAGCACATATTCCTTTAACTTTCTCACCATCCATCCCCAGTGCTCTTGGCAAATCCTTGAGATGGTATTGTTATATTCTGAGTTGTGGGCGAGAAATGCGTATGGTTGCAAAACAAAGAACGTATAGATACTCACAATAACACAGTAATGATGTTATAGAAAATTTTTATAAATAGATTAAGTACAGAGAGTAGAATGGAGAAATATGTTTACAGTTGAGGAATGAATTCAGTGGTAGTAGATACAAAGTTCATGTACTGTATTTGTCTCGTGGTGAAGGGATAGTTACAAAGTTCTCGTGGTGAAGGGATGGTTTTCTTCGGAACTAGGGCAATGTTCTAAGCGGCGGCGATCGTTTGATGTATCGGATGACAGGCGCCGGACGGTGCGTAGAATCCTTAACACAGGTCGTGTGAAGGAACAAGTCTGTCTGATGATTATTTGGTCCGTCTATTTATATGTTTTTTGTAGGCTCACAAACGGCAATTTTTGTGCCCCGCAGGAAGCGTTCCGATTGGATATTTATTAATGTATTTTTTTTTGTTAATTTATCGCAAACGGAAGTTCTGCGCGGAGCCCATGCGTGAGCGACTAACTTTTCATTTTGAGTTGAGAACTCGACGTGTTAACTTCCGTTTTTCTTTTCTTTTCTTCTTTTCTTTCTTTTTGTTTTTTCAAATCAAGGCAAGATCTCGTCTTGTAACAGTATTCTGTGTCTGTACAGTGCTCATTAATATTCTTATTGTAGAATAAGTATATATAAAGATTATTTTATGGAAGTTCTGAAAAGATAAAAAGAAAGTGGATGATTAAAGTAATTTTACCAAATTCAAACTAGGTCTGAAAGGTATTTTATTAGATTTTAATCTGGAATAGGTTTGCTGGGCAAAGTATTTAATCACCCGCCACAATATTGTATATATGTAATACAAGATCGTTTTAAAATGAGGTGCCCTACTGGAAGCATGCCTCCTGGGAGTGATGCAAAAAAATTGCCCTGTTCTTTTGTCATTCCTCTTCAGGCACACCTGGATAGTCAACCTAAACCTTATCTCATTTAGGTATGGGGCAGATTCTGCCTGGGAGAAAAACCTCTCCCGAACATAGCTAAGTAACTTTTTGACCTCTATAACCTGCAAAGGTTGGTTTATTAAGGTATTTATTTAATCAACCTCCACAGTATTGTCATGTCATACAAGATCAGTTTAAAGTGAAGTGCTCCACCGGCAGCTTTTCCTATTTTATCCAGGGTATGAGACTAAACTGCATCCAGTTTTCAGGACCCAGTTTTGGGGAATATGCCATTATTCTCAAATCTATTTTGTCCCAGAGTGATAGTACCTACTAGGGTCTCATCTATGGGTCAGATTGATGTATTTAAAAATGATTAGTATTAAATAGAAGCAAATACTTATATGCAAGCAAATGATTATTATTAACTAGGAATAATTTCTTGAAATTTTATGATTGTGTATAAATTATTTGTATAAGATAAGAATATTTGAAACTATATAACTGTGACAAGGTAGAGCTCTCTAATGTATAAGAGTTGCCTCCCTTGCATTAATCCTGTATCATATCATTCATTACTTAATAAATATACAAGTAAGAACCTATCTCGTGCGTCCCGCGTTTCTACAAACACATACTTAATATCACATGGTGGCAGCGGTAAAAAAAGAAATAGAAAAAAAACACAAGACAACAACCTCAAGAAGAAGGAATATTGGATATAAATCTAAAAAAAAAAAAAAAAAAAGTGAGTACACCATGATAAATTTTTATTGAAAAAACAAAAAAAAAATGGCGACTTCAAATATTTTATTACCAATGTTAGACTGGACGAATGAAAACAAACATGACGCCTTCAGCGAATGGGTTGACTTTATGTCATCCTACTTCGTAATTCATAACGTAGAGGAAAAATTGAAACATAACTATATATTAATAAGCACGGGACCAAAGGGTCGCGAAGTTATTAAAAATGCTCAACTCACGACCGAGCAAAAAGAAAATTCAAAAAACGTATTCAAAGTTTTTGAAACACAAATGATTCAAAAACCAAATAAATGGGTTGAACATTTGGAGTTCACTTCATTCGAACAGAATGACGAAACAATTGACGAATACTTAGTCAGACTGCAAACGAAAGCAGATAGATGTGAGTTCGGTACCAACAAGGACGAAAGACTCCTAGAACAAATTATAAAAGGACTAAAATGTTCAGATGAAAGGAGAAATTTAATAAGCAAACCTAACCTCACACTAGAGATAGCTATCGAAAACATAAGAGCATACGAAGCTACAACCAAAAATAATACGCGCTATAAGGACGCAAGCGAAATGAAAGCGGGAGTATTCCACGAGATAGAAATGAAAAGGACCAAACCGTGCACAAGATGTGGAAGAAATCACGGAAAAAGAAGAGAAGACTACTATGCCTTCAACAAAGAATGTAAAAGATGCCGTGGACTACATCATTTTGAAAACTACTGCCTCACAAAAATGTATACGCGACAAAATAGCAAATACAGTCCAGATAAAATAAGACATAGAAACAGAAGTCAAAGCCCACACAACAGACACAGAAAGCAGAATATTGCTAGGAGAAATGTGGACGCCACTTATAAAGTAGAAAATGAATACAAAGAGGATGATTTATACCTATACACCATAAATAAAGAGAATGGTGACAACAGAGAAGAGATATTCGCCAATATAGACTGCGAAGATGCAGAAAAAAGAGAATATAAAATAAAAATGAAAGTGGACACTGGGGCAAACGGAAATATAATACCATACAGGATGTATAAAAAAATGTACCCCCAAAACAACTATGGCAGCATAGAAATACCGACCAACGTAAAAAGGGAGATAACCACTCTATGGGCAGTAAACAGTACCAAAATAGAACAATATGGTTCCATAATACTGAAAATTAAACATAAAAATTCACCGACTATAAAGACAAAATTCTTTTTATGTGAAAATGAAACGGCAATATTAGGTTTAAGACCATCCATACAGCTGAGATTGGTGTAGATCAATTGTAGTATAACAACAGTTGAAACAAAAAGAGAAATAAAAAATATAGAAGACCTGGCAAATGAATACCCGGACAGATTTCAAGGTATTGGAAGCTTCCCAGGGTAACAAAAAATACACATTATTGATCATGCAACACCAGTCATCCAACCTCCAAGAAAATGCCCTGTTCACATAAGAGAAGAATTAAAGAGAGAACTTGAAAAAATGGAAAACATAGGTGTGATAAAGAAGGTAAATGAACCAACAGACTGGGTGAATGCAATTGCATGTAGCAGGAAGAAAAATGGTGCATTACGAATATGCTTAGACCCAAAACCACTGAACAAATGCATCAAAAGAACACACCACAAAACCCCAACTCTGGAAGAAATTTCTCATAAACTGGCAGGTGCTAAACACTTCACAAAACTAGATGCAAAACATGGATACTGGGCTATACATCTAGATGAAGAATCGAGTCTGCTCACATGTTTTAATACTCCGTTTTGTAGATACAGATATTTAAGATGTCTGTTTGGTCTAAAGATGTCACAGGACATATACCGACAAAAAATCGATCAAATCCTGGAAGATTGTGATGGAGCCATCGGAATATCTGATGATGTCTGCATATACGGCAAAACAATTGAAGAGCATGATAGAAAATTGAGAAAGACAATGGATACAGCCTGAAAGTATGGACTTGTTTTTAATAAAGAAAAATGCAAAATAAGACAAAAACAGATAAAATTCTATGGTCTTATTTGGGATGAAAATGGTTCCCACCCAGACGCAGAAAAATGTGACAAAATTAAATCAAAGCCGATACCCGCCAACCGAGAAGAACTACAACAGTTCTTAGGTATGATCCAATACCTAAGCCCTTTCATACCAAAACTCAGTTCCAAAACAGCCCCACTGAGGTCATTACTCAAGAAGGACACTGAATACCAATGGAACGAAACCATAAATATAGCTTTCCAAAATTTGAAAGACCATATCCATGAAAATATATGTCTAGTCTACTTCAAGCCAAATGCAAAAACAACGATTCAGGTAGATGCAATCATGTCAGGACTAGGTGCAACGTTAATCAATGATAACAAAATTGTTGCGTTCGCCAGTAAAAGATTGACTGACACTGAATCACGATATGCAAATATTGAAAGACAGCTACTTGCAGTGGTATTTGGTTGTGAAAGATTTCATACATATGTATACGGAAAAGAATTCCAAATAGAATCAGATCACAAACTACTAGAAAACATACAAAATAAAAACATTGCACAAGCACCCCCAAGACTGCAAAGAATGCTATTAAGACTACAACCATATGATGCTCAGATCTTATACAAACCTCGTAAAGAGATGAGAATACCAGATTATTTATCGAGAACACAGCCAACACAAGGTGAAGAAATCGAACTTGACCTAACAATACATACTGTTGACATAACAGTACAGAAACAAATAGAACTACAAGAAGCTACAGAAGAAGATGAAGAGTTGAAAATACTAAAACAAGTAATAGTAAATTGATGGCCAGAGGATGTAAAGGATACACCTAAACTTATAAGAAATTACTGGTCAATGAAAGATTGTTTATCTGTACAAAATGGATTAGTGACTAAAGGTGAATGTATAGTCATACCAAAAAGTATGCAAAACACAGTCCTTAAAAGAATTCATGATGCACACCAAGGGATAGAAAAATGTTAGCTAAAAGCAAGAAATAGCGTTTATTGGAGAGGAATAAACAAAGACATAGAAATGATGGTAAGGTCTTGTGAAATATGCAGGGAACACCAAAGAAAGAATACTAAAGAGACTATGATCATTAAAGAACACTCAACCAGGCCATTTCAGAATATTGCAGCCGATATCTTTGAAAGATAATGGCCAACAAATTCTACTCGTTGCTGATCAATACAGCAAAATGCCGTTCGTAAAGACAATGAAGAGTGTCACGAGTGCAAGCTGTATCGAATACTTGAAAGCAATCTTCGCTGTCCATGGTATACCAGAGCGTCTATATACAGATAATGCCAAGTACTTCGTATCAAACAAGTTCCATAATTTCGCGATAGAATGGGAATTCACGCATATCACATCAAGCCCGAGGTACCCACAGTCAAATGGATTCATTGAACGAATGGTCCAAACAATAAAAAATACATTAACAAAGGCCAAACAGTCAAAAATGGATTACCAAATGGCTCTCCTATGCCTAAGAACAACTCCGCTTGATAATCACTTGCCATCACCAGCCGAGATCCTGTACAACAGGAAAATAAGAACAATGATCCCAACCTTGTTGGATAAAAACACAGTAAGAGACAACCAAATCCGTGAACGGATGAGTACCAAAAGTAGGAAGCAACAACAATATTTCAACAGAAATGCAAAAGACCTTCCCGAATTGATGATAGGTAGCAAAGTGTCTTTCCTTCAGGAAAACGACACGTGGCAGACAGCGACGGTGGTAGACAAATGTACTGAACCGCCTAGCTACATCGTCAAAATGCACAGCGATGGAAAACTTCAGACGCAACAGAAGACACTTACAAGAGATATGTAGTCCACTAAGAAGAGTTACCTTCAATCTACCAGCCCAGAGGACTAGTCGGGATGAGCCAGCATCACCATCCCAACAGAGCAATGACCCCACAGAAATAGATAACACCAATACAATAACACAACACTCCCAGCCCATACAACAGCAGACACAACCCGACAAAATACAAGAGCAACCACCAACACCAACAAACCGGCATGTGAGAACAAGAAACCCCCCAGCAAAATATAAGGACTTCATTATATATAAATAAATAAAAATAAAATTAAAAAGAACAAGGTTTATTTGACAAGAGAGATATGACAAGGTAGAGCTCTCTAACGTATAAGAGTTGCCTCCCTTGCATTAACCCTGCATCATATCATTCGTTACTTAATAAATATACAAGTAAGAACCTATCTCGTGCGTCCCGTGTTTCTACAAACACATACTTAATATCACAATAACTGTGTGCAAATTATTTGTATCAAGAATTATTACTTGAAGTTATAATTGTTGATTATTATTTTTACTATTATTATTCACTTGAAGCCATATAACAAAGTAAAACACTGACTTCAGGATTAAATAAACCTACAAAGGTTTCCATGTTGTAAAAGCAGCCAACAAAACCTATTTTATATTGAAAAGGTAGTTAAATTTCACCTTCTATTTTTTATTTTAAAGTCTTACAAACTCAATCAGAAACAAAAATGAATCCAGTTTTACAGGAATCATTCATATAGAAATATTATGATTTTGATTTATTTTGATTTCTTTCAGAAAACAAATACAGGGAAAATAATGAGTTTTTCATTTTTTTTCATATTTGCTCATAATAAGGACTTAAGATTTTTCTGAATTAAAATTATGATTTATTTCATGATTATTTCATTTTATTAACATTATTCTTATTGAGTCTTTAGATTTAAAATTTATCATTTTCTTTATTAACCAATATTTTTTGAGAAATTAAATGTTTCTGAAAAATCACTGCAATAGAAGATTTGTCTGTGATTTGATTTTTAAAAAATGTATAATAGTTCTGTTCTGTTGCCCTGGGAGAAACTTTTGTTGAATTTTGCTCTCATTCTCCCATCAGTATTTGTTTATTAAATAATATTCCTTATTTTACTTTATGTACCTTAGCCTTATATGGACACAAAAACAGCTGATATTGACTTGTGGCCAAGTCATGCCAGTAATCAAAACTGTGGTCATAAAGTGACCAAACTGACCAGAAGTAAAAGTCTGCAGTTGATTAGTGCAGAGAGTTTTGGTAAACCAAATTTTATTCCTCAGCCAAAACTTCTGGAAAACCTTGAAGGATACTTGAAGAATCAGTTAGCATTCATCGATGAATCAGCTGAAGAAAATGGGAATATAAGCCTGGAGGTCAGTATGCAGATTACTTATTATGGATAATTTGTTAAAGCTTGGTATATGTATAGCAATCAAAAATGCCTTTATATGTATGAAGCAATCAAAAACTGTTTTATATTTATGAAATAATCAAAAACTGCTTTGTATGGATGAACCAATCAAAAACTATTTCATATGCATGAAGCAATTTTTGTAGTCAAAAACTACTTTGTGTGTACAAAACATTCAAAAACTGCTTTGTATTTATGAAACAATTAAAAATTGCTTCATATATATGAATCAATTAAAAATTAATCTGCATCCTTACTAAAATCTTTTGAAAGACCTTTTTTTTACATATTAAGAAAATATATCTTAATTGATATATATTTGTAACATGCAGGATCAGATAGATTTAAGTCTAATTATTTTTTTTTGAGTGAATATGATTTATTTTTATAATATCAAAATAATGCAGTGTAAAAATATTTGTGAAAATTCATCCTTTTGGTTTCCCTACAATATATTTCGATAGCAAACCAATCTTAGCGTTTTAAATTTCCTCCTTTTCTTTAGCTAAAAACAGAAACACTTTTTAAATTTTTGTCTGAAAAATTGAGTTATTGATATTCTGTGACAAAGAATTTTTGCAAATACCATGATAAAATGTTAATTTTCTTATTGTAAATTAGTGCCAAAGACATAGTTACATTTATTCAGTTAAATTCTTTCCTTTTTTTGTTTTTTTGGGGGGTGGGTATTTTTTTGGTAAGTGACATATTTTCATATTGAATATTGAGTGAGTTGTTAAAATTCTAGCAAAGCAACAGATCTAAAAAAGTAGAAATATTCCTAAAAATTTGTCATAATATTTTTCAAATATGTCCTCTTGTTGCAAAATTACTCCTTTATAATTATAGCTATACAATTTTTTATTAGATCAAATCATAGTTTGAAAACTTTATTAATCAATTTTATGATCTTAATATTCTAATTAATAAACATCTTAAAGACAAAGCAGACTGAGTTATTGAATATACATGCAAAACCACAGTTACTTATATTTTTGTCTTCTGCACAAATTTGTACTTTTGTATGGTTTTATCATTTGGACTCGAATGAAATACATGGACATACCAGTGTTGACCAACCAGCAAAAACTTATATTCATCAGCTCTATGTGGACACTGGGTGCTGTCTAAAGTAAAATAATTGTGAAAAGACCTTATTAAAATATCCACAATTATAATTTTGAGTTAAATATCATTCATTATTGTATAGAAAGTTTATGTGAATATAAAGTAAATAAAAGAAATCCTATGGAATAGTGCAACAGTTAATTTGCATGAAATAAAATTTCATGTTATTTACCTTTTAATCTTGAATTTTTCTTCCCAATTTTTCAGGTTTATCGAAAAACGTTTAATCACCTGATAAACAAACTCAAAACATACAAAATTTTATTATCACGAATTAAGATACAGTATGAAATGGCAATCGATGATCTCGAAAATCAAATTAAGAATTTACAACCTTTTAAGGTAAGTACAATAATATTGTTCTTAAAATTCAAAATGACTGAAATATATTTAGTATATGTTTAGAGGAATTATGCCAAGTTAGAGACTTAAAACAAAATGCAAAAAAAAAAAAAACTATGAATAAAATATAATTATGAAGATTTAATGTCATCGAGAGCTGATATATGCACTTGTTGAAATTCTGTCCCTTATTACAGCTGATAGAGTACTACCTCCTCATATTACTCTCTTAGGAATTCACAAGATGCCAAAATCTTGTAACAGGATATATTTATCTCAGCTCTACAAAAACTCATTCAGAATGTGATGGTGAATTGTTGTCTAAATTATGCAAACATGAAAATAATACTATTATCTCACTTTATCAGCTCTATTTACTAAAATTAGATGAAAATATCTTGAAATACTCGAGATGAAATATATTCAAGGAAATTGCCATTGGTTTCAATCATGGCATCCAGATGACTTTGGAATTTCCTGCTAGCGTTCTTGTTTAAATTGGTAAATGCTGCCTTTATCTTGACTTTCAGTTCATCTTTGGTGTTAAACAGTTTTGCTGGTGTCTTGCTTGACTGTGATCCATACATAATAATTGAGCAGTACTACCTCCTATAAACATTTGATGTTGGCCTCTGTGTTGAGTATGAGGCCATGTGGCAATATACATGTAAATGGTAGCATAACATCACCATCGCTTATGACTACCCAAAACACCATAATGCGAACTGGGTATTTGGTTTTTATCACTATCAGTGCATCTTGTAGGGTAAAAGCAAGCCAATGGTTCTTCTGTGAGTTGACTATCTCAGAAAAACAAAGCATGTTTGGTTGAAGATGCTTGGATTTGTTGAAAAACTTTGTAGTGCAGTCTTTCTTCTTATTATTCATGGCCTGTGATAAAAATTGGCCCTTTCTCATCTTGTATGAAAAATACCAAATGACCTCATGCACTACCAACCTGATAAAAAACTCAAATACTCACATATCCCTGGTTATGGAGCTGATTATCTTGCTGGTATCATTGTCAATCATGGCCTGGATATCAGCAATGAAATTGTGAATTCTTTTCTTATCAAAACAATTAGATTGAAACTTCCAAGTTGCTGTACCTTTGTGATTATCCCTGAACTCATCCAATTAACTGGCAAATACTTTTAAAAATTCATGTTGTAGCAGCTTTTAGTGTGAAAGCTATGCAGTAGAGAATACTATTTCCAATTATCTGGAGGTGTAAATTGTATCATAATGCTGCTCTCCTCACAGACAAGTGTCCAAGTGATTCTCATTTGTTACACAGTCAGTAAAACCTGAAACAAGCAAAGAGCAGGTACAAAATTAATAAATTAAAATGGTGACTATTCACCTATCATACCCTGTGTATATATTTTTTCTGGGAGGGATTTCCTTAATGAGTTTTATTTTTAAATTTCTTATAAATTTCACATTTAATCTCTGAACAGAAGTTGATTTTGATGTCTTTTTTGTAAAGTTGGCACAAGATTTTTCGATTTTCATGCACAAATTATCAAATATTAAAGAACACACTTCAAGGCACCATACAGCAAAGTTTTCGTATTTCTAATTTTTTTATTGCATATACTGATATTTCCTGTTTAAAAGTTATTCAAAATTATTATTGTTTAACAGTTTATTCCAAATATTTTTGACCCTATATGTTGCAGTTAGATGGTTTTTAAACCCCTGAAAACAAGAAATATTTATTCTCAGTTTTTTCTAATTGCCTGAAATACTTGGTTAAGTATGATATGCAGGTTCAAAAGAGAATTGCATAGACATATGAACAGGAATTGGTTGACTGTTATAATTAGAAACTAAATGATCTGTTGGTTGAAAACAAATGAATCAACAACATTATAACCCTTTTAAACATACAACCTATTATTGTTTAATTTTCTCAAATTCATTTGTTTAGAGATTGTGGAAAGTAATGAAAATCTGAAGTTCTGCATTTGATTAGTGATTTGTTTGTTGAGGGAAAATTAATTCATCTCATATTTTAATTCTTTTAATTTATTTGGACACTCTTCTTGATCCCATGGGTTTGATTTTTGAACTACTTGTGCTTTAGTTGACTCCTCATCTTGATTTCTGACGAACTTATATACATCTCACTAGCCAAAACATGTGATGTTTGTTATTTTGGGACATACGGTTTTGAAATTTTTATTAGCTGCTACTTTGAATTGCGTCAAGTGTTCACCAAATATGATGAAAAATATCTGCTTTAGTTCAGAAATAGATCTTAGAAAAACAAAAAAACTGAAAAATGGTTGTATTTACAAAAATTTGTTCACACATTCTAGAATTTCTCTTTCAAGATTAACTTGTTCAATTAATCTATTCAATTCTATTAAGAAAAGTCTTAAATGTTATTATTAATGAATTGATATTAATTAATTGTGACAATCAGAATTTCAAATAATATTAAGAAAATAGTTTAAGAGTTTGAGTTAAGCATTTTTTTAATAATTCTTGTTGATTTTTAGCTTTTGTTTTGTGGTGGGTTTCAAATTTTTTTCCTGGATTTATTTGTTTTTACTTCTGACAATCAATGGTTAACTTTAAAGGCCATGAATATTTGCTGGAAACTACAAAACTGTTTAATATTCACTTTATATTTTATTTCAAAATTCTAAAAATTTCTTTGTTAAATTGTCTGCTTTTGAATTTCTATTCTGTCTTTCCTGACTGTAAAATTTAATTTTACTTACTATTCTGTTTCTTTTTTCTTTCAGGAAAAAATTGTTTCAACTGCTGAAAGTTATGAGCAGAAAATAATGGCTTTTAATGAACAAGTAAAACCAGGTATATGGTGAATTATTATTTTCCTCTTAAAACTCTGATATTTTATTGATATTCATTGTAATAAGTTATTCTAGATTTGCTTTGCTAATATCTTAATTTCCTTTGATTCATCATTTTTGCTTGAGAATATTTATGATGAATATATGTTTCTTTTTTTAATTTTTTTTATATAATAATCTCATTTTGTCAGTAATCCTTAATTCATGATTACTGAAAGTCACTTTTTTCTTGATTTTCCATTCACACTATTGTACAGCGTTGAAAAAAATTACAAATATTAGATCCTAAATTAACATATTATTTGTTTAGTCGTCAGAAATATTTTTTATATCACTGGAAATAAATCATTTATGAAATATAGTTTTCCAAGTTATGGGGTTGTTTAACTATCCAGTAATCTTAAAGGTCTTAATCAAATATTCAAAGATCTATACACATAGCAGTGTGTATATAAGGTCTCCCTAAAATCATATATAATAATGAATAGTTTGATTTTTTGCCACATGTTTTTTGTTTCACTGTAGATAATTAATGCTAAATCAAACAGATGTATAAAATCAATAAGTGAATCTTGCATTGATCCAAATGTCCAAGCACATGATCAAAAAGACAAGTAACATTTGCTCTGGAGCAGTAGACTTCTACTTGAACAGCATGATAAACTAAGATTCCAGCTCACAGATACTATACAGCTGAGAGTCGAGAGTGACACTTTGAATATAGGCAGTGCATTCAGATACTACATTGATTTTAAGCTGAACAGACTAGACAGAAAAGCTGAATAATCCCATCAATTTTTATGGGTACTATGATAGTGTGTATATATATATATAACTTACATTTGGGAATTACTCAAGGAGGCTGCACATTGTTTTGAACAAAGCCTGGAAGTAGTACTCTACAAAGAAGCAGCTGTAAGCTCATTTCCTATACATCTTACAAACCATCCAAATTAACATGCCAGGCACTGCTTGAAAAGTAAGAACAAATTCATAAACGACATTCTCCTATGAACTCCTGCGCATAGTTACACCAGTAGTATGTGACCAGTAAAATCTTACTTTCATCAGCTCTGTGTGTGGACACAAGATATTGTCGAGAGGACTTACCAAGGCTGATAACTTATTAGGATGGATGGCAAGAGAGATTTGAATGGAAGTTTTGTTGTCATTTTGCCTTGATGATTATGTTTTAAGAGATATGATAAGTTAGCCTTTTGAGATGATGCTCAATAACATTCAGAGATATATTCAAAATGTATAGAAAGTGATGCTGTATTTACCAAGACAGAATTGAACCATGAATAAAACATTACATTTCTTCAAAATACTCCCTTTCGCCATCAACACTTTATTCCAGTAAGTTTTCAGTTAGTCAAAGCACCTATGAAAGTTTTGGTATTGTGTGAATTTGCATGGTCATATTTCTTTGAATCTCCACTGTGTCCTCGAATCTCTTACCCATCAGATGAATTTTCAATTACAGAAACAAGAGCAGCTAGGTCTGGGGAATATAGAGAGGGCTATGCTTGAACAATCATATCTTTCACCAAAAACTATTTCTCAAAAACTATTGAGATTGGTTTCATTTTTTTTTTTCTTGCACTAACTCATCTAGATGATGTCTAGACATCTGGGCATTATCACTTTTTATATAAGATGTTCAACTGTGCATATTTTTTCATTTAGATTTGAAAATGAAAAAAATCTGTCTTAATAGTTTTTTGCTCAAACTCAAAAATGTTTTTTTATCATTCATAAGAGATAGTTTAATTAAGCATCTAATAAGATGATGCATTATAAAAATAAAAGATGATATATTTGTTACATGATTAAGGAACAATTTTTATTTCAATCATTTTTCATTAACTATATTTTATCATTCAGTTTGGTTGGGCTTTGAACTATTCAGGTTAAGAGTTCAGGTGCATAGTATTGGGAACAGTTTATGCTCGCGCACAAAGGATATGATAATCACCATTGTCATAATAAACCCCTGACAGGAAATGGGACTGGAGTGTGGATGACGTCCTGCCCAGAAGAGATGGGCTGAGAATTTGAGGATTTTAAAAATCATGTCAGTTGTGTTCCACTCATGGTGTTGAGAAGAAGAAGTCCGACCATACAGTTGAAGGTTGACCTTGAACCATGGAGGCAGACAGTTGAGTTTTCTACCGTTGCAGTGGCGGTTAAGTTTTCAGGTCCCAAACAGCTAAGAAGAATTGAGATCTAAAACACCACGAAATGTGCCGAACATTGGGAGTGATGTTAGCATAGTATGATTACGAAAGACTTTTAAGAATTGTGTCTCTCTCCTCATGTTGAAGAACCAAAGTCAGAAGTTAATAAAACTTAACCGCCGCTGAACAACAGTGTTCGCCTGTGTTTTGTATTTGCATGTATTACAATTGTGATTGAGATCATCGTGATTATATAACATATTGAAATATTAAAAAGATACTGTATAGAATCTAATTTATATATATATAGTATGCTATTTAGTAATTATGCCTTTCTGTGTAATGTACTAGAGTTAATCAAAAGTGCTGTATTATTTTAGTTTCTTCTGTTTTGCAGCACATATATTATGTGACTAAAACAGTTCAAGCCATGGTATATACCCACTGTGGCTGGAAGTATTGTGGTAATTGGTGTGCTGATATATTGTGCATTGATTCGCTTCATGTGTGATTTAAAAATCTCACAGATATAATGGCAATGTCGTCTAATTCTGGAACTTATGTTTTATGAGTTGTAATTGGGTGATAATGCTCTGGTAGCCACCAAAAACCCCTGTTGTTCAAAAAGTAAAGGCACATTTGATCACATTGCAGTAACAAGATATTTCACTCAATTTCACTCAATTTACAAGAAATTTGAAGATCCGACAAGGTCATGTCGGCATAAAACTGTTGATTCCATGCCTCTATAGGCAAATGAGATGAGTTGAAATTAGAGAGTATGAGGTCATCTCTGCATCTCACAGTCTATTGAGGTTTGTTATCTTGAAAACCTTGGCAAAACCATTTGGAGCAGTCAAATTATGCCTCACATCACTAAAATATTGCAAAACTTCTGCCAAAGTATCAGGCGAAAATTGTTCAAAATTTTAGGCCAACCTTTTTTTATTTGTTTTCATTTTATTCCCAAAATAACTAAAACTACAAAAATGACAAACACTTATATATATATATATATATATATATATATATATATATATATATTACCATTACTCTTATTCAAACCATCCAAACTGCATTTCTCTTTGCATGGATAAACAAGGGGGCATGTTCTGTAGGGGTTGGAGCTTTGGCCCCTGTATCTGAGAAATCAGCTACTGAGCTCAAACCCAAACCAGAATGACTTAGATCCAAAAACATTGTTAACTTAATGACATTTAATGTTAAGACTTCAAATACAATAAACTCGTTTTAAGGGCTGACAGCATCTGCAGTTGAGCATGATATAGACATCATATATATAATTGAACATGTGCCAGGGATAAACAAGACATCATCACCTACTACAATGAGCTGTTTCCCTTGTCCAACACATTCCCAAATACAATGTTTTAATCATTGGTGGAGACTTGAATGTTCCAGTAGGCAAAGATAAAAATAATAATAACTGCTTACTCAACTCAACAAGCAGAAATGCATAGTCAAAACTACATATTATTAGCAATAAAAGTACAATAACTGTAAGAAACAAATTTAATATTCTTCAGAAGATATTTGAAACACATACTCCAAATGACAAATATGAAAACTTTATAATTGCCCTCATAGAAGCAGTAGCTGAGTTGTAACATATTGACCTTCGACCCGGCCGTCAATTGAGAAACAGGTGCATCCGGTCAAAGATATCACCTTGACATGTAGACAGGTTGAATTTCGTGCAGATGTGACGCCTACAAGAAGCAGGTGGGCATCAAACAATTATATAACTCAGTGCCACAGACAGTTCAAGGCATTTGAAGTTCGAGATGCAGTTCAAGGCAGTGAGAACCAGCTCCCAGCAGAGGGCTTGGGCCCTCAGGACCCCCAGTTGAGCAGCCCAGCAGAATGAGAAAAGAAGTGCTGCTATAGTCAGAGGAACTGGGTGTCAATATGTTGCAGTCTGTTTAGTCTCCAACTCACCTCTTACACACAACCCTTTTGAATAAAGTGTGAGAGATATATTTTTCTAAAGAAGTGTGTTCGTTTGTCATTATTGCCCACTTTAAGATAAATGCTTTTTTTGAAAAAGGTATTTTTTGGGGGGGATCTGCATCCAGAATTTCTTAAGGGTTCCTTTTTTTCTGTTACTAACCCTTCAAGGTTTGATAACTTGAGGTGTTGGCAAATTAAATATGTCACTCAAAATTTCCATTGATAAATGTATTTGTACATTTTCTTCTTTGGCAAATCTGTGTTTCAATTGATCAACATGTCTTTTATGTCTCCAATGTAAGTGGTTTTTCCCAACCTGCTTATAATAACACCATCTTTCGACATTTCTTTATGAGAAATATACAGCCTGAAAAAAAATTTATCTCCAGGTTTAAAATATCTGTTTGAAATTTGTTTGGTGTTTTTCCAAACATTTATTTTTTCGACCTGGCAACAATTTATCATAAATTGATCTTACTCTTCTACCAGACATCAATTAAGCTGGGGATAAACCCGATTGTGTATTTGGATTTGGGATCATTCTATAGATCCTGAGAAATTGTTGTAAATTTACATCCTCATTCTGCTCTCTATTAATTTTCTTTAATCCACACAATTTGCCCATTTGACCTTAAGGGATGAATGTTGTATATTAACCCTTGACTGAGCCGTTAATCAGAGATGTACCTGTGTAAATAAACGGGAGAAGAAGTGGAAGCAAGTGGACGTTATGAAAAAACATAAGCAGGTGCTGGCAGCAGTTGAGTCAGTTGGATACAGGAAAGCCAGAGTAAGAGCCAGCTTGCAGACTGAGGGCTGTGGCCCTCAGCGCACCCTGGTTGAGCAACCCCAGCTAAGATGCGGAAGAAGTGCAGCTAAGGTCAAGAAAAGATGTTGGGTCAATATAGCAGTCTGTTGCTGTCTCCACTCATCTCTCACACACCACAGAAACCTAGAGAATAAAGTGTGATCTATATATATATATATATATATATTATAAAGAAGTGTATTCGTTTGTTCATTGAAGTTCGTAAATCATCTTTGATTATGTTCTTAGTTGGGTCTATGAGACTATACAGCAATATATTGGTGTAGTAACTTGTTCAGTTGAGTAGAATCTACAAAATTTTGCAAATTCACTTGAGGTAAAGTGTGTTCCATTATCACCACTCTCTCCTTGTACCTTAAAAGCATTTTTTTTTTTGTATTTATTTCAAGCAGATGTTACCTGCTTTTTAATTTTCACAATAAAATTTTCTTTTTTTAGCTTCAATCCTGACTGTGCTAAATAAGACATTTTAATTTCATTTCCCAATCTTAGCGATGCAATTGAAGTATCTTCTAATTGTCCATTGAACTTGGGAATAAGTCTAGACACCCATCTGCATGTCCTAATTCGTTTGAAGTTATATTCCATTTTAAAATCATAATCTAACAATACGGTTCCTCAGTATTGTAATTGACTTGCTGTATATTTAGGGATACCTTTTTTAGAACCGTAAATGCTTGATAATAGATGGTGGTCTCTTTGTAAAACAAAAGTTCCTCTATGCACCATCATATGGAATTTTTTTACGGTAAAAATTATTGCGAATACCTCTTTCTCAATTTGACTATACTTTTTTCTGCTGCTAGCAAAGTCCTAGATGCATGCACTATAGTCTTCATTTTTCTATCTGTAAATTAATGTAAAATAACCGCACTAATACTGGTATCACTAGCGTCTGACACTACCACTATGTCCTTTTTCAGGTCGCAATGTGTTAGTGATAAATCTGAAGTTAATATTGCAATGATTTTTTTAAGGATTTTTCGCATTCATTTGACCAATTCCACTTAACATCTTTTTTAATGAATTATTCCTTGAGGCTTGCCATTTATGTACATAAATACTTTGATTTTTTACAAGTCCTAGAAATGCTTGCAAAGTAGACATGTTAGTCAGAAGAGGCATTTTTTTAAGGTAAAACACCTCTCATTATCCGGTCTTCACCCATTTGCATTAATGATCTGCCCAAGATATTTTTATGCACGTCATAAAAATTCCCACTTGGTATCACTTTGAAACCAAAATCTTTAATTCTTTCAAAAAACTTTGCTATGTGTTCTGTGTATTCTTTCTATTTTTACTCTTTATTAAAATGTCATCAAAATAGGCTACTGAAAAATCAAGTCCTGCCAGCATAGCATCTATTATCTGCTGGAAAATAATAGGTGTGACTATAACTCCAAAAGTAATTCTATCAATCTTGTAAAGTCCTTTATGAGTATTTATTGTATGTAATTTTTTACAACTTTTATTTACCTCAATCTGAAGATATGCATCAGAAAAATCTATTTTCAAAAAGAATTTTCTACCATTCAAATTTTCAAATATCTTTTCCTGGCATGGTAGAGGATAATAAAGGGTTTTTAAACTGTTGCTTAACCCCATGGAGTAATCTGCACAAATTCTAATCTTACTATTTTTCTTTTCCATGTAGACCATAGTTGAACTCTAATCATTATAAGCCACTGGTGAAATCACTCCAAAATTTTCAACTCTGTCCAGTTCCTTGTTAATACTTTCCAGTGCAGCAAAAGGAACACTACATTTTGGTTTGAAAAAAGGAACAGCATTATCTTTGATTTCAAATGTAGCTTTGATTTTTGAATAAACTCTCTGAAAGCACATCAAAGAATTAATTTTTTAGGCTCATTTAAAATTTTTCATCCGCCATATTTGTAATGGAGGAGGTAATTTTTATATCATTACAAAATAAGCTTATCAGTAAGTCCCACAAATCAAACAATTCTAATTTATTCCAAATAAGTTGGGAGTATCATTTTTAATACATATGCTTTTGCTTAAGCCAACTTGCCACTTACACTGACATTTACTGTTTTTTATCCTCTAAAAATAGGTTTATTGCCACAAAAGCTCCAAGTCATTTTCCTAGTTAAATACAAATAAGGTTTCCTTATAGTTTTCCATGTTTTTTCTTCAATTATAGAAATGTCACTTCCCATGTCTAACTGCATCCTTACACTTTTGTTATTCAATTTAAGGTCAATAAATTTTCTCTTCAGTATTTCATTTCTATCTTTTTTTGTCAGCATGAACTTAGTTGTTTTTTGCTAATTTTCTTTTTTAATTTTTGCAAAGCATCTGCCTATGTCCAACTTTTTAGCACCTGAAACACGTTTTGTCCTCGAATGGACAACAGATCTTGAGATGCAGACCACTACAACCAAAGCAATTAAATAAACTTTTTCTCGGTCCTCCTTTAATTTTTGATGAACACCTTGGACCTGAAAAACATCCCTCTCTTGAATTTTTGCTGTAACATGTTTTAAATTCATGATCCTTTCAAATTCCTCACCTACCACCTGCAACATTAGTTTCAAATCTGCTTCAAACTTTGATAATATACGAGTGTGAATTTCTGAGTCTCTTTCAGCTGTTAACCCTTTGACAAAAATTAAGCATTTAAAATTATCTGCTGTTAACTCATTCAGTTTAAATCTCTTGCATCCCCTACTGACAATACCAGTGTTGGGGGCATACTCATCATTTACTTTTTTTCATAAGGTTTAGACACTGGTTATCCCATACAGAATAAAGAGCTTTTTTCACCAAAACTTTTGACAAAATCAGAACTGTTTCATTAAAATATATGTTCCCTGTTTTTTAAGCAAAATATACTTGCAGTACTTTTCATGTTCTACTGGTGATAATTCATGTAAAAGGAGACATACCTTTTTCTCATCTGTCCATGTTTTAAATTCATGTCTGAAAATCTCCTCATGTCTCCTGAAATACAATGCAAAAGTTATAACTTCTTTGGGATTATAAGTGAACTCACCAATTGAATCATCAACTGCATCCAGAAAGAAAGAAATTGTTGAACTGTTTCCTTTTGCAAGAATGTTTCCAAAAGCTTGGACTATTGCATCAAAATTTCATGCCGTTATAGAAATTGATGTTCAAATCTTTTTGACGAAATCCTCTGTTGTTCTTGCTTGACAAAAGTTTTCATCACGTTTGCCAACTCCTCCATTTCACTGTGGTGTTAGTACTAAAAGAAAGTTTTTTCCTTTTCAGGTGAAGTCACTTTTTGCTAAAATTTAATTTTAGCCTCATACTTTGTCATAAAATTTTATGTTGTATTTGTCATAAATTCAAATTTTCATAACAACTTTTGTGTCATGGTAAAGGTGGCCAATTACTCACGCCAAGAGAAAGTAGGAGATATGTAATAATAGTGAATAAGAGGGAAGTCAAATACTTGGTAATAGTATATTTATTCGATAAGGAATTTATATGCATACTAACTCACCTCATCGGTCAGACTTTGTGTGCTTAAAATTAGGAATCATTACCATTGAAGCTTGCCAACAGCACAGATTCACTTGACTTTCTCCTGCTATTCATCCATATTGGTCAGTGCTCTTGGCCAGTCTTCTAGACAGCTTCCAGTATTTGCACAAAGCTGATGAATATAAGTTTTTGCTGGTTGGCTGACACTGGTGTGTCCATATGAAAGAGTCCTACAAGTTGTCCTTACTTCATCAGCAGTGCCCATCATGTCTTGCTCGTCTTATTTGGATGGATTGTAAGATGGGGTTAAATGGCCTTACAACTGCTATTTTTTAGGGTACTGCTTCCAGGATTTGTTCTAAACTGTATGTAGCATTCTTATGTAGAATTCATTTATATATTACATATCTTTAAGGTTATGTGTCCCGAGTGAGTGCCAGTTCTCTAAGTCTACTATTAAAATTAAAAGTAGAGATGTCCACTCCAACTCCAGAGCATAGTGAAAAGATGCAAATATCTTTTAAGTTTCATGATTTGATGGGACTATCTGTATGTTGCCTTTTCTGGGCTTTTGAGAGCACATCTCAGATCAAAATAGGAACAAGTATTTATGCTGAAGCTAGCTTGGAATGAACAATAATCTTTATTGTATAGCAAACATATTTTAAGGATAGTTATGATCATATCAATTTGCAGATCTCTAAAAAGAGAATGCTGCTTTGCTGAACATAAAACCGTTACTGCTATAATCCAAGTTCTAATAACAAGACAGCATTCACTAACTAAAAAATAGTTTCTTGTTAATTTATTAGTTCAGGGTCACTAAGTAAACCAGATACAACAAAAGTCTAAACACAATACTTTTTATTATTTAATCTTATATTAATCCTGTTTTATAATAACTTTTACTTTTGTATATAAATTACATATACTAAATCTAACTACTATTATATGACAAAGATAGTGCAATCATTTTTTTTTTTAAATAGACATTTGAAATAAAGTCTTTTTTGCATAGTATGGTACAAGAATTCTCTTCTTATGTTAATGAATTTGAAAATATTTCAGGTTTTCTTTTATTACAATGTTTTTCATGTTTATTTTCTCAGCATTATCTTTTCTTGGAATCTTCCAAGTGTTTATGACAACATCATTTTTTTTTTGTGTATCTCTTATGGAAGATATAAAAGCTGTGCAAGTGCAGAACTCTAAATTGGAGGAAGAAATAGAATTAATGGAAGAAAAACTTGTCTGTATTGAAGATGAAAGAAAAGAGACTGAAGGGAAGTTAAAAGAGATTTATCAGTTATATCGGAATGAATATGATTCTCTGAAGCTGCTGAATATTGAATATAAAGAGTTGGAAATTCTCTATTCAAATACTCAATATTCAACTGATTCCAGCAAGCCAGCAATAGCTGATAATGATTTGACTACTTTGAAAATAACACTCAGGTAAGAAAATGAAAAACATTTCACATGTGTAGCATCTTAATTCAAAATATATTAGGAAAGTTTAATTAAAAATATTATTTTGAAATCTATAAAATATATCTATATTAGGTCACATCTACTTCATATAGAATTTTACTCCAACAATGGTCATTTGTATTTAGATGGACATTTATAGTTGCAAATTATTCAATGAAATTTTCAAAAATAGAAAAATGAAAACACTTTATTTGGAATTGTCAGTCTATTAAAAATGCTTCTTAAGTTTTTGTAACTAAAACTTTCTAAAAATAGGAATTTTCAGATGTATTGAAGGTATTGAAACTTTTTGTAATTAACTGTCTTTGTTTTAAAATTGGGATTTCTCTATTCCTATTTTTCCTCCTAAAAAAGTTGAAAGTTTGGCAGGTATAAATTTTTTATATGTAATAAAATGCACAAAAAAATGCTTTGTGGAAGCTGATTTCACTATTGACATTTACTAAGTTTACTATGGAAAAAAGCTCAATTACTGCCAATGAAAGAATAAGAAGATTGTTTTAGCAATCTCCCAAGTGAAGAGGGCTTAATTTGAGTTAAAACACAAACCGTTGATCATAATTTCTATATTAATGTAGCATGTTATTATGAAACCTTTAAAATAGTCATATTTTTTAAAAACTTTTTTTAAAGATTTTGTGTTGATGGAATTTTGCAAAAACATATTTTATCATATCTGGTTTGCGCAGTTAGCCTTCTTCTTCTCATAGTATCTTTTGATAATTCTAGCCATTCCAAAAGTTTTTGATTGCACATGGTTGGATTCTCTTGTACCTTGTTTTAATCATAATTGACAACTGATGGTCATTCATTCATTCATGGTTTTATTTCAAGGGACCAATCACCACCATTAAAATTATTAAACCAGCTTCGAGCAATACAATCAGATATTGTTTTATTTACTTTAACTTCACAATTTTTTTGTACCCTAGTCTAAAATAATACCTCAAATATTCATTATTTCTGTATCTTCTATTTGAAATAATATCAAACACCTGAAATATTGGTACTGTCAAGCAGTAATGATAATAATGTTGATGATGACGTCTTAGATGTAAGTTTTAATATAAAGTTGTATAAAAAGGAAAAAACGTTTTTGATATGCTAATAATTGGATGATTATCCAAGAACAGCAACCAGTATAGCCAACCACAGCAGGTAGCTTTCACAGCTTATGCTGCTTCAGTCACTTGATATATCTGCCACAAACTAACACGTACCAAAATATCACAGAACTTTTTACTCAGTTAAGTAGCAAAACATTGGAATAGCAACTAAAACCCACTTGTTAGTTGACACACAATTCAAAGAAGCAAAGCAAATTACTTACAAACACACTGCACTTGAAGTAATAATAAAACAGTGTTTTTAAGTGATCCTTATCATACAAAATAAAACCAAATTTTTCTCTAACATTTTTTTCAAGATTCAGATTGTTGTTACTGTATGATGTACACCACTTCCTTTTAAGAAGCGAAAATTAGAATACATAAAAAGGGTCATAAAATCAAGATGGTAGAAGAAATGAAAATGATCAATTTTAACAACTTGGAAAAATGTATCATGAAAATCTTTTCTCTGTATACTCTCAGCATGAACCTGCAATAAAAAAATATTTCATCACTTTTAATTCTTTTTATGAAGTTCCAAAGGATTTTTGTTATTCACATAACCAGGCTCTTCAAAGTCATCTGTAGGTGTGTACCACCATGTTAAATGTGGCTTGTATTTCTTTTACTGCATCACAAAACTGAAAAACAGTATTTTGGCCAAACTACTATGACTACTGACAAAAATGATGCAGTTAGCACACGCAGATGATGTTCCCTTGGGTTTTTATTTAGCAATAAATTAACTAATTACAGATTTTTTTCTTTAATAGTTGAACATTCTGGCTTCATGAAAATATTTTTTATACTAGATAAAATTATTTAAATTAATGGTATTTTTTCCAAGCCATGCAGTGGAAAATGTTATGGAATAAGTTAATATTGAGAAAAAATTTGGAATGATCTTGTAATTTGCAATCCTAAACAAATGCCAGCTGAAGTCTAGCTATGCAAATCAATTTATAGTTAAGACAGCTCTTACAGACATCAACAAACTGTTGGGTATATCTAATTCCTGAATCATAGTAAACTACCACACTTATGGTCCAGAATTCCAGTTCTTTGATATCTGCTCTGACATTCAATAAGGCTGCATGCTATCACTTACCTTGTATGCAATTAATAGGATCACTTCTTATTGTGAAATAATACCCACAAACCGGGTTTTTGTTGGCCTGACCATTTGTCTAGTGGTGTGGACCCCGTTGTTAACTCTAACACATAGACATGTGAGCATTTCACAACTTGTACAAAATCTTTAAGAAATAACAAACAGAGGGTGGAAGGAAAGACACTGACAAACACAGGTTTACAACTGTAAAACTCAGGAATGTGAAGTCCAGCACTTTTAAGCATTCTGTGTGTATTTGTTTTGGCTAACTCAAGAACTCTGCAAAAGTCCTACACAGCTACCAAAAATGCTGACTCATCTGGCCATCGTCTCCATTGCTCTGTGTCTTGACTCCATGTTCTGGAGTCTCACTCTCAAATTCCCACTTTGGAGTTTCACTCCTAACTTCTGAAATGTCTACCCCCTCATGGTGGCCAGTTGAAAATATGACTCAGGACAGTGAAGCAAGATGTGGAATTAATCTTGGATCCTCGTCTGTATTGAGTTAGCTGTTGGAACTCATCAAGTTGATAGTCTCAGACCATCATGTTTAGCTGTCCTTCATTCAGGAAGCGATGATTTCAGTGGATGGAGTTTACTTAACCAAGCTAGGGTGAATGCTGTCAAATTCACACACATATTCATATCTAACTGAATTTAAGAAACCAGAATATTCAGAAGAAGTGCTTTGTTTAAAAATGTCAATTAGAATATTGTTGTCTCCTATTATGGATATGATATAATTTTGAATTGAGCTGTATATATATATATATCATTATCATATTGTGTTGCTGGCATGGATTTTCCTGACTCTCTCTTGTCATTCATCTCTATCATCTATTGTTTCTGGTAGGTCTTGTAGACTACATCCTGTGTCCATACAAAGATGTTGTAGATAAGCTCTTGTTGGTCAGCCAACACTTGCATGTCTGTAGGAAGGGATCCATAGGAGCACATCACTTATGATTTGGTTCTTATTTCTCCAGCAGTGTCTTAGATGTCTTGTTCATCTTATTTTTTGGTTTTAGAGATGGGGGATAGATGGCTGTACAGCTGCTGTTTTGTGGGATGTTTCTTCCAGAATTTGTTCAATATAGCTTATAGCATTCTTGTACAGTTCCCGTTAAGCTTTTTCTCTGTATGCTTAGCCAGCATCCATGTGGATCATCCATATAGTAGAAGTGATACAACTGCTGCTTGGAAGAAATTGCATTTTATTTTATCAGATAGTTCTGACTTCTCTATGATCGATAACCAATCATTAGCAATCCATGTCTTCACGAATTGCATATTGATGATAATAAATGTCATTTTCAGTAGATGAGACACTGCTTCCAAGGTATGTGAACTTGTCCACTGATTTCAGAGAACCATTATTTAGTGTGGAGATATCTCCTTTTTGATTAAAACACCTGTACTCTGTTTTGTCAGCATTTACATGGAGACTAATGCCACCCGCTGCCTGCTCCAGACTATGCTACAGAGTTTCAGCTGGGGTAGGTGTATTTACAAGAAACACTATGTCATCTGTGTAGTCTGTTTCAGTAATAGTTTGTGCAGAGTATTGTCTTTTTCTTGCCTTTTTCCATGTAAAGCTATTTTCTTTCATTAAATCAAATGATGTTCAATGTATCTAATCTAGGCAGATAATATGGGGCAATTGTATCCCCTTACAGAACAACAGCAACAATGTCAAAGAAGTTTGTGTCTGCATCCAAGGAGTGAACTTTTACTTTTGTGTTTTCATAGAGCATCATTATGCTTGTGACAGTTTCTTTGGGGAGACCATATGCTTGAAGTATTTGCACCATCTTCTCTTTAAGTATCGCATCAAATGCCTTGGAAAATCACCTTAAGTTATAGATAAACTTATAATGAAAATGATTAATAATCAACCTGACATCAAAGTAGGACAGTTTACTCAAGAAGAACTTGACATAGTACTAACAAAAATTAAAACCAGGAAAGATGCCGGTCTTGATGAAATACTGCCAGAAGTATGGAAGACAAAGAAATTGGATGACCTACTGCTCTGATACTTCAATGCTATATATTATCAGAACAGTATAGAGAGTTGGAAAAAAACCTGCATACTCCCTTTCCCAAAGAAAGGTGACCTTGGAATTGCCAAGAACTACCTTGGCATAATCCTTCCATCCATAGTGGCTAAGATTTATAATCCTTGGCTACTCAACTTCATTGAACCAGAAATTGAGAAAATTCTTAGAAAGAATTGTAGTAATTAGGGGATGCTTCAGTCAGAAAGCTTAATCCAGAACACTTGTATCACCATCCAGCACAAATGTCTCAAGCTTAGAAAAAGGGCCTCCTGAAATGTCTATTCCAAATCGTGAAATAACATGTCTCGCCAACCGCAATGCTTGAGTTCACTATGAACACTGCCCGTCTCTGTCACCCAGGCTCTTTTTATAGGCTTAGAGCTTTGCACACATCCTTGTCAAGTTTTGTCAGTCTCATGAGAATCTGATCGTGAGTTCTTAAAACATGACATTGGAGCAGCCATTTTTGCATTTGCATGCCAGGCACACACAAGCATTTTTTTTCAGGGGTTTGTCCATTTCTCTTTTACAAGAATTAAAACGGTTTTTGAAGAAACCAATCCACAACATCACTGATTCTGACAATCTGTCAAATCTTAGAAGGAATTTGTACAAAAAACCTCAAGATGACACTCTTATTTGTTGATTTCTCCAAGTCATTTGACTCTGTTTATATATATATATATATATATATATATATATATATATATGAATGATATTGCCTAAATATGGTTGAATCTTACACAAGGCTGCAGATATCGAGTACTAACTATTGTGATAATTATGCATAAAGCTAACTTGCTAATCACTTTTCAACAGCAAAGTTTCTAATTATTTACTTAGGTTGATCTGGCACAAGGCTATGATAGTTTGTTGCCCTGTAAAGATCAGACTTTTAACACAAGCAAATTGGTTTGCTTGATTAAGTTGTTATGCTGGGTGCTCTTTTCATAAATTTCATCATAAAACTTGTCTTTCCTGAAGCTGATATTTGGGATTTGATGTTATAACTAGAAAGTTATAACATTCTAAATGCAAGAGGTGCACCTCTTTCAAATCTCAACCATTGCTTCAATATTAAAGAGCTACAGGAACAAAATTTTCAGTACTAGAACTGCTAGAAGAATTCACTAATAAGAAATTAAACAAACACCTCTGAACCTGTTAGAATCTTTTGTTAATTTGAAATAAAATGTTCTTCAAATAATTCATTATATTAGTTGCAGTGACCAAATATATATTTCATCTAATATCAAAAATGCTTTACTTCAAGATATGGTACTTAATAAAACCATGAACTAAATGAGTGGCTGAAACCTTTTAGTCTTTGAATAGAATTTCAATAATTTCCTTTTCTTTCTACTTTCAGCCAGTCAGTAAAAGATGCTGATGCTACACAAGCAAAACTTGATCAGATGATTGCTGACTATGCTGATGTTGTCCCTAGAAGACAATATGAAGCACTGGAAAAGAAATATGCTGTAAGAAATCAAATAAGAATCTTTCATCATTTATCTCTGTGAATTCTGTAGATTTTCTAATCTAAACCAAAATACCAAATTGTCACATGTGTCTGGTCTTTAGAATTTTAATAACTACAAAAATTACTTTCCTTTCTGACATGAGGAATCTTTATTCAATTTATATAATCTGTTTTCTTTAATGTATTTAGCTTATCGGTCAGATTGTAATTATTTTATAATTTGCATTTTTATTTCCTTTTAAATACAAACACAAACACACATGTTGTTACTGACACTTTTCCATTAGTTACGTTGATTGCAAAAAATCTAAATCAAAATTCAACTAATAACTGTTTCATATATTTAAAAATGTTGAAATTGTGATGATTCTGATTTATCAATTGAGTGAAAGTTGTTTCTAAGAATAGAAACAAAATAAACTTAAAATATAAAGGTTAAAAGCTTAAATGAATTTTTTATCATAATCTAAATATCAAGTTTTGAATTTCAGGTGAAATGAAAGGAGAGTTCTGTAATGTTGTGGCTAACCTACTTGACCATAACAACATTGTGAGTTTGAACTCCAGTCACTTTTATGTTTATCTTTGAACTAATACCTTTACAAAAAGCATGAACTTCCTTATTACTCCAACTCTGAGTTTAATAGTACCATTACTGTTCTACAAAAATGTCTTTGGCATTGAATAACCCACAAAGCCTGATATGCTATTAAACAGAGGAACCATACCAAACCAAACCAAACCAGCCAAAAAGAAGCAATGCTATATTACTTGGCTGAGTCAAAGTGTTTTGGTATGTGCTAGTTTGCAGCATATGTATCACCTGACAAACAAATCAAAGCTATAGAATGTAACAGCTGTAGTTGTTTATATTGTGGTAGTTGATGTGCTGATTTGTTATGCATTGCTTCACCCGATATATGATTTGAAAGTTGCACAGATGAAGTGCAATAAAGTCTAATTCAGGGATTTATGCTTTACAAATTCAAACTGGGCCATAACACCATGAAAACAACGAAAAACATTTGCTTTGTGAAAAGTGAAGGCAGTATAGTGACCAGATGGTTCAAGAAATCCTTCTTAAGTTACAAGAACCTTAACAATTAGGCAAAGTCAAGTAGGCCTAAAACCACAGATTACAATGTTGTGATCTGAAGCATAGAAGCAAATCTGGTAAGTAGCTCTTGGAGATTACCTGGCAAGTGTGGCCTTTCACTGTCTAGTCTGGTTCATCACTTTCACAACCTTTGCAAAGGCATTTAGAGCTACCAAATTCTGCCTCATGTTACCAAAATATTACAAAACTTTTACTCACCTTATTATTGTATGCATTCATATGCCTTTGAATAAATATATGGATAAGATATCCCATAGAATAGAAGAAAATTCATGAAAACTAAAATTTGGTGGAATAATTAACATTTTATTCTCTATGGATTTTATCAGATGAGCATTTGGAAAAAAAAATCAATTTTATGAAAATAATACTGGAGAAAGTATCATTTTTAGGAATACCAGACATTATAAATCTTCAAAATGTAGCAACAAAAAAGTCAAAATTCAACTTATTTACACTATTAATTCGAGGATTTGAAAATATTACTCTTGTATATGAAGGAAAATGTTTATAACTCATAACAGTATATTGCATCACAATAAGTAAAGATTTTATATAAGCTTGATTAGCAAACTTTTCTGCAACATTGTCTAGTTATAATGCACCATGAGTGATATTTCTTTTGGATATAGATGTTTACTTTTAGCTTAGTCTGACTGTGGACATGAAAGTGGGACTAACAGCTGCTCTCGACAAAAGAGGGTTCGTTTGTGTCTGGCGTGCAGGTCAGTGATCTGATACAAAGAAAAGAAAAGAAAAATACACACCGCTGTTTCAATAATCCACCTTCAGCCCATTAAAGGAAAAAAGAGAGGAGGCGCCTAACCGGAATTTTTATAGGCCAAGAAAATGGATTATGGGTAAGGTGACGTAAATAAAAACCGACTCGTTTTTCTTTTCGGGCGTCTTTTTCTCAGCGAGAAGCAGAAGCAGGAAAGAAAGTGGAAGAGAAACGAAGGAAGAAGCACAGAGAGAGAGGAGGAGGAACGCAAAGAGGGAAGTGGTGTAACAAGTGCTTTAGACTGAAATCTAAAGGTCGCTGGTTCAATCCCGGGTTCAACACACAGGGAGATTATCCACCCTAAAACTACATGCTATTTTGGCATAATGGGGGACAGGTTCGACCTGAAATTAATTCCAGAATTCAATGGCTCGACCCCAGTACTTGACTGGGTGGAAAAAGTGGAACTGCATTGTCTCTTGTCTGGTCTAAAGAGCATTGAACATGTGATTCCTCTACGTCTGTCTGGTGGGGCTTTCGCTGTGTATCAACAGCTCAGTGCTGAGGAAAAACAGAGTTATGAGAGGATCAAGGCAGCACTATACAAAGCGTTTGCTATCGACCCTGCCACTGCCTGGGAGCAATTTGAGGCAAGAGCATTACATCTAGGCGAAACTGTGGATGTATATTTGGCCGAGCTGACGAAGTTGACGGTGTTGTTCGGTGGGCTGCCCGAGCGGGCCTTGGCGTACAAATTTCTGGCGGGGCTCCCAACCGGAGCAAAGCAGCTCCTGCGAGCGAGCTCAAACATAGACTCATTGTCCCTTAAAGACCTGGTAGACCGGGCCAGGACCGTGATGAAGGACAATTCCGAGCTGAGGGATCCGGTAATCGCCGCTGCGCAATCCACACTGAGTGATGACAGACCGTCTTAGAGGCCTAGCCCGCGTAGTAGGGTCGTGTGTTATAGGTGCGGTGGCCAGGGCCACATTGTGAGGAACTGCTGGTGGCGACTGACAGCTGTTTGCTGCTTCCGGTGTAATGAGACCGGACATATGGCCCGGGATTGTGCAGGAAACTGTGGATGTATATTTGGCCGAGCTGACGAAGTTGACGGTGTTGTTCGGTGGGCTGCCCGAGCGGGCCTTGGCGTACAAATTTCTGGCGGGGCTCCCAACCGGAGCAAAGCAGCTCCTGCGAGCGAGCTCAAACATAGACTCATTGTCCCTTAAAGACCTGGTAGACCGGGCCAGGACCGTGATGAAGGACAATTCCGAGCTGAGGGATCCGGTAATCGCCGCTGCGCAATCCACACTGAGTGATGACAGACCGTCTTAGAGGCCTAGCCCGCGTAGTAGGGTCGTGTGTTATAGGTGCGGTGGCCAGGGCCACATTGTGAGGAACTGCTGGTGGCGACTGACAGCTGTTTGCTGCTTCCGGTGTAATGAGACCGGACATATGGCCCGGGATTGTGCAGGAAACGGGACCGGGGGCAAGGTGCCGGCGTCAACCTTTCCCCAAAGCAAAAATTAAATGAGGCGCTACCGATTATTCAGATTTATGTCAACGAGACATTGTGCTCAGCACTCCTCGATTCCGGTTGCTCCCGCACCATAGTGTTCGCGGGCCTCTTCCGTACTTGGAAGGAGAAAGGTGTCAGGGTGACCACCATCAGTGAAGAAACACGGACATGTTGCGTGGTGGGCGTGGTAAACATCCGCACAAGAACTGGAAACTCGGCCAACATCGAGGCGCTAGTAGCGCTCAAAAAACCACTGAGCTTTGACCTGCTTCTAGGCTATGATGCTATCAGAGCCCTAGGTGGTGTTCACATAACGCAGACGGGGGCAGAACAGTTTCAGAAGACCCCGGTGTGCGCAGCGCTGAGGATCGACCAGCCTGACTTTAGTGTCGAATTTGACCCACACCAGAAGGCTTGGACCGCCTCATGGAGGTGGTCAGGAAATCAGGAACCAGCCAAACTGTGGAACGGAGTAGCCGAGTACCATGTGCCCAACCAAATAAGGCCTGCATACAAAGAGGAGCTCCGCGAATGGATTAAGGATGGCTGGTTAATTCCTTACCCCTATAAGAAACTTGGACCACCCAAAGGTTTGATCCCGCTGATGGCGGTTGCTCAGCACAACAAAGCAAAAGTGAGGCCAGTGATGGACTACCGCGAACTAAACGCGCATGTTGATGCATTCACGGCAGATGCTGACGTCTGCGCCAGCAAGCTACGAGAATGGCGTCAGCTGGGTTCCAATGTGTCCCTGCTGGATCTAAGAAAAGCGTACCTGCAGGTCCGGGTCAGCGAGACGATGTGGCCGTTTCAGAGGGTGGTATTTGCCGGCAGAGGGTACTGCCTTACCAGACTGGGCTTCGGGCTGAACGTGGCACCCCAAATAATGAAGACCATCGTCAACGCTGTGTTGTCACAGCAAGAAACAATAAAAGGTGTACCTTGATGACATATATGTGAACGAAGACGTTGTGTCGTCATCACGCGTAAGGTCCCAACTGGCCAAGTTTGGTCTGATCTGCAAGGACCCAGAACGTTTGGAGGATGGCACCCGTGTTTTGGGCCTGAACGTTCGACAGGAGCGGGGGACCTTGAAGTGGGGGCGCCGATCTGCAGTTCCTGAAGTACCCAATGTCTTCACGAGACGAGCTGTCTTCTCCCTGTGTGGAAAACTTGTGGGGCACCTACCAGTGTGTGGATGGACTCTTGCGGCAACAGGCAACATAAAAAGGAGAGCAAGCGCAGTCACCAAAGGCTGGAACGACGAAACAACGGACGATCTGTTGATTCGCATGTTGAAGGAGACCATCGCAAGGGTAAAGCAGGATGACCCCGCAAAAGGAGATTGGTGCGTACAGGGAGACGAACTGAATGTGTGGGTGGATGCAAGCTCTCTGGCAATTGGTGTGCTGTTGGAGAAGGATGGAGCTGCGGTTGAGGACGCCTGCTGGTTGCGACCGACGAATGACGCTGCTCACATCAACCTGGCAGAGCTCGATGCGGTGATGAAAGGCGTCAACCTGGCACTCCAGTGGAAAGTCAGGAAATTACGCATACACACTGATTCGCTATGCGTATACCACTGAATATTGGACACACTGACAGGCAAGGCCAGGGTGCGCACCAAGGTGGCTAGCGAGATGCTGATCAGACGGAGGCTGGAGACCATAAGAAAGCTGGTGACGGAATACAATCTGTCTGTGGATGCGGTACTTGTCACCTCAAACCGCAACCTCGCTGATAGGCTCACTCGAGTGCCACAGAGATGGTATGACGCCATGAAGAAAGAAGCTGGGCCAGTACCGTTACTATGTGCTGCCTCTGTTGTGGCGGCAGACAAGATCAGGGAGATACACCACGACAGTGGGCACCCTGGAGTGAGACGGACATACTATTTTGTGCAATTGACCAATCCGTCAGTGTCAAAAAGTGCAGTGAGAGCGGTGGTCAAGGAATGCCAAACATGCCAGTCAATCGACCCCGCCCCGGCTAGATGGCGGAAGGGTCGGCTGGGAACAGACATGACTTGGAGCCAACTGGGTATAGACGTAACCCATTATGGCAGCCAGCACTTCCTCACACTAATATATTGCGGACCGACGAGGTTCGCGATTTGGAGCCCGTTAGTAAGACAGGACTCCTCCAGTGTCATCCGTGAATTGGAGTCCATATTTTATGAAAGGGGGCCGCCTGAAGATATCCTCATGGACAATGACACAGCCTTCTGCAGCATGGAGTTTAGGCGTTTCGTAGACGAGTGGGGGATCAGGCTCAGACACCGATGTGCGTATGTGCCGAGTGGCAACGGCATTGCAGAGTGGTGCCACTGAAGCGTGAAGAGGATCGCGGCTAGGAAGGTGTGCACGATCGCGGAAGCGGTCTATAGGTATAATGCAACGCCAAAGGATGTTGTGACTGCTGCGAGCGCACCCGCCAATGCAATCCATCGGTACCGAGTGCGCATCAAGGGCATTGACACGCGTCTGCCTGATCAGCAGGGAACAAGAGGGCCGTATGAGTTAGGGGACACCGTCTGGGTGAAGCCTCCCAATAGCCGGTGCACCACCCGTTTTCGAAGGGGACAAATCACCGGCATCGTCAGTGAGCAGGCCATACTGGTCAATGGCACTCCACGCCATGTGAGGGACATCCGCCCTGCCCTAAACACAAGTTGGTTGGCAAGTAGTGGCAGTGGTGAATCATCCAATGACGAACTGTGGATCCGACCTATGCCCCGCGTGCCTGATGATCCGACCGCGAACCCCGACGCTGATGCCGATAGTTCCAATGGCACTTCAGAGAGCTCAGATGAAGAAGCCCAGACAATCCCCCTTCGTAGGAGTGCCCGCATCAAACGACCACGTCCGCCATGCCACATGTGTGACCTTGAGACCAGGGGGGAGTGTGGACATGAAAGTTGGACTAACGGCAGCTCTCGACAAAAGAGGGTTCGTTTGTGTCTGGCGTGCAGGTCAGTGATCTGATACAAAGAAAAGAAAAGAAAAGAAAAATACTCACCGCTGTTTCAATAATCCACCTTCAGCCCATTAAAGGAAAAAAGAGAGGAGGCCCCCGACCGGAATTTTTATAGGCTAAGTAATGGATTATGGGTAAGGTGATGTAAATAAAAACCGACTCATTTTTCTTTTCGGGCGTCTTTTTCTCGGCGAGAAGCAGAAGCAGGAAAGAAGGTGGAAGAGAAACGAAGGAAGAAGCACAGAGAGAGAGAGAGAGAAAAAAGGAGAGCGAGAGAGAGAGAAGGAGGAGGAACACAAAGAGGGAAGTGGTGTAACAAGCGCTTTAGACTGAAATCTAAAGGTCGCTGGTTCAATCCCGGGTTCAACACACAGGGAGATTATCCACCCTAAAACTACACTGACAAAAGGCCAAAGTAATTGGGCATCCAGTGAAAAACCAAACTTGCTACATTAGTCTGTGAGCTCAATTTTCTGACTTTTAGTTTGTGTATTTTTCTTTGTTAAAGTGTAAAAATTCACATTTCTGTGAGATTTTCATTTAGTCAGCAGAAATATGAAATACACTAAAAGACTCATGCAACTGATGCAACTTACATAGTTCTCATCAGAAATTATGGGATTGTTTACATTAGATGATCAATGTATTCTATTTAGGCACTCTGCATAGAATTGACATTAAATGGATATGTACAGCACTTCGACCATTGTCAGATTGTAGAGTCTGAGCCTGTATAAATCATACTTATATAAAAAAAAATATACAAAAGTTATAAAAGTGAACATTTATAATTTTTTATAATGGTAAATTTATAAAATCATAATTATTCTAACACACTTATATCTCTTTAAATTGACAATATGTGGGCCAAGGATTTATGATATTACAACAAACACAAAACATACTTCTCTAACAATGGAATTTTTCATTTCTTGTAATGTGAGTAGGTTGTGTTATCAATAAATATAGATATAACAATGGGCTATTGGTATAACGAGTAGAGTGTTTGACAATAGTTTGAAAGACCGGGGTTCAATCCCTGGTCGAATCATACCAAAAACTCAAAAAATGGTACTTGATGCCACCTTGATTAACACTCAGCATTATAAAGTAAGGATCAAGGGTAAAGTGGAGCAATCCAGGGAATGGAGAAGCACCCTCCCCTACACCTCGTTGTGATAGCTATTGGAAAGGGAGCCTTTGGGTCACTCTTAATTAAGGTCACCAACATTACTTTATGTGAGGAAGCTGAAACATAATTTGCTTATAAGTTTAAGCAATTTCACATGAAATCTATCTTTTTGATTGATTTTTACGTACACATAGATACACAAAGCTTCATCTGGATATACTGGATCGATCAACAGTCTCAATATGTTTGTTAAGAATATTATGTAAGGCTAAAAACATTTGGGTTTATATCTCTCACAGTTTACAGTTCCATTTTTGCCAGATTTGGAGAAATAGTTGACCTAACAAGTGGAAGTTGTAGGTGGCCTAACCTAACTGGCAGGAACAATTTGCATTTGCTTCTTACTAACTTCCTTGGAAAAGTCAGGAATCTACTTCTCTCTTCAGCTATAGGGAAATAGGGGAATTAGAGCTCTTTAAAAGGTAATTTATCTTGAGCATTCTTTACCAGGTCAAGTTTGGAATCTTATTTAGTAAATTCAATCCTCACAAAGTGCTTGACAACTATAACATTGTACTAGACTAGGCTAACTTGAGTAAATATCAACAAAAGGAATCTTGTTCATTTTCTTTTGTAAATAGTGGAATTATATTATAAATTAAATTACGATGACTAGAAAATCCAGCAAACACTTGCATGTGGCATACGGAACCACTGGACAGCTGTTTCAACCTTATTAGGTCTCAGCAGCAGTGATCACCCCCACTGGAGATTGAACCAGCAACTACTTTGTATTCTTTTCCATTTAATTAATCAAAATTTAAGGAATTAGTGAGCTTTGAACAAATCCTGGGAGCAATATCCTACAAAATAGTAACTGCACTACCACCTTACTCACATCTCACAAACCATCTAAGAAATACAACCAAGGTATGCTAGTGTGACGGTGGAATAAAATATTCATCCCAGGACGGGAGTTTATTTTTCGCATGTGTGAAGTCGGGACAGTCTGGCACTTGATCCCTCGCAGAATAAGTCCTAGTTAAGAGTCCATTTTCGGGCATATGGGAACTGGCAGATAATGTGGGGGTTAATTTGGGGCTAGACTGACCGCTGCTGGCAAGGGGTTTCCAAATTTCATGTTACACACACCCACCAGGCCACTTAGTCTTCCTACCACCCCCAGCATAATGGAAAATATAGGCCTCTAGGTTTAGATATAATATTATTATTTATTGTAGTCGACAATTTCAATTTCCCGTGTAATGTTTTTAAAGGCGAATAAGACATTTAGCGAGAATAAATTGAGGCGAAAATGAAGCTGAAAAGGAACATGCAAAAGAAGGCAATTTGATAGGCAAACAACACAATGAATAAATTTTGACACGAGAGGACATCTAAAATATAACAAGGTTTTAATACGTGCGGACAAGCAAATAATAAAGGCACTGCCTATATTACTAGCAGACAAGACTTAAACACAATATCTTTCTTTCCTTTTCTTTTCTCTCTTTTCTGTCTTTTCTCTTAAAACTTGAATAGGTAGCAAAGTTCACTCATATGTTCACAGTTTATGAAATGAATCTTTTCATTCCATTTCTCTTCTTTTCTTAATGCATATACTTCTCTCTTTAAATTGAGAGGGAGAGCTTAGAATTGCAATACTTAGGAAGGGTGGAGGGAGAAAACAGTTTTAAGGTTTACTTAGCTTCTTCGACGGGTTTCTTCGCGGAGTATTTTCTTTAATGGGCTAATGGGATTCTGTAGAGCTCAGCTTGAAGGCATCTGTTATCTCCTATCCAAGAACTCTATTTCTGTTTCTTCGCCCAGAGTTTTGGCATGAGATTGCATGTCCTTTCACGGCAACCTCCGTCCTAAAAACTCAATTCTTTATTCCTATTTCTACTGATGAAAAGGGTGCTAGTTCCAGCTTTAGGGTTCTGGCCAATCATTTGGCCTCTTTCTTCTTCCTCACCCTGTCATGCGATTCATTCGGGCTACTATACTGACCTCTATGTCCCCTTCTCTGTCCAACTGGTTAGAGAGTGTAAGCAGCTCCTGGCTTTCATTCTGACCTGGATTCATTACTTCCAATTAACAGGCAGGCCGAGGAGTTGACCTACATTCCTTATTCCTCTTTTAACGGTCAATCTTTGAGGTCTGTTAATTCAAACACGGAGGGGTATTGGGAAATTGATCTCACCTCTCTCCTCTCAGTGGCAGACCACATGACACGAGGAAAACACCAATGATGGCCGACCAGAAAAAGCTTACTTTTTCAGCATATCACCTTTTCTTGGAAAATTGGTCTTAAATAGCTGCAATATATTCAATATTTAATCAATTAATTATTTTCCATACACATTTTCATACTTTTTCCCTATTAAATGATATATACTTATGTCCTATTCACCATATTATATGTATCATCATACATTCCCCTTTTCAATTCCCTTTCCTTGGTAGATATATTTATTTGGTCATTTATACATTTATGCTAATTCCATTATTTAAAACTTCACCTACTTTTCTCCCCCCTCCTAGTACAGTTTTTCTACTTTTTAATTTATACACATATCAGTTCACATACAATTGATTTTCTTATATTCATTTATTTACGTATGATATGTCCATATGTTTCTACTTTCTTTCCTTTCATCTCTCTTTTATCAATCCATTCCTTTTTCTTTCCTCCCCTTCTCCTCCTGTTATATAGTCATATGCAGATTCACATCTACATATACACACAATAATAAAGACGCAGGAAGACTTCTTTATAAAAATATGTACCTCTCACTTTATTGCAAGGGTTCAAAAAGGTTATTCAAGGTTTTTACTGTGAGAGGGAGCTGGAGACCGAACGTAACTGAAATATTTTGACCTCCACTCTTATGGCCGTCAACGTTGTGTCTTTCTTGTTCTCCAGATGCTCAACTGGAGGCCCTGGGCCCACTCTGCTGGGTGATGGCTTTCTTTACTGCATCTTATCAGCAACTTCTCTGGGTCCCAAACTCCATCGGGGTTCCCGAGGGCCCCTTCAGCTGGGTGTGGTTTTACCTCCCACATCTCGTCTATCTCTGCCTCCAACTCTACTGCAACTGTCACTGGGACTCGAACTCAACTGAGTTATATAATAGTTCAACGCCCACTCGATCTTTGAAATCACATGTTTAAGTGTCATCAAGCGGAAATAACTGTCATGCAGTTCAGAGGTCACTCTCTTCCAGTGCGTCAGTCTATGAGAGTATCATGGGATTTTTTAGCTTGTCCCATTTTGTTAACCAATTTCCGCCCACACGATTTCCTCTCCTAACTGCCATTGGAATGTGTCACTTCCTTCCGGTGCATCACCTTGAATGGCATTTTGGGCCAGGTTGAAGGTCAAAATATAACACTCTCTCTTCTCTTCCTTTCTCTCTCCATGTTCTTTTCTTTCCTTTCCTTTCTTCCCTCTCTTCCTTCTTTTATCTTTCTTTCCTTTTCTTCTTTTACTTTTTCCCTTTCTTCTTCTTTTTCTTATTCTTCAATTATTTTCTTTTCTTTCTTGTCTTTTTAATCTGTTGTATCTCTTGATAGTTCCATTTGTTTTACTTCATTGTCTTTTACAGTCACTTAATATTTTTGAAATATGAACTCTGA
>OY757916.1:120402424-120478823 GCA_963585895.1 Sepioteuthis lessoniana
GTGTGTATATATATATATGTGTGTGTGTGTATATATATATATATATATATATATATATATATATGATATGTGTGTATATATATATATATATATATATGTGTGTGTGTGTGTATATAAGGTATACAGATATAGGATATCGGTTTTATGCTAAAAAAGGCAAGACACAAACAATATCCTGCAGATACTTTAACTGACCCCGACAATGCAGATGATCTAGCACTTCTTGCCGAAGTTGAATCTATGCTTCTTAGCCTGGAGTAAACAGTAGGAGGTATTAGCCTCCATATGAACTCAAATAAAGCATAGTAGATGTGTTTTAAATAAAAAGGAGTCATCTCCACTCTTGGTGGTGAACATCTGAAATTAGTTCATGTATTTCCAGTGTCTCATCTACTGAATGTTATGTTATTAGATGCCTAGCAAAGGCATGGACTGCTATTAATACGTTATCAATAGGTTGTATCTGATGAAATAAAATGAGATTTCTTCCAAGCTCAAGTTGTCAATATTACTTTGTGGATGCCTCATATGGTCATTAACGTAATGCATGGAGAAAAAACTAGATGGAAACTACACAAGAATGCTATAAGCTGTCTTTAACAAATCTGGGAAGCAACACTCCACAAAAAGACAGCTGTATGGCCACTTACCTTCCATCTCAAAAATCATTCAAGTAAGATAAAACAAGAGATATGGGACTGCTGGAGAAGCAATGATAAACTCATATGACATTCTTCGATGGACTCCTACACATGGACATGTCAGTTTGGCTGACTAGCAAAAACTTTTTCACATCAGCTCTCTGCAGACACCAGATCTAATTTGTAAGACCTGCCGGGAGTGATGGATGATAGGTACAGATGGAAAGAAAGAGTCAGGAAAATCCATGCTGTCGGTGTGCCTTGATGATGATGATGAAATTGCCAACTTAGATTGATTTTGTGCTGATAGTTGTAGATTTTCATCCAGATTTTCGCTATAGTCTTCAGATTTCATAATTCCTCTTATTGCAATTAATTTTCCTGACCCTTTTGAGCTAACTATAAAACGTCATCAAGCTACTTTCATATTTTAATATTGATACTGTGTTCTCTGGGAGGAAAGCCTCACCTTTCTTATGCCAAATCTTCTGTACTTCATTATGTCAAAAAAGCTCAATTTTTCTTTCATCACAACATCGTACTTGTTCTCAAAAAGCAATTTTCTTTGTCCAAGAGCGTTTTGGCAAAATTAAACCAAATTAACAATGTGACATGGTTTCTGAAGAGAGGTTTTTATCATGGTTGCTTTTCATACAAAATCCATTTTCTATTTAAACAAGGTTTTATTGTGCACGTACTTATACTGATCCCCATCATATCCTAAACCTTTGTGAATGTAATGGATGCAACGTACCTGGAACTTCAAAGCGTGCATGGACGTGTCTGGCCTGTAGAGTATAAGCAAGAAACAGATATGGCTGCTTCAAGCACTATATGTAATGTTGGGAGATCTCAAACCGGCAAGAGTTGATTTGTGCATATGCAAATTCTTTTGAGATCGGGCGAGGATATAAACGCACGGTGATGGCTAGAATGCGTGATTCTTTCTGAGTGAATCAATTGACGAGCACGCTCGAAAGTCTTATTACAACTTGAAGGAAGGAAGGAAGGAAAAGGACAGGAAACGAGGAATAAGAAGAGCTCATATTAATATGCACAAGCCTTGGGAAACTGATTTGTGAAATCCATTGCAGCAGCATTCCGACACAAGCTATTTCGGCAATTATGGCCTTTGACCCCAAATTAATTCCCCTCTTTAACAGGACTGATCCCGGGCAATCGGAGGTTGAATGGGTTGAGCCGGGTGAAGAACATTGAGTGCATAGTTCCAGTGCGCCTCTCGGGTGGCGCGTATGCAGTTTATCAGCAGCTAAGTGAAGAAAAGAGGGCTGACTTTGCTTGTATAAAAGACGTTTTATACACAGCATTTGCCCTCAATCCCATGATGGCATATAAGCAGTTTGCGGCGCGCCATTTGTGTCCGGGAGAAATGGTTGACGTTTTCTTAGCGGAGCTACGCAAGCTTGCGACTCAGTTCGGACGTATGACGGAGTGGGGTTTGGTCTATGCATTCATTGCTGGGTTACCGGAGCATGTGGAGAAACTTCTTCAGGCCATTACTCAGGTAGACAACTTGCTGATATCTGAAATATTGTTCACGCCCAAGCAATATTGAAAGACTGCTTTACAGGTACAGGATTGGCAGCCGCAGCAGCTCAACTACCAGGATGTCAGGAAAAGGAGGCCGCAGCTCCAAGGAGATGCTACATATGTCAGGGACCCAACCATATGGCACAAGATTGTCTTAGGCGGTGCGAAAATCCCAGGCCCCAAAAATCTCTCACTTGTTATCGGTGCAAGCGACAGGGTCACATTACACAAAATTGTCCAGGAAACGAACAAGGGGACAAGTCTTCAGCTCCAGTCTCTTCCCTAAACCTCATCTGAACGGCACGCTGCCTGCAGTCACTGTACAGATTGACGGAGTAAGGTGTACTACCCTGGTGGATACAGGCTGCATGCAAACCCTAGTACGCAAACCATGCTGTCCAACGTGGGAGAAAAAGAAGGTCCTCTTGCTAGTTGTTGGAGGGAGTTTGTCAATTTGTTGTGGAGAGAGTGTGGTCCAAATTGGTATCGGCAATGGACCTTCAGTCGCCGTACAAGCTCTGGTCGTACGTAGATGGGGATCTGCTTGGATATGATCTCCTACTTGGACTGAATGCGATCAGACAACTAGGTGGAATGGCTATATCTGACACCGGCGAAGTGAGATTTCCTCAGCATGAAAGACTGATGTGTGCTGCCATCACCCTTGATGAACCTGACTTTCACACCGAATATGACGAGGCTAAGCATGTATGGACTGCATCTTGGAAATGGTCCGGTGACCAGCCGCCTGTATCTCTGAAAAACAGGCTCTCAGAATATCCTACCCCTAAGTGACTCCAAGGTGAATATGAGCAGGAGTTGCAGGCTTGGATTCAGAACGGTTGGCTGATTCCGTACCTGGAGAGCAAACTTGGACCCCCTAAAGGCCTTATACTGTTAATGGCCATACTACAGGAAAATAAGCAGAAGGTTCGGCCAGTAATGGACTATTGCGAGCTGAATGAGCACATGAATGCTTATACGCTAAATGCGGACGTGTGTGCTCAAACCATGAGGGAATGGCGACTGCTGGAGCCAAAAGCTGCTATCGTGGACCTGTGCTGGGCATATCTGCAGATTCACATTGACAAGTCACTGTGGCCATTCCAAACTGTGAAAATTAAAGGGCAGAGGTATTGCCTTACCCATTTGGGATTCAGGCTAGACGTAGCTCCACAAATTATGCAGTCCATCGTAAAAGCTGTGATCAGGCAAGATGAAACCATCAATGGTGCTATTTCCTCATTTGTTAATGAGAGTGTATGTTCGGCAGCTCAAGTGAAGATGCATCTTGAACTGTTTGAGCTGACTTGCAAGGATCCAGAACAACTGAGTAGTGGCGCTCGTATGGTGACTGGTGCACGAATGGTCAGGAAGTCACTGTGTGGGTGGATGCAAGCTCTATGGCCACCGGTGTGGCTATTGAATATGACAGAACCATAATTGAAGATGCAAGTTGGCTATGACTGGTGCACGCAGATAAGCACATCAATCTGGCAGAGATTGATGCAGTGTTACGGGGCGTTAATCTAGCACTGCACTGGAGGGCAAGCGTGATTCACCAGCAGACGGACTCGGCGTATGTGCATCGTTGGATTTCTGACACCCTGTCCGGAAAAGCAAGGGTACAGACTAAGGCGGTAGCGGAGATGCTAATAAGACAGCGACTGAGTATGCTCCATGAATTAACGGCGGAGTATGGACTGACGATTGATGTGGCACTCGTTAAATCTCATGCAAACCAAGCCGATCCGCTCACTAGAGTGCCCTAGTGATGGCTGGATGTACTTCGAAAAGAAGTGGAACCCATTGAGCCAGTGTGCGCCACATCCATGGGGGAGCTGGATCCCGCTCGCATTCAGACCATTCACCAATCTTGTGGACATCCTGGCGTAAAGCGCACACACTACTTCATAAAACTGGTGAGTCCTGAGGTCTCCAAGGCAGCTGTGCGGGAGGTAGGTAGAGAGTGCGAGGAGTGTCAGTTCATAAATCCAGCCCCGGTAAGTTGGAAGGCAAGCAGACTGGATGTCTGCGAGAACTGGAGTAGAGTTGGAATGGATGTGACTTACCTTGAAGGTCGGCATTACTTAACCTTGATCGACTGTGGTCCCAGTTGATTTGCTATTTGGAGGCTGTTATTGTGCCAGGTTTCTGCCAGCATAGTTCAGCAGTTGGAGACTGTATTTTACGAGAGGCGGGCACCTGTTGAGCTACTCACGGATAATGCCACAACCTTTAGTGGAGAGACGTTCTCTAAATTCACCAAGCACTGGGGTGTTCAGATAAGATTCCGATGTGCATACATACCAGCTGGTAACGGGATTGTGGAGAGATCTCACCGTACAATAAAGCGCATTGCCACAAGATCACAGTGCTCAGTAATGGAGGCAGTGAACTGGTATAATGTGACTCCCAAAGATGGTGTGTTGGCTTCAGCCGCACCAGACAACGTGATATATTCTTATCTGGCCCGTATAAAAGGCATTGATATTATATTACCACCAGAGGATGCTGGTCTCAGCAGTTATGAGTTAGGGGATAGTGTTTGGGTCAAGATCCCGCTTGGGCAATGTACAACCCAGTTTGGCAAGGGGACAATAACGGGTTTGTACAGCCCACATTCAGTCCTTGTTGATGGGACACCCCACCACGTAAAGGATGTTCGTCCACTGCGAGGAGTAGACACCACTTATTGCAGTATCACTTCCTCTGAAGACAAAGCACCAATGCTGTATTTAATGCGGGAGAACCCTGCAAAATCTGAAAGCGATCACAGTGACCATGGTCTGCACAGGCCCAGAGACACATACGAGGACGATGATATTGCTGAGAGTGTCCCACTTAGACGAAGTAGCAGACTAAAGAGACCTGCTCCACATTGTACAGTGTGTGATTCCCAAATCAGGGAGGAGTATGAATGTAATGGACGCAACGTACCTGGAACTTCAAAGCATGCACTGACATGTCTGGCCTGTAGAGTAAAAGCAAGAAACAGATATGGCTGCTTCAAGCGCTATATGTAACGTTGGGAGATCTTGAACCAGCAAGAGTCAATTTGCGCATATGCAATATAAACACACGGTGACGGCTAGAATGTGGGATTCTTTCTGAGTGAATCAATTGACAAGCACGCTCAAAAGTCTTATTACAACTTGGAGAGAAGGAAGGAAGGAAGGAAGAAAAAAGACAGGAAACGAGGAATAAGAAGAGCTCGTATTAATACGCACCAGCCTTGGGAAACTGATTTGCGAAATCCATTGCGGCTGCATTCCGACACAGCGATGTCTTTCAAAACAAATCTAGGGTTCATATTAACCTCACAACACAGTCTTTATGAAATTATCAGTGACAATTAAAGTTTGCTTTTATGCTCAAACTAATTATTGTGCCAAATTGTTTAAACTTCTTTATAACAGACAGTACTGTTGATCTCAGATAAGCTAACTTGTTTGAAAAAGTGTTGTTACTTTTTCCTGATTTGTAGAAGTTAATAAATCTCTGTCTCAAGTCAATGCTAAGTTCCTCTGTCTTCCCCATTCTGTTGTTAACATAAGAATAACAATTCTGACACTCTATGCACCTAGCCCAGTCAGCTGGGGCTTTGTTGTATAGACAGATTGCATCTCTACAGAGGAGTAAGACCCCCTCGTAATCAGTATCCTGGATATGACATCAAACAATCTGATGGTGAGACTCCAGTAATATTGGAGCTTTGGGGAATGCAGAGTACTCCTTCATTGCCATTGCTCCCACATCCACTCTGACCCAGAGTGGTATCACCTGATAGGTTCCTATCTATGGGTCAAATAGAACTGTTTGACATTTAAACTCAGTGCAAACAAATGACTTAGGATAAATTGAATTGTTTGAAATAGAACCATTTGATCATTTAACTGTGTGTAAAGAAATTACTGATGTTTAATTGAATTATTAGTGATATATAACCATACTTGGATCCATTTAACTTTGTTGACATGTTAAATTGAATTGTTATAAATAGAACTGTGTGATCCCTTAACTGTGTGTCTCTCCAAAATGTGTTTACAAATCATATATTTAATATATATGTAAAAACAAGATTTGCCTCTAAATAGCCAGCAATGGTTGATATACCATCAAACCAAACCAAACCTCACCTATTCATCTAAGCTATAAACCATTTAACTGTATGCAAAAAGAAAAACAAACAAAACTCATGCCTGTATAAAGAGGTTATCTTCAAAATATGTTTACAAATGATATATTTAATATATAGGTATGAGGGTTTGGCGTTAAATAATCTACAATGGCTGATATGCAATAAAACTCAACCCAACCAAACCCAATGCCCCATGTGATGTTCTTTTCTGGAATTATTACAGATATTGTACAGAATTAATTGTCTAAAAATCTTCATCGATAAAATAATTATGTAAATTACTTATACTTACATGAATCAATCAATTTAAAACTATATTTTCTACTAAACAAATAGTTTTGTCTTTTCCTATTTTGCATAATTTACCTGTCAATTTGTTATTTTAACATATTGTTCAGAAAATTGAGTTTTATATTATTTTTTTTTGTGCTTATTAACATAAAAACGGCTCATCATATGGGCATTAGATTCAGCATATATCATATATATATATATATATATATATATGTATATATATATACACCATATAAAAGAAAAACCTTTAAAAATTACTCATATTTTTTGTAATAATATTTATTTCAGCTGATCTATATTTAAAAAAATGTTAAATCTGCATCTTCAGACAAAGAAATAATGAGAAATTTCTAATGAAGATTTAGAAAAATCCACAAAATTCTTGTCACCCTATCTCCTTAACCTAAATTTCATTTGTTTTCTTATTTTTATTTTTTTATTAAGTAAAGACAAGACCAATTGTTTTTCCTGTCTGGTTGACAAATGACATTCAATTCCCGTATCAAGATGTATCAATTTTTTAATTCTCTTTCCTTTCCACTTATTTTAGGTAATGGCAAATAAACTTAAATCCAATGAAGGAGAGAAATAAAAAATATAAAATAAAGGAATGAATTGATTTAGAGAGAGAAAATTATTAACTACCAAAAACTTATATGGGAATTAATAACCTCTCAACCAATATAAAATTATATTATAAAACATTATATTGTATATTAATACTATTTTATCAAAAACTAAGAAAATTGTAATTATAATTCTATTCAATATAATTGATCACATTAAAAGTAAAAATAAAAGTTATACCAATTATTGTTAAGACATTATCTAAAATTATAAACAAATACAACATAAATTTATATATTCTAAAGATTACAATTATATCATACACATTATAATATTCATATTATTACTAAACCCCAAATCCTTAAAATTTATAAATAAAATCATATCAGTTATTATAGATAATATCATAATAAGAATTATCATCACAATTAATATTACTATTACAATTATTACTACTAATCATTAAGCCTATTAACATTATTATTATGATAAATATTAATATCATCTATGACAACAAAAACAAAAAAAAACAGATACCAACAACTACCACAATATTTTATTACTTAATATGATAATTAACATTTAATAATAAATACCAATAGCAAATCATTCTAATTAATAATAATTACTATTTACTACAAAAACTTATTCATAATATGCACTCTGTAATCAAAATAAAATAATACCTTATATCGCTTATCATATAATTCAAATAGATAAAAAACTAGTTGTTTAAAATATAAGATTTAATTTAGATCAAATCTTAAAACATATATACTAAAATCCTAAGTACATTTATTTTAATTAAATCTAAACAAATATACATATATACATACATACATATACAAATCCAAATCCATATATATATATATATATATATATATATATATATATATATAAAGAAAGTTGCCATTGTTGTTGTGGGTTTTTTTTTCTCATTATTTATGTGGAATTTTATTAAAAAATCAACCACCCCAAGTAATTTGAGAAGCAGATGTAATTTCTGTCTTGAAGAAAAAATTAGTATTATGAAATATAGAAATACGAGTAAATTACTAAATCAGTACCCAGTCCCTCAAAGCTGAGGTTACAGAAATCCGCACTGCATTCAGAAAGATCAAATGGCCAACAGCCATTATGAAAAACGCTTGACGTGATTTTGACACAAGTATTGGTGAAATAGTAACAGTCTCAGCGAAAGGATCAGTGAAAAACTGGCTATTGACAATGTCCAAAATTTTCATTAGTTATGCAAAAGCTCAATATGGATATATGGAGATGAAGGAAAGATCCAATGGTAAAGAAAATAGAAGAGAAACAAAAATGAAGCAATTAAGAGCAGAATTAAAATCCCTCTGAAAGAAATTCAAAAAAGCAAAACTGGACAAACAGGTATCACTACGGGAACTTAGAGACATCATTCAACCTAAACTCAAGTCTGTGAGAAGAGCAGAATGGCACAGACAGAGAAGAAATAGCATAGAAATGGCTGTCCTTTTTAACAAACCCATATGCTTTCACAAAGAAAATATTAGGGAAAAAACAAAGTGGTTATCTGGAAAGTATTCCATCTGAAATTGACTCCTTTCTCCATAATAATCTTTGACTCAAATAGAGACAGAGATCTTACAGAAAACACACTCCTGATAAGACCAGAAGCTCCAACAAAGGAGTTGGATTTAAAAGAACCAACCTGGGATGAACTCAAAGCCTTCATTGAAACAACAAGATCAGCATCTGCTCCTAGTCTGAATAGTATGCCTTATAACATCTATAATCGATGTCCCCAACTCCTTCATTTCCTTTGGAAGTTAAAGTAATTTGGAGACAAGGTAAAATAGTAGAATATTGGAAATACTCCGAAGGAATATGGATTCCAGAAGAGAAAAATCAATCAATTCAGATACATTTCTCTATGAAATACTGAAGGGAAAAATTTTTTTCAGCATCCTGAACAGGTGATTGATATCATTTTTACAAACAACAATTATATTGATAGATCAGTGTAAAAGGGGGGTGTCCCAGGCATTCTGGGATGTATGGAGCATACAGGAGTTATCTCACAATTACTGAAAGAAGCAAAAACAATGAAGGGTAATCTAGCAGTATTATGGTTGGACCTTAAAAATCCTTACAGATCAATTCCCCATAAGCTAGTGGAATTTATACTTAAATGTTACCATATACCCAACAAAATATCCAATTTAATCCTAGATTATACTAACACTTTCAAGATAAGAACAATAACAAAAGGATCACTTTTGGCATGGCATAATCTAGAAAGAGGCATCAAAATAGCCTGCACAATCTCAGCAACTTTATTCACACTAGCAATGAACCTATTAATTAAAACTGCAGAGTTGGAATGTAGATTCCGTGTTACCTGATCTGGTGTGAGACAACCCCTGATAAGGTCTTATATAGATTATATGACCATTACAACCACATCCACAATTGGCGCAAGATGGGTTTTAAAAGGCATAGAAAAACTAGTTACATTGGCCAGAATGAGTTTCAACACATTAAAGTCCCAGTCACTTGTTTTAAAGAAGGGTATTGCAATGGAGAAAGAGCATTTTAAGTTGTTGGATGAAACTATCCCAACAATACAAGAAAAGTCAATTAAGGGTTTGGGTAAATGCATTGATCGCTCCCTAAGGGATACGATAGCTATACAGGAGACAAAAGACAACCTTGAAAAATGGCTGACTAAAGTTGACAAATCCAGTCTACCAGGCCGTTTTAAAGCATGGATTTACTAGCATGCAATTCTCCCCAAATTACTGTGACCTCTATCTGTCTATGAATTTACAATGGCCCACATAGAGCAAATGGAAAGGAAAAATCAACTCTTGTTTGTGGAGATGGTTGGGCCTACCGAAATGCCTTAGGAGTGCCGCCCTATATGGCAATACCACTGCACTACATCTATTCAAAAGCTTAATCGAAGAGTTTAATGTAACAAAAATAAGAACAATGTTACTATACAAGTTATCCAAAGATGAAAAAGTGGCTGGAGCTGGCATTCAAGTCTGTTCTGGCGGAAAGTGAAAAGCTTCTAGAGAGTTAGAAGTGGCAGAAGAATTAGGAACGGTCGCAAAAGGGTGCGTGGGTCGAGGTTTTTTTTCCGACTAACTATGTGGATAAGTCCTCTTACAAAAGTAAGTGGCAACTTATATCGGATGAAGTTGGTAAGGGAGAAGATGAGATTAGGTTAACAAAAGTGGTGGGATTAAAACAACTAGGAGTATGGACTAACTGGAACTCCGCAATGCAACGTGTTACACTGCCATGTGCTCAGCGGGCTTGCAGGGTGCTGTTTGTTCCCGCCAAGTCCACCAGTTAAAGCAAGGCGCATACGTTGGCTGTGGTTTGCCGACACTATTTAATATTACAGATATCACCAACTCCCTCGATGAACCACATTTTAAAGCCACTAGGCGGGTTATAGTTGAATTATTAAAATTCAACACAGCTAACTGGCTAGCTTTCCCCCTCAAATACAAGGTCTTTGACAAATACAATTCTTCCATAACAAAAAAAAAAGGATTCTGAACTGCTGTGTTTGGGTTAACAAGATTAATAGCAATATTCTTTTATTGAATAAAAGAAAGAAACCAAGAAAAGACAATTTAGGTAAAAGCCAGGAGCAAAAAAGTCTTTTTCTAAATGGTGGAAGGTGAAAATACAGTTTGTCACCAGCAGATACGGTTCGCTTTCCTTCAGACTTTGGGATTTAATGGCAGAGCCTGTATTCCAAATCTCAAGTTCATCATTCGGGAAATATTCCCTCTTCTCTCCTCTATCTTATCAGGGCTATCCTTTCCTCCTGTAATTTGTCTTTTATTCATGTCAGCATGAATACAGCAAGATAAATTTGAATATACTTTAAATGTATGTTCACTTACTTGGGATTTTGTAGAATCTTTTCTTTTCTCTTTCCCCCTAGTTTTTGGGCTGCCATAATACATTGATAGAGAGATGCACGTCTTATTTCAGATAAGACCAAGATTAATTATTGTCTCTTTCCTCGTGGACAAGTTTTTCTTTTGGTATTCGTTTAACGAGGCTCACCATACCTCGGAGTGCGAATTCATTCAAAGGAAAAACTTTTTCTTTCCTCTCAGTGTTCCCTGCTCTGCATTATTTTGGAATTTAGGTTTCTTCCATATCCCAAATTGTGTCTTCACTCCCCGATGAAGAAACGGCAACTAGTTAGTTTCCATAGTTTGAAAATTACCATGTGTTGGGTTTTTGGCGGTTTATTCCTTCATACCAATCATGAAATTTGGAACAATTATGCGAATGTTTGGTTCTTGATAAGATCTGTATATGATATACTTCCTAGCACACCAAACCTTTGCATATGGAATAAAACAGAGTCTGTATTATGTCCATTATGCAATGGTCAAGGGACTTTAAGACATGTTCTGAGCAACTGCCCAACAGCACTTGCAAAAGGACATTATTGATGGTGGCACGATCAGATCATCAATTGCAGATATAGTCTGCACAGCCATCTGTATGAATAAATTGAATCCAGAGAATAGAGTGATACAGTTTTTCAAGGTGGGCACAAAACCTAAGAACACTGTAAAGACTAAACCAAACATCCTCTCACCTTCAACAGACTGGGAAGTAAGAGTTGACATTATAAAATATAAACCAGTATAAATATTTTAATCCACTCATTATTAAGTTGGCTCACTTTTATTGGTGGTTAATTTTATTTTATGTATTATCAATTACATATTTAGTTCACTACTTTTAAGTGTTAGAACTTCCCTTAAATCATTTAAATACCAGATCAAGGTAGCTCATTCACTAAGAAATAAACTGATTCAATTTTATTCTGTCATGCAACTTTGATTACACTTATCCATTGTTGAAGTTCTCTCATTCCAATTAAGCTATTAAACAACACCCTAGCTTCTTGTTATATTTTGACCTTCGACCCAGCCCAAAAATACTATTCCAAGGTGATACACCAGAAGGAAGTGACACATTCCAATGGCCAGTGATCGAAAGAGATCGCGTGGGCGGATTAAGGCTTATGATATGGGACAAGGTGAAGGTTCCATTGTGCCACTACAGTGATGCACCGGAAGAGAGTAACCTCTGAACTGCATGACAGTTATTTTCGCTTGATGATGATTAAACATTTGATTTCAAAGATCCAGTAGGCGATCGTGTGGGCGTTGAATTATTATTTAACTCAGTTGAGTTTGGGGTGCCAAAGCAGTTGCTAGCAGACTCCCAGAGGGTTAGAGACCAGATGTGGTAGGGAAAGCCACACCCGACCGAGGGGGTCCTCGGAAACCCCCGATGGAGTAGACCCCAACATCAAGAGAACAAGAAAGACACAACAAGACGGTCATAACAGTGGGGTCAAAATATGAAGTTTATGTTCAGTCTCCAGCATCCTCTAACATGCAAACCTTCAACAACCCTTTTGAACCCTTGCAATAAAGTGAGAGGTAAATATATTTGAAAAGAAGTCTTCCTGCATCTTTGTCTTGCATCTTCCTTCATGCGTCTATCTTTCTGCATGCGTCTGTCTTTACTATTATTGAGTCGTTATGATACGGCAAATGAGTATAACATTCTTTCATATTTCACCCTTCTTGGCAGATATTATTTTACATGAGAATAGTATCTAAAAAAAACAATGGATAAGAAAAATTTTTATGATAAAGACTAAGACATTATAAACGATCAATTAAATTAAATGATGACCGAAACTCCCTTTTTTTCTACATGTTAGATTTTAAACATACTCTCAGTTTTTCCCAGGCCACTTTGATTAAACTTATCCATTGTAGAAACTCTCATTGACCGTTAAAATCTGTAATCATCTCTCATTCCAATCAAACTATTAAACAATGCCCTGGCTTTTTTCATATTTCACTCTACTTGGCAAACATTATTTTATGGGAGAATAATATCCAAATTGACTATGGATTAGAATGATTTTTATAATAAAAACTTAGATATTTATTTCCCTACCACACTTCCATACTTCTTGACAATTTTTCATTTAGATATTCTATTCTGATGGTTATGTTTTGATAAAATTTTATATGCTTGTGTTGGATTATTTTGAACAAGACAACTTGTGCTTGTCATAAGAAAACACTGGACAGCTGTTTTGACCTTATTAGGTCTCATCTCCCCCACTGGAAATCAAACCAGCGACCACAGAATGCAAAGCCAAAACTCTACCACTGAACCATCTGTTGCATCGCTCACAAGCAATGCCAAACTAACTTGTTATGGTAATTGTGCTGTCAATTAACCTTTCACTCCAATGACAAGTATGGCTCCGATAAGGTTATGATTGCAAATAGCAGTCCAGTATGACTTGTTCATTCATCATATGGATGTTAAGAGTGCATATTTAAATGCCTCCTTAGATTATGAAATATATGTTGAGCAGCCAGAAGGCTTTAAAGCTAAGAATGGGAATTATGTTTGGAAACTTAAAGGATCCTTATATGGGTTAAAACAGAGTGGTTGAACTTGGAATAAAACATTCCATACTTATTTAACTACAGAAAATTTTGTGCAGTCACTTGTGGACCCCTGCAAGTACTTTCAAAATGTCCACAATCAAATATCCATCATTTTATTCTGGGTTGACAATATATTAATAGCTTCAAAAACTGAGGTACACCTTATGTAAATTAAGACAAAACTGAACTCTAGATTCAAAATGACTGATCTTAGGAAATTATCCTGGGTTTTAGAATACAATTTGGATGCGAAAATAATAATATCAAAATGAATCAATCTAGATATATCGAGAAGATATCATCAAAGTTCAGTCTGGCAGACTGCAAACCATGCTCAACTCCATGTGAAATGGATATAAGGAAAACAAATGATGACGTTGATTTAATAGACAACAAGCTTTATCTGGAAATTATTGGCAGTCTCTTATATATTATGGTTGCAACAAGGCCAGATATTTGTTATACAGTTACTAGGTTGTCTCAAGACCTAGCAAAACTAAATTCTTTCCATTTAACTAAGGCTAAACATGTCTTATGTTATTTAAAAGGGACATTCAGTCAGTCACTAGTATTTAAGAAATCACAGAAGCCCTTGAAATTAGAAGGATTTTGTGATGCAGATTGGGCTAATTTAAGTGACTGAAAAAGTGTGAGTGGATATTGCTTTACATGGATTGGCAGAAAATAACTCAATGATGTCATGGAAATCTAAAAAGCCGAATTCAGTTACTATTGCTATATCATTAGCAAGTCAAGAAGCCCTGTATCTTAGAGCACTACTGAAAGCTATGAGGGAATTTGAGTCACTTAAAAACCCAACGACTATTCATTGTGTTGCATAATCACGACCAACTATACATATACATGCAGAAACATAGTCACCACAATAATGATGAATGAAACACAGTTCTTTAGAAAAATATACCTCTCACTTTATTTGAAAGGGTTGTGAAAGGGTTATGTGTGAGAGGTAAGTTGGAGACTGAATAAAACTGCAACATATTGACCCCCAGCTGTTCTGGCTATAGAAGCACTTCTTACTGTCACGTGGTCTACCATTGAGAAGAGAGAAATAAGGAATTTCTACTATCCCTCCATGTTTGAATTAGTAGGCCACCAAAGAATGACCGTTAAGAGAGGGATAGGAATCTAGGTCAATCCCTTTCGGCCGAAGTAACTAGTCCAGGTCAGAATGGAAACCAACAGATGTTTGCACTCTTTGACCAGATGGGTAAAGAATGGGGTATAGGGACATATAGTAGTCCTAACGAATTGCCTGACAGAGGGAGAAGATAGAAGCTAAATGATTGGCTAGAATCCCAAAGCAGAAATAGCCCCCTTCTTCCGTCAGCAGAAATAGGGGTAAAGAATATCAGTTTTGAAGATGAGGTCGCTGTGAGTGGACGCGGGATCTGATGCCAAGACTCCAGGTGAAGAAAGCGGAAAGAATCTTGGACAAGAAGAAGTACCTATGCATTCAAGTCGGAGCATTATAGATGTATAAAATTCTGTCAACCCATAAAAGAGAAAATACTCTCCGAAGGAACCCGTCAAAAGATAAGTAAACATTAAGACTGTTTCTCCCTACACCCTTCTTAAGCATTGCAATTACTCTCTCTCCCTCTCTCTCTCAATTTAAAGAAAGATGAAAGAAGAAAAGAAAGAAAGACATAATTATATATTATCTGCTGATAATGTAGCTGACACATTGAATATGTGTGTCCACGTGTATATTAAAAAGATTGTTATATTTTAATGTCTCCCAGATGTTGAAGTTTGTTCATTGTGTCGTCTGCTGTCAAGTTGTTTATTTCATGTTTCTTTTTCAGCTTCTTTCGACTCATGTTATTCTCGCCTAAATTGTCCTATTCTTTCCTTTAAGAATATTATATGGGAAACCAGAGTTGTCAACTACTATAATTAATATTATTATATCTAAACCTAGAGGTCCATATCTTCCATTGTTCTAGGGGTAGGAAGAGCTAATGGCCTGTTGGGTGTATGTGTTAGTGTGAAGTTTGGAAGTCCCTTGCCAGCGGCGGTCAGTCTAGCCCTAAATTAACCCCCACATAATATGCCAGTTCCTATATGCTCGAGAAAGGACTCTGAACAAGGACTTATTCTACGAGGGATCAAGTGCCAGACCGCCCCGTCTTCACACATGCGAAAAATAAATTCCCGTCTTGGAATTTTGATAATTTTGCTGTCACATTACTCATCTTGCAGGGCTGCTCAACTGGGGGCCTTGAGGGCCCAGCTCTCTGCTGGGTCTGGTTCTCACTGCCTCGAACTCCAAACTAGCTCGAACTTCCTGTGGCACCGGCTTATATAATTGTTTGACGTCCACCTGCTTCAGAGAGCGTCACATCTGCACCCAATTCAACCCGTCCACAGTCAAGGTTATCCCCTGATATCTTCGACCGGATGCACCTGTTATTTACACCGGTGCATTTCTTATTTGACAGGTCGGCCGGGTTGGAGGTCAATATGTTACAATTGTGATAATCAGTCCAGTATTGTCTCGGCAAAAAACCCATTCGTTCATTAAAATCAAAACATATTGATTTAAAATTTCAGTTGATACTTGATGAAATTAATAAAGGATACATTCTTTTAGAATACATTGAAACAAAGGAAAATGTAGCCGACATATTCATGATGTGACAATACCCCTTTGGCCCCCGATACATCAACTTCTTTGAACAAATTCTATCTTGGCCAGTGATTCATCTAGTGATTCCAATAGGGATATCACACATTTCTTTATGGCCACAAGAATACAACTGAGAGAGTGGGAGAAAAAGAACAAAGAACAAACGAACAATGTGGGCTTGGGTCGACTCAAAGTGCAAGAAGGGTGGTTCCGTGACACTGCATTCCCTGTGCATCTGCAGAATAGCGCTAGCGTGTATTTCTAGCAAAATTTCCACAAAGCCACGAGGAATGCTGACTCATCTTGACTGGTCTTCTCTCACTGCTCCTGGACCCTATCTCATGCCGACTGGTCTCTTCTGCTGTTTGTTGTCAACTGCCCTTCTGCTTCACCCTTCGCCAACTGCCTCCTGTGGGTTCCTTCTTCCAACCCTCTGACTGGCGTTCCCTTGCCTACTTCTGGTCGCATAGAGATCTCGAGCTCAGGCCTTTGTTTGGTTTCGCGCCAAAACAAACAAAAAGATCACCTGCTTGGTGCAGCCCCTTCATAGTGTCACAATGAAGACAATGACAGGAATAAAATCAAACACTTTCAGAAAGATAATAGTTGGTAGTTGTGTCTTAACTTAGTAAATTAGGCATTGTTAGTACAGTTGACAGGGGCAGAAGAATACATTGACTGCCTCTCAGCAGTGTCCAGAATATACAAGTGTCCAGAATATACAGTGTCCAGAATATACAAGTGTCCAGAATATAACAATAAAGCAGTCAATAAATTTTAACCGAAAACAAAAAAAAATTAAATCACTAATCATGTTTTTTTTCTAACAAAATTGTATTAATACTAATAATTAACTAAAAATTATTCACATTTTTTTATTTTAATATGTATTTCTTTTAAAGCTGGAAGATTCCATCATATATCCCCAAACAGAGGGGTGTGTGTTGGATTGTTTGGAGGGGGCACCTAGGGTGTATCAGCCATCTACAAATGCTCAGCAAATATTTATAAGCTCAGTAGCAGCAGCAGTAGATTGACCAATCAGAGATGACTAAAGCATATATGAACAACAGCAATCTACAAGCCTTGCTATTTAGAAGGCATATTTTTTATATCACACAACTGAAAACCAGATGGCTACCCAAAATCCAATGAGCTATTAACTCGGAGCACTCTAAATCCTGGGTTTCTGCAATGCGAAAATTACTTGATTACATATCTGAAAATAATACTTTTTAATGATGGGCGTATACTCGGAAGTACAAATATGGCGGAAGTTATGAGTATAAAGCCCGATTTGTGGCCAAGGGTTACTCGCAAATATATGGTAAAGATTATCGAGAAACTTTTGTCCCAATGACAAATATGGCTTCCATAAGGTTACTATTGCAAATAGCAGTCCAGTATGACTTGTTCATTCATCATATGGATGTTAAGAGTACACTTCTAAATGCTCCTTTAGACTGTGAAATATATGTTGAGCTGCCAGGAGGCTTTGAAGGTAAAAATAGGAATTATGTTTGGAAACTTAAAAAATCCTTATAAACTTGGAATAATACTTTCCATACTTTAACTACACAAAATTTCAAGCAGTCACCTGTGGACCCCTGTATGTACATTCAAAATGTTAACAATCAAATATCCATCATTTTATTATGGGTAGACGATATATTAATAGCTTCAAAAACTGAGGCACACCTTATATAAATTAAGACAAAACTGGAGTCTAGATTCAAAATGATTGATCTTGGGAAATTATCCTGGTTTTTAGAATACAATTTATTACATGCACATGCTCATTGGGACAACAAAGACGGTCACGTAACAAGAATAATAAAAAAAAGTTTAGTCCTGGATTTAAGTGAAAAAATAAACAAGAAAAAAAGCAAGGGAAGGGAACTCCTTCTAAAGGCACTAGTGAAAACAAGAGAAGACAACCAATAAACACACAAGACAACACAAATTAAAAGTTTTAAATATAACAAGGTTTATTTGCATAAATACAAGAAGGAGAATCTAGAATAAAAGAACAGAACTTAATGAGGGAAAGGAATATTAATATATATGTATATCTAATGAATGAGCGAAGAATCCATTTATACAGACAACAATCAGCATTCAATATATAAAAGTTATTTTCATAGATAAATATCGACAAAATGAATTCAAGTCATTTGCAAATGCAAAGTTCCAATTTTCTCAGCTTTCATTCAGGGTAGATGCTACAGGACCTTCCTTGGGATAAATGGAACTTGGGTGTCCTTATGACTTTTTCTCAGGCGCAGACATCAGGTGATGATTCTTGATTAGGGGCGATAACAATTTAGGAATTCAGTGGAATACCAGAATTTGATTTTTTGGTGGGGGGGTTGTGCCAGTTATTTGACAAGTTGATAGAATTCTTTTTGTCCGTGGCTTGTCTTTCTTCTAACTGTTATATGCTCACATAATAAATATGCTTATATACACATATACATGTTCATGCAGTATCACAACGACACCATAAATAATTAAACAGACGTACAATGATAAAGTCGCAAGAACAAATGACGCACGCAAGGAAGACGCAGGAAGACTTCTTTATAAAATATTTTACCTCACATCTTTATTTGTAAGTTTCGAAAGGGTTGTTCCAAGTTTGCGTGTGAGAGGGAGCTGGGGACCGAACATTACTGAAATGTTTGGACCCCGAAGTTATGGCCGTCAGCGTTGTGTCTTTCTTGTTCACCATGGTTGCTCAACCGGAGCACTGGCTTTCCTTACTACATCTCGTCTACCTCCTCAACTCTACTCGCCTGTCTCCACTGGCTCGTTGAACCCAACTGACCGGAACTCAACTGTCCTCTGTTCAATTCGTCGGCCTTATATTACCTTCAAACTCCCACGCGGTGATATGGACACGCCTCCGCAACTCCTTCCGATATCTAGCGACCGGGATGTGTCACTTCCGCTTTCTTTGGAATGGCCTGTGTGATCGTCATCGAGCGGAAATAACTGTCATCCAGTTCAGAGGTCACTCTCTTCCGGTGCGTCAGTCTATGAGAGTATAATGGGATTTTTTTTTTTACCTCGTCCCATTTCATCAGCCAATTTCCGCCCACGCGATTTCCTCTCATAACTGCCATCAGAATGTGTCACTTCCTTCCGGTGCATTACCTTGAATGGCATTTTTGGCCGGGTCAACAGGTCAAAACATAACATAACATGTCACCAGCATACTTCTTTTTCTCTTCCTTCTCCTTCTTTGAGACAAAATTGACACTTCTTATCCAGCTGCCTGTCACTGGTATTCTGTGTTGTGGACTTAAAATTCATGGGAATCATTTGTTGGTGATGTGTTTCATTTTCATTAGCATATATGTTTGATTTATGTGGATGTATGCTGCTGATGTCATTGGTCACATGTACTTTGAATTATGGCATGATGTTTGACCTTGAGCAAAAGCAAAACTGGACTTACTTCCAACAAAATTTGCTACACTACTCACTTTTGGCAGGAGTTAGAAATTGGGGAAGAAAGTTATGTATTTTAGCTCACTGATAGATATTACTAAAGACTTTTACTTTTTTATTCATAAACTGTAAAACGAAAAAATAAAAATAAATGCATTTTTGCTCGCTGGTACTTTTTTTTTCTTACAGGCTTGCAAAATCTGAAGTTGGGGTTTTAAATACTGATATTATGTCACAAATTTGAATGCAAAAATAGTTCTATTAAAATGAATTAATCTAGATATATTGAGAAGATATTGTCAAAGTTTGGAATTGTAGATTGCAAACCATGCTCAACTTCACATGAAAAGGATATAATGAAAACAAATGATGAAGATGATTTGATAGACAACAAGACTTATCTGGAAATTATTGGTAGTCTGATATATATAATGGTTGCAACAAGGCCAGACATTTGTTATACAGTTAACTAGGTTGTCTCAAGACCTAGCAAGACCAAATTCTTTCCATTTAATGAAGGCAAAACATGTCTTATGTTATTTAAAAGGCACAATCAGTCAGTCACTAGTATTTAAAAAATCACAGAAGCCCTTGAAATTAGAAGGATTTTGTGATGCAGATTGGGCTAATTTAAGTGACTGAAAAAGTGTGAGTGGATATTGCTTTACATGGGCAAAAGACAAACTATTGATTTCATGGAAATCTAAAAAGTAAAATTTAGTTGCTTTGTCAACATGCGAAGCAGAATTTATCATTATCACACAAGCAAGTCAAGAAGCCCTGTATCTTAGAGCTCTATTGGTAACTGTGACAGAACTAGAGTTCCTTAAACACCCAATGACTATTTATTGTGATAATCAGTTCAGTATTTTTGGGGCAAAAAAACCATCAAAGATTGAAACATATTGATATAAAATTTCAGTTTATACATGATGAAATAAATAAAGGGTCAATTATTTTAGATTACATTAAAATGTAGAAAAATGTAACTGACATGTTTACGAAGCCAATGACAAGAATAAAATTAAACACTTTCAGAAAGGTTAGAGTAGGCAATTAAGTCTTAACTTAGTAAATCAGGCATTGTAGCACAGTTGACTGGGGCAAAAGAATACATCGACTGCATCTCATCCGAGAGATAAGCCCCACCCTAATGACTGTCCTGGATATGATATTAAACTAACGAATCAATCCTATCCAAAAACTATCCTTGAAAAAAGAAACAAATAATAATTGTATTAATAATAATACTTATAATTTTAAAAATATTATTCACAATTTTTGATTTAATATTTCTTTTAAAAGTGGAAGATTCCATCTTATACTCCCAAATGGAGGTGTGTTAGATTGTTTGGGAGATGGTTATGATATATACCAGCCGTCTACAAATTGGTTGCAAGTATTTATAGACTTGCCTGTTAGTAGCAACTGGAGATCAGCCAATAACAGATGACTTGACTGTATATGAGGAGGGGCAAGTTATGGCCCTCTATCAAAGTTCTAGCTTGCCCTCTGTTTGCTTACCCATTGTCCTGATGTTTCAATAAATGTATGTAGTTGTAACAAATAATCCTGCTGTCACCAGCTTCTTTCTCTTTTGACACTTTGATTTTTATTTCTATCTATCCTTTTCTTTTTCTTTCTTTCTCTGTCTCTTCTTTCAGTCCTTCCCCATTTTTTTAGCTATTTGCTCTTATTGCTTATCACTACAAAATAACTGACATCCCAAAGAAGTATTTGATGAAATAAAGACGAAATATTAATTTGAATCCCTTGTTTGTGTTTTGGTTTATCCACTTTTCTATTTATTTTTCACATCTTTTTGGATTTTTCCAAATCTACTGTTTCTCCGTAATTTTTTGATAAATTATTAATTAGTTATAGTATATAATCTTATTTTGACCCCCTATATAAATTACATCAATCATATATTCAAAGCAGGTATTATAATTGCTGTACATCCAATTTATGCATCAAGGTCAGTATAGTGAAATTCATCAATTATCATCAATGTGTGACGGCAAATTGATTAAAATCCCTAAACGGGACTTTATTTTCGCACGTGTGAAGACGGGGCAGGTTGGCACTTGATCCCCTACAGAAATAAGTCCTGTTCAGAGTTCTTTTCTCAGGCAGATAAGAACTGGCATATTACGTGAGGGAATAATTTAGGGCCAGACTGACCACCGCTGGCAAAGGGGTCCAAAATTTCACACTATCACACACCCACCAGGCCGCTAAACTTCTTTCCCTTAGATAATAGAAGAATACGGGCCTATAGGTCTTTGGTGTAATAATATTAATGTTGTTGTAGTAGTCGGCAACTCCGGTTTCCCGTGTGATACCTTAGGAATTAATAGGACAGTTCTAAGCAAGATAATGTAAGGCGAATAGAAGCTGAAAGGAAAGCATGAAATAATAACATAGACCACATGATAAAATGAAAATACATAGGTTCTTTACTACGGTTATATATATATATACGTTCAAAGTGTCAAAAATATATAATAGGATAGTCCATGAATATAAATGTCTTTTCTTGGCTTTTTATCCCTTTTCAAATTGAGAGAGAGAGAGAGTGGTAAACAAAATTTGGGTGTAAAGGAAGAATGTCCCAAAGTTACTTATCTTATTTTTTTGACGGGGTTCCACTGGAGAATTTTTCTTTTTTCACGGGCTAATAGACTTTGTTCTGTTTTTAGTACTGGCTTGAAGGATTTTGGAGTCCTTCGTGTCTCAGTCTTTTGTCTTTAGCCCGGAGTAAAATGGCTATCGTCCGTCTGCCACGAGCGTTGCTCAAAAACTACCTTTTTTGTATTTACTTCCGCTGAGGGGAAGGGAACCCCACTTCCGTTTGGGGTCCCCGCCAATCATTTGGCTTCATTTTCTCTTTCCCCTTCCGATGTCCGGCGACCCAAGGTCACTTAGGTGCGAACATCTGCGTGACCCACATTCTCTCCTAACGGTCACTTTTTGACTCCTAGATAATGTTAGTTCAACGGGGGGGGGGAGTATCATTCCCACCTCCTCGTCTCCGTGAGCCATCACGTGACAAATGTATCATTTTAGTTTAAATTTATTTCTATGTCTACATTTGAATATTAATTCATTTCATTCATTTGATAAATTTTTAAAATTTTTCCTTTTCAAAATACAACTTTTTTTTGTATATATATATATATATATGCATGCATATATATGAGTATGTGTATCAGTATATTATATATGTGTTTGTATACATATATCCATGTATGCATATGTGTATATGTATGCATGTTTGTTTATATATACATAGATATATAAGCATGTATATATGTTGTGACGAAGAAATATGAGAGCCTAATACATTTTCCAGGTTATGGGAGAAGGGAGCTGCGACTCTCTGGCCATCAGTGGACGATAGTAGTAAGCAAGAATTATACAGAGTAGAGGAAGTGGGAGAGGCCATCTCTCCTTCACCCCTCTCTATCATTACAAGGTGATATGGGTAGAGGAGAACTTCACTCTCAATTATATGCATCGGCGGAGAGGCAGACCTGCGACCATGATGGATACTGAGGAAGAAACCGCCAAAAAAAACAACGTGTGGTGAATTTTCAAAGTACGGAGACTAGTTTGTTGCCGTTTATTCATCAGAGGGTGAAGACACATAATGAGTCACCATTTAATCGTCAAAGGATGAAGACACATGAAGAGTTGTCGTTTCTTCGTCGGAAAGTGAAGACACGTAATTTGGGATATGAAAGAAACCCAAATTCCAAAATAATGCTGTACAGAGAACCCTGAGAGAAAAGAAAGAACTTCTCCTTTGAATGAACACACAGGAGTTGGTGATATCTGTAAATCTAAATAGCATTTGGCAGACCACAGCCAATGTCTGTGCCCTGCATTAACTGGTAGACTTGGCGGAAATGAACAGCACCCTGCGAGCTCGCTGGACACATGGCGGCATAACAGTGTGTATATATATATGCATGTATACATATATATGTGTGTGTTTGTATGTATTCTTTTGTATGTATATATATATATGCATGTATATATTTGTACATATATATATGCATGATTACATATATACATATAAAGGTATGTATATATATGCCTGTATATCTATTTAAATATCTATATATATGTATACATATATTTGTATATATATATGTGCATATATGTATATACAAGGATCATTAAATAAGTTTCCAGACTTTTTCCGTATGGGCACTTTTATTGATAGTACACTCACGAAACTCTAGTCCCCTTCAAAGTAATCTCCTCTGGCTGCTATGTACTTGTTGTACCATTCCAACAACTTCTGGAAGGCCCCATAGAAATCCTCTTGTGTGAGTGTATCAGTCACCATTGTCAGAGCCTTTATTCATCTCCTCAATTGTCTCATAACTACAGCCTCTGAGCTTAGGGAATAACCAAAAGTCACAGAGAATGAGGTCTCGACTATAGGGAGGCTGAGGAACTGTCTTGATGCCCATCTTGCTCAAATAGTCTGTGACAAGGATGGAGTTATGAACTGGTGCATTGTCCTGCTGGAAATGCCACTGACCTGATTTGAAGAGTGCTGGCGTCTTCTCTAGGAATCTCTTCCTGAACTCCCTTAAAACCTCAACATAGTAACCCTAACCCTAACTGTTTCGCCAATCAACTCTGGTGTATTGACTTCCTTACTCCTCCCACACCTCTCATCATCCCTCACAGACTCCCTGCCTTCCTTGAATCACTTATGCTACTCAAAAACTGATGCTCAATTCATGCAAGATGGTCGAAAAGCAGTCTGAAGCATTCCATACATTTGTGTGGCATTTTTTCCAAGTTTAAAACAGAATTTTATTGCATATCATTCTTCTAAAGTGTCCTCATGTCCAGATTGCATTTTTGAAATTCACCTGCTGTGACAATCAGGTTTTAGTAGGGTGTATTCCAATTGCTGCTGTAGGTGTTCATTTGAACCTGAAATCATAAAAATTGGTCAGTCGTCTCATAAGATGTATAGCAATAACATACTGAATTTTCAAGAGTCTACAACAATTTTAAATGCCTGTACAAAAAAGTCTGGAAACTTATTGAATGCACTATATATATATATATATATATGCATACATCTGTGTATATAACACATCACTCATAAGTCCTGGGCCTTACATATACGTGGTGACACTTATAAAAAATTTATGATTTTTATAAAGTACTAACCTTCAAATGGCATATGTTAAAATGTGAGCCCAATCGAATTATTAGTTTACAAATTACAGTTATTTAAGTGAAGCTGTTGTTTCAAGTTGTTTTATACTGGACATTGGCATGATGATTAGAGGGTTTGTCAATGGCCTGGGAGTCTCAGGTCAAGTCATACGAAAGGTTCAAAAAATGTTCCTTGATGCCGCCTTGCTTAACACTCAGCATTATAAGCTATGGATCAAGGGTAAAGTCGAGCAATCCAGGGAAAGGAGTAGCGCCCTGCCTTACACCTTGGTTTAGTAGCTATCGAAAAGGAGCCTTCATGTCACCCTCGACTACAGTCGCCAACTTTTCTTACTTATTGTTGCAAATTTTCAAAACAATTAAAAATCTGAATTTCTTGTGTTGATAAAGCATTGCTTCCCGATGGGAAAAATACTTTTCAAGCTAAGCAATGGCCTAATAAGTGTTATTCAGACTTTGCTCCATCAGAAACAATGGTTAAGAGGTGGTATGCTGACTTTGAATGCGGTTGTACAGACATAAAGGATGCTGAATACTCAGGTTTCCTAAATTCAGCAGTCATTCCGGAAATCACCAAAAACTCCTCGAACTCATTTTGGCCGATTGTAAATTGAAGTTGCATGAGATAGAAAATGAGTTGAAGATATCAAAAGGCAGTGTATTCACCATTTTGCATGAACATTTTTCAATAAGAATTGTGTTCAAAGTGGGTGCCGCATTTGCTCATCGTCAATCAAACAATCAACACGTCAATCATTCAGAGTATTGTTTGCAACTCTTTCAATGCAGTAAAAAGGAGTTTTTGCATAAATATGTGAAAATTCATGAAGCATGGATCCACCACTTCACTCCTGAATCAAATCGGCAGTCAGCTGAGTGAACAGCAGCAGGTGAAAACCATCCAAAGTGATCAAAGATGCAAACATCAACAGGCAGGGTTTTGACCTCCATATTTTGTTCATCGATTATCTTGAGAAAGGAAGAACCAACAAAAGCAAATATCATAGGGCATAACTGGTGCATTTGAAAGAAGAGATCGCCAAAAAACAGCCACAAATGAAGAAAAACGTGCTCTTTCACCAAAACAACGCACAGTGTTACAAGTCAATCACAACGATAACAAAACTACATGAATTGCACTTTGAATTGCTTCCGTACCCACCCTATTCTCCAGATCTGGCCCCCAGCAACTACTGGCTGTTTGCTGACCTCAAAAGAATGCTTGAGAGAAAGAGATTTTGTTCCAGTGAAGAAGTGATATCAAAAACTGAGGCGCATTTTGAGGCCCTAGACTAATGGTTTTACAAAAAAGGCATTGAACCATTAGAAAAGCATTGGAATCAGTGTATCACCCTAGAAGGAGATTATGTTGATGAATAAAGTCAAATTTTGCCTAAAAATTATTTTATTAGTTAGGCCCTCGACTTATTGAGTGATGTGTTATATATATGTGTGTGTGTGTATATATATATATATATATATATATATATATATACACATACGTGTGTGTGTGTGTATATATATGTCTGCATGAATATGTGTGTATATATATATATATATATCCTAATCAATCCTGTCTTCATAACTATTTTGCTCACTCTATCCACCTGTCTTTTTTCTTTACCCTCTGACTTAATGCTTTGATATGTTTGAACTCTTCTACTTTCAAACCTGTTTCTTCAACTTAATTTTCTTCATCACAACATTTTACAACATGCAGCAACTAAAACATTATGTTAAAGACAAAAAGACTATGAATCATGTTAAAAAATATCATTACATAAAAATGAAGAATATACAATAAAGTAATGGAATAATATCTTTTATACTGTCTTTGGAATGTCTTTTTGTGCATATTACATACTTTCTATTTTGCTTCATGTTTACAAAGCTTTCTTAAATTTATAGTTATTTTTAGAGATGAACATTTTGTACATTTCATTTTTTTATCAGTGTAAGATTTTTAAAATCTTCCTAAGTATTAACTACATTTTGAAAGTTAAACATATTATGGAATGTCACTGTAGTACAGTTGAATATTCTGATGCAAATTCAATAAGTCTTCTATTATAATAATTCTTTTTAAAAAAAACAAATTTCTCTATAATATTGTATCTTTATTATTGTCTGCATAGAAATACATAATATACAAGACTGGGCTGAAAAGTTCATTGGCTGACATCATATTTGCTGTTGCTGATTTTTTTACCTTTTGGATCAAAGCAATTCAACATCGATGGATAAAGTGTCTAGACTACATAGTGGACTCTGCTGAAAATAAACCTCATTTGGTTAGCTTCCATCAAAGTATTTTGGTCAGCCGATGAACCTTTCAGCTAACCCTCATATGTCTGCAACCTAATGATAAAAAAGCAGTTATTTTCCACAGTGAATATTTATTTTTTAACATCTCTTATTCATTTCATTCACTGCTGAATATTAATCACTGGGATCAAAGAGTATTCAGTGCCAATTATATATCAAAATTCTGCTAATAACTACTAGTCAAGCTGCATACATTGCAGTTGATATCTTTCAATGAGATCAATTTGAAAGGAGTAGTTTTCTTGAAAAGCCAGAGATTTTTATTTTACTCAACAATTAAATCCTTCTCCTTGAAACAAAATGTTGTTTACCCCTATCCTACTAATTCTGACTTCTGACCACTGGTGCGGACTGAGGATTTTTGGACATTTGATTGAAATTTGTCATGCTCAGAACATGAAATGTTGTGACAGAGAGAACTCCACCCCACCCCCAGACTGATTGATTAAATAACGATTCTTGGGAAATAATTAAGGAAAATTCTTTTTTTTTTTCTTTCTCTCTTCTTATCATTTTATTTCCTGTCCTATTTTATTTATTTATTTCTTAAACTTTCAACCGATGTCCTGAGATTCTTTAAAGTGAATCTTGCAATGATATAAAAGAAAACAGTAATGAAGTTTGTACAGACTAAGGGGTGAATAAAGGTTTAGACTGGAAATAAAAAAAACAATTTAAGTGGATCTTATGGTGGAGATGGTAATAGAGTCCATATGGTTTAGAAAAGTGAAAAAAGATTCAAGCTAAAGATGTAACCAACTTAAGTGTATCATGCGGTGGAGATAGTAATAAAAGTATGTGTGGTCAAAGCAAGAATAAGTTTAAGCTAAAGGTTGAGACCATATAAGTGGATTTATCCTTTCTCAAGCACTGATTATCTGCTCGGGATCAGCAGAGTGTACTGAAGCTAAATTTTAAGTATCTCTTTAAACACAGCGTCGGCCATATGTGGAAAAAGTTGGTCAACTTGGTGATTTACATATCATTATGCATAGGCGTGCCCAGAGATCATCGAAACTCCACCCCCAATTTATATAAGCAAGGCACGACGCCCATAGATCAGTACAGATCAGATCTAGGAAGACGAGAGAAGGGTCCAGTGCAGTACCCATCCGAGAATAATCTTAGAACTTCGACTTGAAGCCAAGATTAGTCTAGAACCAAGAGCTTGATGTAAAAGCCGAGACAACTGATTATTTTTCTGCTAAGAAAACCAAGAGCAATAATTGCCTCCCTTACACCTGTTTGATCTGTCACATATCCGAACAAACGAACAAGTTTCGTAAGACCCTTTTCTTTTTCTTTCTTCCTTATTGTATTCTACACATTTTGTAAATCCATACATCATAGATAAAAACAAAAGATTGGAGAAATTTGAAAGCATTGTTTTCCTTCTTCTTATGCACTTTTGTGAACTGCGACAGGTACAATCTCTCTCCCAACAGCGATTTTATTTTGGCGTAGACCCCAGCCAAAATTGGAAACGATCTGAGGTAGCTAGAACACTGCCATTCGGATCAAAAGACACAACGTGGCGAATGGTAATAGTTATCTCGGATTGGCAAGCAGGGCCGAGGAATTGAATGTCGGCGAAAATTCCCAGGCGGAACTAGATGCATCGGCCAGGGCTGGATTCACAATGTTAAAATGTTACTGCCTTTTGACTGCATATATTATTTGAACACTGAAACTCATAAGTTTTCATGGTAGGATACGAGTTAATGCAACAAAAAGATTATAATTGTCCAATTATTTATTAAAAAAATGCCTTTTTTTCATTGCCAAACAGATTATGAATGAAAGAATTATCTTCTATTATTTGATGACATTATAATCCTCCCATCTTTCAGGTCTTACATGTGAAGTTGACATATCTATTTGAGTAATGTCTACCCAGATCCCATAAACTACTAGTACTTGTATCATGTCATATTATTTAAATAATTATTAAATGTAAATAAGGAAAGAGTTATACGACTTCAAATGCAGGGAATCTGCTATGATGATCAGGCTAGTTTATCCTTTCATTACTTTACATACACTATAAAGAGATCTCTTTAATACATGCATTATTGGCCTCTAAACTAGTTTTTAGAAATGTGAAAGTACATACAATCAACTTATTTATATCACTTAACTATTTGCATTGAAGACTTTCTTCTTCATTTGAAGTTGTACAAAGTACTGAAAATCTGAAATGAAATTGGAAGTATTTTCTTCATAATTTCAAGAAACAGCATGTGATTTCAGAAACAGCTATGATTCTGTTTAACACTTTAATCCTGTTTTCTTTTTTAGGGCTGAATCATTGAGTTTGAAAATAGCTCTCAATTCTTGCTGACTAATTTTTTTTTTTTTTTAAATCTTTTTTTGTTCCTATCATAATGACATTGTTTGCTGTGATGCTCAGTAAATTGTCCATAATTTATCAAATAGCTTTAATTCTCTTTATTTCTTATTCTAAAACAGGACTCCATGGGAGAAACCCTGCCACTTCATAAATCCAGCAAGCAATTATTTTGAAGGCATTTCTTCCACAAACATTTGTGAAAATCTTTTGAATATTTTGCGTGACATGGACAGAAATGGAGCTAAGATTTTAAAAAGAGATTACGTATATTTTAATGGCAAGGTTTGTGCTTATAAAATAAATTTGATGTTTACTCTGTAATGTTTTATTATTATTTTGGTCCCCAATCTCTTTTAAGTGTTAGCCTGGCTGGGGCTGCAGAAAATTCTGACTGCATATCTACAGAGAGGTAAGCCCTTACCATGTGTGTTCTGAATACTACACAAAACCATCTAATAGTGAGGTTCCAGGATTTGGCATTAAATAACCTACAATGATTGATATGCCATAAAAGCCAACCAAACCAAACCAATCTTCTAAATATTGTTACATGTTGATTCAGTAAAATTAGTTTTCTATCATTTAGACTTATCCTAATATTTCAGTTGCGATACCTTCCTGTTTTAATCAAACATCAATCAAATTCCTATAGTTTTCTATGACATTCCAAGAAGACTGATGAAATTTGCTGATACTGGACGAAAGACAGAGGTATTATACCTAAAATCAGATGCAAGTGATAAAAACAAGGAAACTGATTCAAATCATACAAAAGTATTACCTTTTCTTCTGAGCTGTACTGTAACCTTCTTTCATGTTGCAATTTTGACTGATATTTGATTTATTAGAAAGTTTACAAACATTAGAAAAATTTTTTTACAAATTCCAGACATAGGAATCTTACAAATTTTTTTTTACTTCAGAACAGTCTTCATACTTATCAGCTGCACTTGCATTAAAATATTCACAATGACAGAAATAAAAATTCATTCTTGTGTGCAGGAAAAAACTCAAGAAAGACAAGCAAAGCATGCTGGGTACGGCTGGAGAATTTAGAGCTAACTCATAAGTCACCTTCTCCTATGAACATACCAGTGTTGATTGACCTGCAAGAACTTTCTGCAAAAACTGGATGTTGTCTAGAGGACTTTTCAAGAGTGATGGCCCATAAGAATGGATGGCAAGAAAGAGTCAAGGGAATCTGTTCTGTCAGAATGCTATGATGATGATAATTTTGGTAGAGGCTTCCATTGAGTTAAATCAATCCTTTGATTCAACAAGGTTCACAAAAAAAAAAAATAGTTGTTAGCACATTTGTCACCCTGCCAACTACCTAGACCACTGATGGGTCAGTGCTCCAATGAAGGATTGAACCTTGGCTTATTTAGCCATCTGCATACATTGTATTTTAGATCCAGATAACTGAAGTCACCTCTAGCTGATTACCAAACAAGTCAAACAGGGTTGATCATTCAAAAAAAAATGAATGGAAGTTGAAAGCCAGTGATAAAACAACATGGGGTGTTCAGTTATGAAAACAAAGTTTAGTTGACAAACAAAATAAAGTCCATTTGAAAAAAATAATTAAGTCATTTCTCCTTTCAAAAATGAATAAGTCCAATCATACAAGTCCCCTCCCTGTTGAGTGAGGTATTACAATTCACAGATTTGGCCCTGTTATCTCAGCGGTCAGTCTAGTTGAAGCAGTAAATACAGCCTTTCAAAAAGCTAAGTCATTCTGCAGTTTCCAATTCAGCTAAGTTTTCTGTTCGTCAGGTTCTCGTTACTAACTCGTAATTCTAGCTTCTCTGTTTCAGAAGGTCTGGCTCAAGGCTTCAAATGTAGGGCTTTGGGGGTGTTCATTGCTATTACTCTTCGGTCTGTCTCCAGACCCTATCTGGTTTCTCTCTGTCTTTCTGACTTGATTTTCTGCAAAACCTAACTTTATATAATTGTTTCTTTTATTTCCAAGTGGGCATATTTCATCAATAGTTTTCTCCTTAATTAGACTTCAGTAATTAATTCCATTCACAGTTGCTCTCTGATACCCCAGCAGTGAATCTCTGTATCTGCCACTTAAGGAGGTAGGGGCTTCCTCCCACTTCCTTGTGTCAACTGCTGTCCCTCTCTCTGCAGTGGGCTGTCCCTCTCCACATATGATCAACACATCAAGTCCAGCATATTACTCAGTCTTCCAAAATTAAATCAAAATTTTCCATATCTCAAGGTTTCATATTTCCCATACAATGATGTACACCTAGCTGGCTGACCCCTTCTTGACCCTAGCTGTCCAGCTTATTGTTTTGGCTATGCTAAATCCAAGGACACTTTCAGCACAATTCAAACCATACATTTTAACTTTCTCTGGTTAGAAAAACAACTTCATATGTTTTTGTATTTCCATGCTGAGGGAAAAGTTTATATTTCTCACTTCCTTTTCATTTACACATTATATTTTATCTCTCTTCGAAAAAAGAACAATGTACTGATTTTATTCTTCTAAAGTCCGTGCTGTTCATTTTCTTCTACTAAAAAAATCATTCTCAGATTTCTCTTGCTCAAGTCTTTGATCCTCTCTCAACTCTGTTATAATTTTACTTAGGATTAATTTAGCAAAAGTTCTAATTGTTAAACTTTGAATCTGAGTCAAAAGTAATTGTTAAAAACTTACTTATAGTTGACCAGTTAGAGATGGCACAGTAATTTAAATGCACTTACCATTTCTGAGTCATTTAGCTGTCTCTTAGCTCAAAGAATTGTGTCTATGTATATTTGTTGGCAGACAAAAATAGATATTGCTTTGGGTAGAAATATATCTTAGAATTTTCTCATGGCTTGACACTATTATCAAAAATGATAAAAAGTCATATCTTTATAGTAACACTAATGAAACTGGATAGACAAGAGTGCCACTGCCTTAGCCTTGTCAAATTAAAGGAATGTTAAAAAACAAAAAGGGTAAAAGTTGGTTGAAGGTAGGATATACAAGATATTTCTCACTTGGAACTACTCAGTCTGAATGAAATAATCATTGCTAAAGTGTATTGCATACGTATGCTATATGTAATGAAGCCAATCACTGAAAACATCTTCATCCAACTTGCTGAATAATTAAGGCTTACAAACCCTTCCATTTGAAACCAATGTAATTTCATAAAAGAATTTTCATGATTTTTTCTTATTTTGAAATATTATTGGATATGCAATGATTTTTTAAGGATTCATGTTATTTCTTGATGTATTGACTAAAATATAGATTAGTGTCTGCTTGAGTATATCAGTTATTTTATTGTAAAAGTCTGTGTTCTTACTCTGATAAATTATTCTAGTTGTCATTGCTTATAAAATCAAATGAATTATTAATAGCAGGAAGATTGCTGCCTTTTTTTATGATCTTTCTTTTCATTTATGAACTGACAATGATAACATGGCAAATCCTGATGGTTTCTTAAGGGAGCTGCATTTTTCAAGTAATGTCATCATTTTTTAAGTAATGTCATTATAATATCTTGGGTGTCAATATTAATACTCATCTTTTTTTCTTTGATGGTTTTCAATATTGGTTTTGTTTGTAAACTCGTGTCATGTTCTTTATATGAAGTCATGGTCTAAGAAGCTTTTTTTTCTTGACAATATTCATGTTTATAAATGATAAATTATAATATAAGGAAGATTATATGTAATTTCTATTCATAAAAAGCAACATATATAGACAGAAGAAAATTACATAATATTTTTTAATTCCTTTTTTAATATATGCAATATGAACATGAAAAAATTCACCCACTATAATTCTTAATTTCTGATGTCTTCTTCAAAATAAGTATCTTAATTGCCTATCTGAAAAAACTGAATTGTAAGAAAAATCTGTAACCAAAAGAATCAAAGTTCCATTGTGAATAAACATTCATATATTTTTGATTTTATGAGTTGAGCTGATTGTGGTGTTTGTGATATTCAATGATTGCAATCAAATCCAAGTTGATGAATTTAATTTTTCACCCTCCCATTAAAAATATTTATTCCAAATGAAATCTGCTAAAAATAAATCCAGTATTATATACATAAATTCCTTTATAGATATTCATAGATTACTTCTGTAATTTTTTGGAAAGAAATTATATTTCTAAAAGTTGTTTGAACTACTAACCTCATTCATTTTTTTTTTAATTTTTACCATAACATTTCAACCATTTCATTCTACAGCCTTCTTCAATTACTAATTACTGTAGCACATAGCATTGGCAAGTTTTTCGACTGGCTGTTTGTGAATGGTTTTGTGATACTACCTCTTCTCTTCAGCTCTGTTTTTGTAGCTTCTTTTATGAAGAGAAGAGTTTTCTGGAAGTCATGTCATTATGCCTCCCTATCAACAAATTCTGTTAGCTACTCACTATAACTAGTGTCACAAGAGACAAGGTGATTTTAGGGAATCTCTATTGATTCTCTCTTTTATGCTGGCCAATGATTACTGGTCCCTTCATTAATGAATGATAGTCACACTCATCATCATCATCATCATCGAATGCTAACAGCATGGATTCTTTTGATTCTTTCTTACCGTCTGTCCCTATCGACCATCGCCCATGGCAAGTCATGTTGATAACATCCTTGATATAATCAAACAACTTTACATCTGTTATAAAATAAGCAACATTACTTTCTTTCCAGCCCAATAACAGATGATGCCAATTTTTTCAACCTGTTTAAAGCAAGTGATTCTACACAGGAATACTCTTTGATTCCTTTTCTGCTATTCAGCTCACATATGGATTTATGTATAACTAAAGAACACCGAAGAGTGAATGGGCCAAAATGATGTAGTAACAACAAAAGCAACACAATAAGTTCCGTAGATTTAGCAACGTAGAATAATAATGATTTTCTCAAAGTTATGCATAGTATCACTGATATAATATACTTTCTACCATCTAACTCTTATCTCTGTTTATTGTAAATCTCTTGTTTTTTTAATTACTTTTACAGACAGCCTTTAAATTTTTCATAGTAATTTATATAAAAATGCTGTTTATTTTCTCAGGTTTGATTATTTTCAAAAACATTTATTACTGTAAATGTACAAAATGAAAAGTGTATAAAAGAAAATTTAATATGGCATAAAATTTTTGTCTTTCAGAGTTTGGAAACATCTTTCTATTGATATATCAAAAAGGATTAATTTTTTCTTACCTGTTGAACATTATTTGCAGGGCTTAGGTGAAGATGTACCCAAATATTTAAGATACGAGGGCCAAGTATATAATCGCCAGTTTAACAAACGAGACTGCGCACTATTAATCAAAGACATCTGGAGAAAAAGAATTCATTTCAAAAAGGTAATCTCATTTTTTAATTTATTAACAGTTTATGCAAATGATATTTGCATCACAAGTTTCTTTGGGGTTTTTATTTGTCGTTTCATTTGTCAAGTTTTTTAATATCGAATTATCATTATGCTGTGTGCAACTCTGTTTAAAAATCTGTTTGTGCACAATTACAAATTATGCTGTTATTGGAATACCTTACCAATTATTAGAATGATACTGGTATTTTGGTGCTTTGGATGATATTTAGTCATTATGTGTCTCTCTTGAGGCACTAAATAAACTGAGAGTAGAAACAAGATAAACTTGTAAATATATCATCATCTAGTTGTGTTGACAACACAGATTCTTCTTACTCTTTCTCTCTACATCCATCCCTGTCATCCATCATTTCCAGTAGGTTTTCCAAACTATATCCTGTGTCCACACAGAGCTAATGTAAATAGGTTTTGCTGAACAACACTGGCATGTCCAAAGAAGAATGTCACTTATGAGTTCCTCCTTGCTTCTCCAGCGGTCTCCTACTTGACTTGTTTGTCTTACTTGGATAGTTTTTGAAATGGGAGATGAGTGGTCGTACAGCTGTTATTTTGTACAATGTTATTTCCAGGATTTGTTTAAAATAGCTTGTAGCATTCTTGTGTTGTTCCCATCTAGCTTTTTCTCTAAGTGTTTGTTAATTTCCATGTGGTGCATTCATACAGTAGTACTGACACAGCTACAGCTTGGAAGAAATACTGTTTTATATCATCAGTTAGATCTGGCTTCACTTTGATCGACAGTATACGTCCTTGTTGAGCATAAGTTAACATCACTTTCAGTAGATGAGATATTGCTGCTGAGGTATGTGAACTTGTCTACTAATTTTAGAAGCTTGTCACTTTGAGTGGAGATAGCTCCTTCTCATTTAAAACACGTCGACTCTGTTTTATTTGCATTCACAGGGTAACCAATACTTCCTGCTGTTTGCGCCAGGCTATGCAGTAGAGATTCATCTTGGGCAGGTGTGTTTGTAAGAAGCGCTATGTCTTCTACATAGTATGTGTCTTTTATAGTTTCTGCAGAATTTTGTCAGTTTTTTGCCTTTTTTGTGTAAAAGCATTTTCTTTTATTAGATCTATCAATGTTTGAAGTTGTTGTCTAAGCAGATTATAAACAGATATAGTGCTAATGTATCTTCTTGCAAAACTCTAATAACAATGTTCAAGAAGTCTGTGTCTCTCTTAGATGAGGAGGGTTAGCTTGTGGTATAATGGTTAAATAGGTGGACTGCAGAATTGTAGTAAGCAAATTTGAACTCCAGACCTGCTCTTACATTCACTTTTGGACAGATACCCTTGGAAAAGGTATGAAACCCCTTATCCTCCCAGCTATGGCTTAGATATTATTTACCACTACTGTTCTTCTAGAGAGATGGATTTGGCATTAAATAACACAAGAAGACTGATATGCCAGTAAACAACAAAACAAAGGAAGAATCTATCAGATGAGCAAACATTTTCTTTTGTCTTTCTATAAAGCATTATTATAGCTGTCACAGTTTCTTTGAGGAGACTATATGCTTGTAGTATTTGCTCCATTTTCCATGTATGGAGTCAAATACCTTGGAGAAATCTACAAACAATAGTGCTGCCTCAAGATTTTTTGCACATACACCTTCAATAATTCAATGGATAGTCAGAATCTGTGATATTGTGGATCAATTTCTTTGAAAACTGTTTTGATTTTTCATAAGAATTTTCTCATTTTGAAATTTGATACAGTTGAGAAACAGAGCATTATAAACTTTAGAAGCTATAGAAGTAAGAGTCATACCTCTGTAGTTTTTGGTGATTCCAATGTCACTTTTCATAGTGAAGGAGAGGATACAAACTTTTGTCCATTTCTCTATTGTAATTTGTTTATATAGTGTATTGCAAACTCAAAGAAGTAAATCATCAAATTTCCTTGTCTTCCATACTTCTGGAGGTATTTTGTCAAGGCTTGCAGTTTTCCTTCTTTTAATTTGTGTCTGTACAATATTAAATTCTTCCTCCATAAATGTCGAGTTGGCTATTAATAATTTTTAGGATAAGTTTATCAGTGTCTTTAGGAAAGTGTCCAAGCAGTTTCTTGAAATGTTCTTTCCACTTCTGTAGTCATTCTTATTGGCTGGCAGCTTTTAATTTTGCTCTCGAGGTGCTCTTCCTTTTACTCACTTCATTTACTGTCATGCTATTCATTGATTGTCTATCTTCAACCAAGTTAGTTATTTTACTGATCTGACCTTGAATGTATTGTTGTTTTTCTTTTTGTATATGTTAGTTTTCTTGGGGCTTTCTAAAGTTACTGCACATTGTCATTTGTTGGGTTTCTTTTATTCAGTAAGGATGCTATTTTCATGTCATCTCATTTTTTTCTTAACTTCTAGTGATTCCCAATGAACTCTACATTTGGCTCTTGATTTGATTATCATGCACTCTGTTGTTGCTTCCATGTAAGAATTGATGAAGTTTTCATATTCATCATTCGTACTATATGTTTCAGATATCTCCTGAAGAAGATCAAATTTGTTTCTTACAGTTATTGTATATTTATTGCCTTTATCTGTATTGGTAAGTGAAGAGCAGACATAACATGTTGTTTTGACTCTTAGTTTCTTATTTCTGCATAGACGTAAGTGTATTCTTGCTGTTACAAGTCTGTGATTTGAAGATACACCTTCAAAAAAGAAGTATGCCTCACAAATCAGAATGCTGTTTACCCACTTCTTATTTATGAATATATAATCTTGCTGTGAAACATATAAACATTCAAAGGACATTTAATATATACCTATTACAATGTGTAATAGATATTACAGGTGTCTTAACAGGGATAACGTCCACGAAATTCCCTCAACCAGCAATGTATAAAAGGAGGTACAAAAATAGTGAATATAAAAGTTGTCATTCAGTTATTTTCATTTCAATGGCTAGGTGAAATAAAGTTGATTGCATTAGTAGGAAACAAAACTCTATCTTCAGTTCATTAAACAGCAGTAAAAAGCATGTCTACTTTGCTTCTAAAGCAGAGGTTTAAAGTTAGGTTCTCTCTATTTGAAGAATGTGGATCAAAAGAGGAAATAGAAAGAGCTCTCAATTCTCATGAAATCTCCACAGACACATGACGTGGGAAGATATGCTTCAATCCAAAGGAAGACAATAATTTGTTTCTCTACATTGTAAATGTAAACTCCAGATTTATGAAATGTCTCTTTTATTTGTTTTCTCTTATAACTATTTATCATGGCTCATTTTTCATGGATAATTGTATTCTTCATGTTTTGGCCATTTTCGCTTCTAAAAATTTTATTCTTTAAAAATAAATTAGAACACTATTTCCTTGTTTAGTATTACTTGCTTAAAAATACCTCAGTAGGTATTAAACACAGTGCTGAATGACATCATTTTCATAGAATTTATATTCATAGAATTTCTTTGTGTTAATGGCAAATAAATTAGGGCAATGAGTAGATTGTTCACCAATGGTCTGGGAGACCAGGTTTCAATCCCAGGTCAGGTCATACCATTGACTCAAAAAATGGTACTTGATGCTGCCTTATAAGGTAAGGATCACGGGTAAAGTGGAGCAATCCAGGGAATGGAATAGTGCCCTCCCATATACCTATTGAAAAGGGAGCCTTTTGGTCACCCTTGACTTACAGTCGCCAACTTTACTTACATTTTAACTACCATTGAGAAATACTAATTATCAGGATGAGCGTGAATGCTTATCCCAAATTATTGAATTGCAAATTAGAGATTGCTTAATCATTTTGATTACACTGGCCTGCAATGTTTTCAAGGTAAAATATATAATAGCTGATTTTAAGGCAGTGTTTTATGCTGAATCCAAAAATCAGACTCATTTTTTCTAATCAGATCAAACTTATAAGATACAAGCTCTTACTTGATATGCATGAACAGGATTATTACTATTTATTTTCTTGATGAATGAAACAAACAATGCTAAATTTAGGGCTGATATATATACTCAGAAAGCCATAGTAAACTGAAAAATATTCAAAAGAAGCTGTTCATGGATGAAGGGTCAGCAACCACAGCATCCTGTTTCAAACACCCGTAGTAGTCAGTGAGAAAGTTATGTCCCACTGGTTGTACCCTTTCATAATACAAATGTCTCAGTAAACGTGCTCACCCTGCTCTTCACAGTTCTTTGAAGAATAGTCCAAGTGTGACTACAGAAAGTGCAGTTTGACTGACATTCGTGCCCCACATTAGCAGAAACTCTTCAGTACCTCTACAATTTCCTTCTCGTATTGTTGTATTTTGACCTTTGACCCGGCCAAAAATGCCATTCAAGGTGATGCACCAGAAGGAAGTGACGCATTCTAATGGTAGTTATGAGAGGAAATCGCGTGGGCGGAAATTGGCTGATGAAATGGGACAAGGTAAAAAAAATTCCCATGGTACACTCATAGACTGATGCACCGGAAGAGAGTGACCTGTGAACTGCATGACAGTTATTTCCGCTGGATGACGATCAATCATGCCATTCCAAAGATCGAGTAGGCGATTAAGTGGGCGTTGAACTATTATATAACTCAGTCAAGACAGAAGTCAGAGTTGCAGTTGGAGATCGGACGGAGTTCTAGACGAGATGTGGTAAGGAAAGCCACATCAGGCCGAAGGGGCCTTGGGGCTCTGATGAGTTGGGGTCCAGGGAAGTTGCTGATAAGATGCAGTAAAGAAAACCATCACTCAGCAGAGTGGGCCCCAGGGCCTCTGGTTGAGCATCAAGAGAACAAGAAAGACACAACATTGCCAGCCATAAGAGTGGAGGTCAAAATATTGAAGTTTCTGTTCGGTCTCCAGCTCCCTCTCACACGCAAACCTTAAGTAACCCTTTTCAAACCCTTACAATAAAGTGAGAGGTATATTTTTGTTAAAGAAGTCTTCCTGCGTCTGTCTTTATTATTGTGTCGTTATGATGCTGTAGATGACAATATAACAGTATTCCACACTCTGGTGGTTTCCTTTGAATTTTGTAACTACTGACTTCAGTGACTGCATGACAGACAAATATTATGTGTTTCATGAGTTCTCTTATTTGAAGGCTTTCAAACAGACCAGCCCAATAGGGATAGATGAAAAACTATTGCCATTATGTAGGATAACTGCTTTGAGAGTTCTACTGGATGAGGAAATTAGAAGTCTCCATTCTATAGCATCGTACTCCAACCCTATTGATTTCATCAATTGAGCAAAACCATTGATGACTTATTCTCTCTTACAGTCTTGATACCAGTTGAACATTGTGTTATATAGTCATCTACAGCATCATAACGACACAATAAATAAACAGAGCATGAAGACTTCTTTACAAATATATTGTACCTCTCACTTAATTGCAAGGGTTCGAAAAGGTTGTGTGGGGTTTTACTGTGAGAGGGAGCAGGAGATCGAACATAACGGCAATATTTTGACCTCTACTCTTATGGCCGTCAACGTTGTGTCTTTCTCATTCTTCTGATGCTCAACCGGAGCCCAGAGGCCCACTCTGCTGGGTGATGGCTTCCTTTACTGCATCTTATCAGCAACTTCTCTGGTCCCCAAACTCCATCAGGGGTTCCCGAGGGCCCCCTCGGCTGGGTGTGGCTTTCCCTACCACATCTCGTCTACCTCCGACTGGAACTCTACTGCAACTCAACTGCTTGACTTCTGTCTTGACTGAGCTATATAATAGTTCAATGCCCACTAGATTGCCCACACGATCTTTGAAATTGAATGTTTAATCGTCATCAAGCGGAAATAACTGTCATGCAGTTCAGAGGTCACTCTCTTCCGGTGCGTCAGTCTATGAGAGTATCATGGGATTTTTTTAACCTCGTCCCATGTCATCAGCCAATTTCCGCCCACGCGATTTCCTCTCATAACTGCCATTAGAATGCGTCACTTCCTTCTGGTGCATCACTTTGAATGGCATTTTTGTCCGGGTCAAAAGGTCAAAACATAACAATTGTTCCTGGTGCCAACAGATGTTTCTCTTTGAGACATGAACCCAGTAGTTGAGCAGACTCCTTTAAAAGGTTCAGGTCTTGCGTCTGATCATTGAGTTCTGCTTGTGTCAAAGGTACTGGTTGTTCATTCTCTTCTAGTTTGTATGTGCCATCCCCAGCTACAACAGTCATGTCACTATGCTCAAAATCAGAGCTATATTCTATGTTACCATCTGGCTCAGAAATAATTATGTATTATGGCAGAAGGAACATCAGGGTATTGAATATGGTGCTTGTTCTTATGATTTATTCCTTTTAGATTTATCATGAAGAAATAGCATCCTGTAATCTGATCTTCTCCTTCCCTCCTGACCATTGGAATGGCAAATGGTATACTCTTCCTTTTACCATTCCTCCAATCACTCAAGTTCTACACACGTTTTACAGCAAATGTCAGGAGTGAATAGCTTATCTTGATCTCCTAGTTTGACTCCAAAGTAATTACGATATGCCTTCTTCTCAAAGTTAATGAGTTGATGGATAGGAAGAAACACATTACCGCAGATATAACAGAATCTGTTGGGATTATTCTTACACTTGCAATCCATTCTTACAGGAATTCAAATGTCAAGCTGATAAAAGAAAAAAAATCAGCTTGCAGCTTGTGATTGACACTTGACACAGTATGTTAAAATTATTTTAAGCTGAGGGATGATCCTCGTCTTCTCTAGGCATGTGGATGTTAATGAGTAGGGTGGTACCCTGTAGTTAGTTACACATACAACATTATGTACTATACTAAACATCAGGCACTCAAAATCAGCTGCGACAAGTAGAGTCTACAGGCTTTTGAATAAGTGTTATTATTGTGTACAATTTGTTGTGAAGTATTAAAGTGCATCTTGAAAATCAGAACTGAGCAAACACAATGAATGGTATTTTTGAATTCAGCATAAAATAGTGATCATATATCACTTGCCCTTTGGGAAAAAAATTTAATGCAGGCCAGTGTTATTAGAGCATTTTAACATTAATTGCTCTGACAAAATCTTGCTTGGATGTGCCATTTTACAATACTACAGTAACATATATATACAAAAGTCAGATCATTATGATATAGATGCTTTCAGAGCATAATAATTGATGTGTCAATTGGTAAAATACTGGGAATTCAATCTGTTTCAAGGTCTATGAATGAGATAGTAATCAAAATTCATATCCTTGCAGTCCTTTTCTGTAATGGTGAAAAGTAAAACTGGTTTTTGGCAGCAAACTGAGACTCAAGTTTAAGCTACATTAATGATCTTGAGAAAGGCATGAATCCACTTTTCCCTACATTTGTCAGATATTTTATCAAAATGTCACAATCTGCTCTCAAAACTAGTTGATGGTAAAAGCAGTGGTCAAGTAAATACATTAGCAAACCACTTTTTCATAATTATATCACCAGTCAATGAATAGCAGCAGTTCTTATTTTCAGTGTTAACTTTGACAAGTATCAATCATCACTTCTTTCGTGTGATGGATATTTATTTTCTTGTGAGACTGACTGAGACAAATAAATAGAGAGCCATCAAGTATTGAGACTAAAATGCTTTAGAATGTCCATGTCTCTTTGTAGGTTGGCAGCTTTATTGATTTTATAGATTACTACCTGAAGCAGAATTTCCCTACACCACTTATGAAAACTGAGTGGGCCTACAATTTAGTGGATGCCTGTAAAAGATTTGCAGAGACAAACAAAAATATTGAACTTTTCTGGCTCATTTTAAATGGTGAGGTAAGTTTTAAAGACATTTTCAATGGTTAAGCAACTGAATAATAATTTGTGAGTTTCAAGGCATTCTATTGGTTGTTATGTGTTTTAAACGAGAAGGAATCATCTCCACTTTAAGTGGTAAGCCTCTAAAGTTAGTAGACTAATTCAAATACTTCAGTAGCAATATCTTATTTACTGAAACTGATGTCAATTTATGCCAATCAAAGGTTTGGACTGGTATTGATAGTTTTGCAGTCATAGGGAAATCTAATCTTTCCAATAAAATAAAATGGGATTTCTTCCTAGCTGTAGCTGTGTCAATACTGCTATATAGATGCACCATATGGATGCTTACAAAACAGATGGGGACTATACAAGAATGTTATGTGCTGTTTTGAACAAATCCTGGAAGCAACACTTCACAAATCAGCAGTTCTCTGGCCACCTACCTCCCATCTCACAAATCATCCAAATAAGACAACCAAGATATACAAAGTACTGCTGAAGTAAGAACTAATTCATTAGTGTTATTCATTTGTGGACTCTACGTATGGACATGGCAGTGTTGGCCAACCAGCAAAGATTTACTGGCATCTGCTCTGTGCAGACACTGGATGCAGTCTACAAGACCTACACCATCCCCTAATCTCATAATCACGACGGTGACAACTTTGTGGCAGTCATTTTCAATGAGAGCTTCTTCACAAAGGCAGGGAGGTGGGTTCTGCTTTGGCTCATTCCTCAGACTAACTGTCTGAGCCCACATCTTTGTTGTCATGCAGCAGACTCTCCTCCCCACTCTCAGAAGATGTGTCATCAAAGTCTTCCTCTGATGTGATCACACTATGGCGTAGATGCACATCCTTTTCATGGTGGGATATTCCATCCACCAGGAAGGACTGCGGATTGATTATTTTGGTCACCTGACCCCTGCCAAGCTTTGTGGTAGACCGACTCTGTGGTACCTTGACCTACACATGATCTCTGACCTCGTAAGAGCTATTCCCAGGATCATAAGATGTTGTCACAGCATCAACCATTTTTATCCTCATTTTGTATCAATAGATCTTGTTAGCATGTGCAGTTGATGGGTGATACATTGTCTTTGTGAGTGACATTATGCCAATAGATGGACTCCTGGATGGGACTGATTCCTGGATGCCACATGTTTCATTGGGCTGTGACATCACTCTGCTATGTTATTTCCACCTGGGATGTATGTGCTATGAAACCATAAGTTGATTCCCCAATCATGCATGAAACCTCTGCTGCAGAAAGCTGTGTCATTGTCCGTGTTGGATGGTTTGGTGGGGAGGGATTTCCTATACGTGTCGGACATCTACAAATTGTCAGCAAATATTTAGACTTTCCCATCTGTAGAATAGCCAATCAGAGACAACTAAAATAGAAGCAGTAGATAAGCCAATCAGAAGTGACTAAGTCATATATGAACAACAGCAAAATAACAGAGTCTAGACTTAATGCAGCTTTGTTACTTAGAAGGAGTATCTTGTATCACTCAACCAAAAAGAAAATCACTACCTGAATTCCAACAGTCCGTAAGAAACTCATGTGGTGGGCCACTTTCAAAGAACTCCAGCTGGCCAATCACACTCACCATGTCTTGTAATGCCAACTGCTTCTTGTGAGTGTGAAAAAATGGCAGGCACCATAATGCGTGATGTCCATTCCTAACTTCTGCTAGTTCCTATTCTCCTCCAGTTTTCCTTTTCCCCAGTGAATTGGTGCTGGTTTATAGACTGGCATTCATCACATATCCATATAGCTGACTTAATGCCTTCTTTCTTTGTTGCCATGTAAATTCACTTGACAAAGTAGGTGGTGCGCCATACTCCCTGGTGTCCACTGCTTCTGTGGATGGACACGATTTAGTCTGCATCTAGTTCATCCACATAGTACCGATCAGTGGCCCTGGTTCATTGTCCTTCTTCATCACATTGAACCATCACAATGGCATCCTTGTCAGTCAGTCAGCTATATTCTGAGTCAATGGAACCAATGTTACATCTATGGTCATCTCATACTCCTTCACATGCTCCTGAAGAACATTTCACTCGCTGCCTTGGTATGCACTCATGCTCTCCCAGTTACAGTGTTCAATACCTAATGATACACACACACATAGTCTGTTTTCACATGCAGCACCTTGCCCTGCCACTGGAGGTCCAAATTGATGCCTTTCAACACAGCATCTAATTCGGCTAGGTTGGTCGCAGCCAGCAAGCCTCCTCTAGTACTATCTCATATCTCTCCAAAGTTACTCCAGTCACTAAGGAACTGGCATCAACCCACACATTCAGCTCCTGGCCATTCATGCACCAATCCCCATGAGCTGGATGACCTCAATGCACAGAATCCACTCATATATTATACACTGGAGGAGGGTGTCCCTTGTCTTACCATCCCAACCCTGCCTGACCAAACTTGCTCTCCTCTTGAGCCTTCAGCAAGTCACAGGGAGCAAACTACACACTGGGAAGTGCCCAACAAGCCTTCCACTCAAGGAGATTACTGTCACATGATGACATCAGTAGCATCTGGAACTACACTTCCTTGCTTCCACTGCAATTCACTGTGTTCCATCTCGACTGCCAATTCTATGACTTTTATCTCATCTCTTAACCATTCCAGGTCCTTGCACTCCAGCCCAAACTGAGCCAAGTGTTCTCTGATGCGGATTGTCTGGCCGACATTTTCAGTGACATAGATTTTGTTGATGAAAGCAGATGCCATGCTACTCATGGCTTCCTCCTGCAACAGCACTGACCTGATAATGGCCCTCATGATAAAGAGAGTCACATCTAAGCCCAACCCTAAACATGTAGGGGAGTATTTTTTCCTGTCAGTCTTCATGGTCTGAAGTGGCCACATTGTCTCATGGACATGTATCTGAAGGTACACTCTCCTAGGTCCTGCAAAGATCCAGTAGAACCCTTCTGTCACCATTTGCACAGTTTAGCTCTGCAGACATCTGCATTGGCCATGAACTCATCAACATGATGGTTGAGTTCTCAGAAGTTCATTACTGGATGCACTTTTGATTTGTTCTGCTGTTGTTTGGCCTTCTAGGGAATTAGCCCTTTGGGAGGCCCTAGTTTTTTCTTCTGAGTATGGCATGAACCAGCCATTGCTCTTCCCCATGCAGAGCTCCCACTCATAGTCCTTCCAGATCTCAGCCACTGCCAGATACTCTGACACCTCATTATGCAGTCCCTTAGATGTGTGGTCCTCTAACCACTTCCATGCTGCAGTCCAGACTTGGCTCTAATGGTTGAAGGTGGCAGTGAAGTCAGATTTATTGAGGGAAACGGCTGCACACTTAGTGACTCTCTCAGTGCAGGTCTGTATTGATCCCATTGGCCCAACAACAATAATTCCCAATGTTTTTATGGCATTAGCCCCCAACTGCAGGTGAAACCCCAGTGGTTTGCCATGCACCACCAGCACACTAATCTTGGCAGAACCACCTTCCTCTGAGGATATGGTTATCACTCTGACACTGCAACACGGATGGGATATGCCTTCAATTGTCATGATGTCCACTGTTACTCTCTTCCAAGGCCAGCACTGATCTGCATCCATGATTATCTGCGAGCACCTTGTATCAGTTAGTGTTGAGTCCTGCGTCATGTCAACCTAGATGCTTGCCACTGGGAGTGACACATTTAAATCTTAGTGATGGAGAAGGCTAGCACCAGTGCCTTGTTCTCTGTCTCATTTCCTAAACAATCTCAGGCCCAGTGTCCAATCTCACATCATCGAGTGTAATGTGTCATGTGCTTTTGGCAGTTCTTTACTATGTGGCCTTTGCTGCAGCATCTGTAGCTGATCACACTGGAAATGAGACTAATCTTGATTGGAGTTGTAACACCACTGCCGAGTGAGTGCACAACTGTAGCTACATCCTGGCTTTGGTTACCAGTCATCAACAGTTCTCTTGCTTTTGGTATTAGGTCCCCCATGGTCAGGGTTTGAATGTTTGCTGCTTGTCAAAGTCCGATGGATATAGTGTCAGGGCACCCAGTGACAAAAGTCAATTTGGTGTGCCTTTCTAGCCCAGTTATCTCAAACCTGGCCAATCTAACCAACTGCCTGATTTTGTTTGCTTAAACATCCAAACATTTACCAGCCCACCTGACCCTGGTTAGCTTTCTGTATGCCATGAATACATTGTCCATAAATGTTTCTTTTAACTGGGCTTCAATTTTCCGTATGTTCTTTAGATCATCCTCCTCTATCTCCACATTGAGGGCCAGTGCATCCCCGACAAGGTACAATGGAAGCAAACTTGCTACATCATCCACCTGCTGAAGTATTGCCACAAACTTGACCTTTTTCAGCCACACTACCACATTATCCTTGCCAGAAAAAGGCTTTGTAATGTCACTATTTATGTGAACTCTTGCCATAGAACAGAAATAGCTAGTGGGATTTGAAGGAAATGGATCTTGGTATTCACTTTCTAAGTGGTCTTAGTAATATCTCAATAGGTGATCTTAGAAACTAAGTCTGGCCATCACTTTCCTCTTCACTCGCTTTGTTTGTTCATTCTGTTAAAAAAAAAAGCAGTCTGCAAAGTTTGACTCCTTCTGCATCAGACATTCCTCATTTTATGCAAGTTCTGGCCTCCAGAATTTGAATATGTTAAAAATCTCATTTCACCAGAGATTAGACAGGTGTCCTATAAATTGTATCTCTAAGAACAGCCATGTTTCTTGCTGTTGGCACCCTGTGCATAAGACAGGTTCACACTTGCCTCAAACTCTGAAGTAAGTCATTTCTCTTGCTACTGTTCATTGATGGAATTAATGGTTTGGTTCAAACTTCCCAAATGGTTACAGATTATAACTGATCCTTAAAGAAGATCAAATGATACAAAAGCTGAAATGTGTCTGTAATAATAACCAAGATGGACACACCAATCTGAAGATATCTGTGAATGATAATTCTTTATTTCAGTGATTCAAACTAAATTTCTAGCATCTCTTCAAGTGTAAATGTTGCTCATCATCAACATAAAGTATTTTGTTTAAAATGCCAGTTTTTTTTCCCTGACCACGTGAGAAATTATATCTATTTGTTAAAATGTTGTAAACAGTGACAATAAATGATCAATTCATAAATTTTTGAAGACCATTTCTTTTTCTATTTTCACTTGATTTAAAAGATTAAAAAATTACTAGAAAGAAGTTCCCGAATAATAATCTTTATTTACAAGTAATTTTTATATAACCTATGGTATTGTAAACAAAATTTATTAAACAAATCAAAAAATACAGCCATTGAAAGATTACCATGACTTTTATTCAAACCATATGTCCAAACCACATTGCCCTTCACATAAGTAAACAAGGGGTGCATTCTGCTGAGATTGGAGCTCTGGCCCCTGTGTAAAAAAAACCCAGCAGAGTTCAAACTCATGTGCAAACAAAAACTACTTGAATGCTAAAGTACGGTACACATACCGACACTTAATGTTAGAACTTTAAATAGATTGGGCCAACTACCGGAGCTTACAGCATCTATGGTAGAGCAGGATATAGACATAGTATGCATAGAAGAACACAGATACCATCATTGCAAAGTAGAAATAAAATACCACAATACAGGCAATGGATGGACATTTATTTCAACATCTGCATGGAAAACTCTGTCTATGCCATCATAAGATGGGTAGTAATACTTCAGTCATTGTGTGCAAAAATCACTAATTAGCATCAAGAAAATACAACCGAGAATGATGATAGCTACAATTAATGGCAACTGCTGTACAACAATTTTCTCCTTTGACTGTCCTACAAATGCTAGCAATGAAATGAACCTCATCATCTTCTACAACGAGCTATCTTCTCTTGTCTGTAGCATTCGTAAATACAATGTTTTAATTATCAGTGGAGATATGACTACTTAAATAGGTAAAAACAAAAACAACAAATTCTGCTAACACAATTTGTCAAAAAGAAATGGGGAACATCTAACTGAATTTCTCACTTGAAAACAGACTAACATGTCTTAAGAGGAAATGGTAGAAAAGGAAAGGAAAACTATGAACCTACATCTCCATTAATAATGCTAATGCACTGATAGATTACATCATCATAAATGATAAATGGATTAATAGAGATTTGAACTGTGATGCATATGCATCTTTTGAAGGAGTGTCTTCTAATCATAAAATTGTTGCAGCAAAGATATGTCTGAGCCTATACAGGAATATGAGGTATACAATCAAAACCACACACTATGACCAGCCCTTGTTTAACAATAGAGATATTAGCAATAAATATATGTATAACACTAAGAAACAAATTCAATGCCCTTCAGGAGTTTTCCGAAACACTTACTCCAAATGACGAATACAAGAACTTCGTCAACGCCTACATGGAAGCAGCAGAAGAATGCATACCAACCAAACTAAGAGCCAAAACAAGGAGTTCCATGGAAAACATTAGCAATTTAGTAAAAAAAACAAGACGTGAAAACAGCATCCATATGTAATTAAAGGAACCCAACTAATGCTTATGCACAGAATCTAAAGAAGGCACAAAGAGAAATTAATAATGCATACCAAAAATAACAATTAGAATACATTTAAGGTCAGATCAATAAAATAAGAAATTTGGTGGAAGATAGATAGTCTTGAATACCGTGGCAGACAGTAAATGAAGTGAATAAAAGGAAAAGCACCTTGAGAGCTAAACTAAAAGCTGCCAGCCATGAAGAACAAATACACTTGTGGAAAGAACATTTAAAGAATCTGCTAGGAAAATCCCCTAAAGTTACAGATAAAACTATCATGAAGATTGTTAATAATCAATTAGACATCAAACTAAGACAGTTAACTCAAGTAGAACTTGGTGTAGTACTAACAAAAATTAAAAACAGGAAAGTTGCCAGTCTGGATAAAATACTTCCAGAAGTATGGAAGACAAGGAAATTCAGTGACTTACTGCTCCGCTGTTGCAACGCTGTATATAACCAGAACCCAATAGAAAGAAGCACAAAAGGCTGCATCCTCATTTTCCCCAAGAAAGCTGAACTCGGAATTGCCAAGAACTACCTTACTTACATAGCTGCTAAGGTTTATAATGCTCTGCTACTCAACTGTATTGAACCAGAAATTGAGAAAATTATTAGAAAGAATCAAAATGCCTTTTGGAGAAAGTGATCCACAACATCACAGATTCCGACAATCTGTCTAATCAAAGAAAGAGTTTGTGCAAAAAACCTTGAGACAACACTTATTCATAGATTTCTCCAAGGTATTTGACTCCATACACAGAGGGAAGAAGGAGTAAATACAACTAGCGTATGGTCTCCCCAAAGAAACTGTCTCAGCCATAATGATGCTCTATAAAAACATGTAAGTAAAAATTCGCTCGCCAGATGGAGACACAGATTTCTTTGACATTGTTGTTGGTGTTCCGCAAAGGAATACATTAGCCCATTATCTGTTCGTAATCTGCCTAGACTGTGTACTTCAAATGTCGATAGATCTAAGGAAAGAAAATGGATTTACACTAAAAAAGGCAAGAAGCAGACGATACTCTGCTGAAACTATTACATATGCAGTCTAAACAGATGACATACTGCTTCTTGCAAATACATTTACCTGAGCCAAATCCCTGTTGCATAGACTGAGCCAGCAGCAGAAGGCATTGGCGTCCATGTTAATGCAGACAAAATGGCGTACATGTGTTTTAATCAAAAGGGACGGAATACTTCGACATTGTTGCAGGACTACTACAAGGAGACACGCTAGCCCCATACCTCTTTATCATCTGTCTAGACTACGTGCTTAGAGCTTCAATTGACAAAATCAGAGAAAATGGCTTCGAGCTGACTAAGAAAAGAAGCAAAAGGTACCCTGCAAAAACAATCACAGACGCCGACTACGCTGATGACTTAGCGTTACTGGCGAATACGCCTAATCAAGCAGAGACACTACTGCATAGTTTGGAACGAGCGGCAGCAGGCATTGGCCTCCATGTCAATGCGCACAAAACTGAATATATATGTTACAACCAAACGGGCAACATTACCACTCTAGACGGAGCCTCTCTGAGGCTAGTGGACAAATTCACCTACCTAGGAAGTAGCGTCTCATCAACAGAAAACGACATCGACACACGACTGACGAAAGCATGGACGGCTATAGATAGGCTCTCAATAATATGGAAATCAGACCTGACCGATGAAATGAAGCGCAGTTTCTTCCAGGCAGCGGTTGTATCGATACTGCTATATGGATGCACTACATGGACGTTAACCAAACGGCTGGAGAAGAAACTTGACGGCAACTACACAAGAATGTTGAGAGCAATATTGAACAAGTCCTGGTGACAACACCCCACGAGACGCCAACTGTACGGCCACCTGCCTCCCATCATGAAAACTATACAGGTCAGACGAGCCAGACACGCCGGACACTGCTGGAGAAGCAAGGACGAGCTCGTAAGTGACATACTCCTATGGACCCCCACATATGGCCAAGCAAAAGCAGGACGACCAGCCCGAACTTACATACAGCAGCTATGTGAGGACACGGGATGTAACCCAGAAGACCTGCCGGAGGCGATGAACGATAGGGAAAAGTGGCGAGAGATGGTCAAGGATATCCGTGCTGGCGGCACGACATGATGATGATGATGATGACATATCCTCTCAAAATGCTGGTTCTCTAAAATTAGTGGACAATTTCACATACCTTAGTAGCCAGTGCTCAGCTATTGAAAGTGACATCAATATGTGCCTAGCAAAGGCATGGACTGCTATTGATAGGCTATCAATCATATGGAAGTCAAACCTATCCAGTAAAATAAAACGCCTTTTCTTCCAAGTAGCGGTTGTGTCAATTCTACTCTATGGATCTACTACATGGACACTGACTAAACGTTTAAGGAAAAATCTTGATGGGAACTGTTTAAGAATGCTTTCAGTTATATTGAACGAATCCTAGAAGTAATGTCTAATAAAACAAGAGCTGTGTAGCCATCTACCTCCCATTTTTACAGCCATCCAAATAAGACAAACAACACATGTAGGACACTGCTGGAGATGCAAGGACCAACCCATATGGACCCTTTCACACAGATGTGCCAATGTTGGCTGACCAACACAAACTTAAAACAGCTCTTTATGGACGCAGGATATAGTAGAGAAGACCTGCCAGGAGCAATGGATGATTGAAATGGATGGTGAGAGAGAGAGTCATGGATATCCATGCTGGCAGCACGATATGATGATGATGATGAGGATTAGATATTTATTTAGTGATACTGTAAATATAGCAGTTTTTTATCATAGAAATGCGCTGTAAAATGATATTACAGATTATTTTTATTCTCATAGTCTATGTAACCTGTTGAAGCGACACATCTGGATTATCCTCTTTGCAAATGACATTTTTAGGAGTTTGAATTGTTGACTAGTGCTGTCTTTGATTAATGCCAGGCCTAACCAGATGTATTTGGGATATTGCTAACTCTGCTGGTTATCTACAGGTGATTGTTGGATGTTTTTGTTGAGAGACAGGTCAATTAGATTCATTTATTGAATGTGCCTGCCCAATTTTTTGCATGTCATCATCATCATATTGCACTGGTAGCACGGATATCCCTGACCCTCTCTCGCCACTCCTCCCTATCGTTCATCGCCCTAGGTAGGTCTTCAGGACAACATCCCGTATCCTCACATAGCTGCTGAATGTACGTTCGTGCTGGTCGTCCTGCTTTTGCGCGGCCATGTGTGGGGATCCATAAGAGTACATCTCTTATGAGTTCATCTCTGCTTCTCCAGCAGTGTCCTGCATGTCTGGTTCGTCTAACTTGAATAGTTTTCGTGATAGGGGGCAGGTGGCCGTACAGTTGGTGTCTTGTGGGGTGTTGCTGCCAGGACTTGTTCAGGATTGCACGCAGCATTCTTGTGTAATGTAAACTGTGTTTATTTCAAAGCTCTGTGCTTTGACAATATAAATACTAGCAAACATGTTTGGTTCAGAAAGATTTATCTATTCTGGATTAAATTTTGCTAAACAGGGAATTCTGATAGTTTGTCAAGTGGATCAAGTCCTATGAAGAGACTCAGATGGGCAATTAGCCATGAGTAGAATTTATTATACAAATATATTAAAACTTTCATTAATTTTAATGTTCATATATAAAGTGACACAGTAAATTTTTGTGGTAGAGAGAAAATAAACCAATAATTATAGCTGTATTTTACTCCCAACTGCATTAGAACCAATTACACTAAAGCAGAGTATCACCAATTTTTATCCTCTTACTATACCTCTACTCCATTATAACCTTGTGTGACTTGAGTCATTTTTTGTCATGATAAACTTAATGTTTCCGGCATTAGGAAAAATATTTAACACTTGAACACTAATTGATATTAGTGATATCAGTTATTGGGTGAAAGAGAGGATATTTAGTTTTGTTCCTATTCACCAGGTTCAAATATTAGCTTTAATGTATCTATTGATACACTAACATTGAATAAATCGAAATGAAAGACAACACATGTGAATATGTATATATATATATAACATTTATTACATATAAGAAAAATAAGCAACATATTCCAAACAGATAAATAGAATAGATTGTTCCATAAACAAGTGGTGTGTTAAAAGATACAAAATGGTAAGAGTTTAACTTTTCTTTGAGGTTTTTATTTCAATTGTGTGATGAAATAAAATATTGCAGTTAAAGACAAAGATCTCTCTTGTTCAACAAACAGAAGTGAAAAATATGTCCACTTTGCTCCCAGAGTGGAACCAAAAGATATTTCCTGTCCTATCCAAGACTAGAACGAAAAAAAAGATTAAGAGGTCTCAATTCACATGTGACCAACAGGCAAGTCTTGTGAGAAGATGTACTCACAAATCAAATGAAAATGATTATTTTTGTCTCTTTACACACTGAATATTGCAATTTTTTTACTTTAAATTCATTGTCTTAGTTGAGGAAATAATGAAAAATGACTGACAGACATAATATGGCTATTCTACATGTATATCTTTTTTTTTGTTGTTTTTTCAGATGGATGAAAATGTTTACCATTGCCAGTTGACTGTCATCACAGACTTAATGAAGTTTCTTGAAGATTCTCATGTTTCTGTGATGAAAAGTGCTCAATTCCAAGAGCATTTAGAAAAATTCCTTAATCCTAATGATCCCAAAATAACTGCTTCTCTTGTCAAGGTGGCTTTGCAAGAATTGGAAACAACAGATGAAATTAATTTTGGTCAGCTGTTTTTAGAGGTGAGACCTTTTTTTTATTAGATTCATTAACAGATATTCAAACAGCCAAATGTATTGGGGTTATTACCTGTTGAATTTTATTTTCTATCATTCTTGTTAAAGCTTAAAAAAACCCAAAATGTTATCATACCTGACTGTATTGCAGGTTTATTGAAAATAAAAAGTCTTTTTATTAAAACCTTACTCAGAACTCATGGGATTTTAATCAAAATATATGTATTTTATTTAAGTAAAAATACTTTTTGAATATGTACCTTTTTATTTAAATACTTATTCAAATAACTTGTTTCCTGTTAACATATGCTATGTCCAATCTAGGTAAAGAACAATCAAGTTTAACTTTCTCCTAATATACAATATCATCCCTAAGTAAGTACACCCCAACCATTTCTTATAAAAAGATAAAATGGATTTTATTATTTCTGGTGGAACATTATACAATCAAAGAAGATATTATTAGGTATTGTTTATTACCAAATTCATCAGAGTTGAAAATCAGAACCCAAAAATATAAATATGTAGTTGTCCAAAAATAAGTACACTCCTTATGTAGAGTCATGTAATTCTACTTTAGGTTACAACATTACAATAATGTAGAGTTTGGTAATAAAAAATTCCTAAAGATATTTGTTTTTATACTATAATGTACCATTAGAAATAATATAATCCTGTTATCTTTGGTTTAGAAAAAATTGATTTAATCAACTAGACATCAAACTAGGATAGTTTATGCAAGAAGAACTTGACTCAGTACTAAGAAAAATTAAAAACAGGAAAGCAGCAGGGCTTGATGAAATATGCCCAGAAGTATGGGAGACAAAGGAATTTGATGACATACTGCTCCGACACTGTAATGCCGTATATAACCAGAACACAATAAACAGATGGACAAAGGGATACATCCTCCCTTTCCCTAAGAAGGGTGACCTCGGAATAGCCAAGAACTACCAAGGTATAACCCTTACATCCATAGCTGCTAAGATCTACAATACTCTACTATGAAACTGCTTAGAATAAAGAAAATACTTAGGAAGAACCAAAATGGCTTTCAAAGAAATCAATCCACAACATCACAAATTTTGACTTTCGAATTCAAGAAGGTGTACATGCAAAAAAACCTCGAGGCAACAATATTATTCGTCAACTTCTCCAAGGCATTTGACTCCATATATAGAGGGAAGATGGAACAAATATTTCTCGCCTACGGCCTCCCCAAAGAAACCGTCACAGCAATAATGATGCTATATAGAAACATGGTAGTAAAAGTTTACTCACCAGATGGAGACATAGACTTCTTCGACATTGTAGCAGGTGTGCTGCTAGGAGACACATTAGCCCCATACCTGTTTATTATCTGCCTAGACTATGTGCTTAGAACGTCTATAGGTTTGATGAAAGAAAACGGTTTCAAGATGGCCAAGGAAAGAAGCAGAAGGTACCCGCACAACAATAACAAACGCGGCCTATGCCAATCACATAGCGCTTCTGGCAAATACACCTGTCCTAGCCGAATCACTGTTACATAGACTGAAACGAGTGGCAGGTGGCATAGGCTTCCATGTCAACACAGACAAGACAGAATACATGTGCTTTAATCAAAGAGACAACATCTCCACTCTAAAGGGTGGTCCTTTGAAACTAGTAGACAACTTCACCTACTTAGGAGTGTCTCATCAACTGAGACAAACCTCAACACGTGACTAGCAAAGGCATGGACAACTATTGATAGGCTATCAATCATATGGAAATCAGACCTGACCAATAAAATGAAATGCAGTTTTTCCAACCAGTGGTCATGTCAATACTGCTATATGGATGCACCACATTGACGCTAACTAAATGTATGGAGAAAAAGCTTTACAGCAATTACACCAGAATTCTGCAAGCTGTATTGAACAAGTCTTGGAGGCAACATCCCACAAAACAGCAGCTGTACGGCCACCTACCACCCATCACGAAAACTATCCAAGTTAGATGAACCAGACATGTGGGACACTGCTGGAAAAGTAAGGACAAATTCATAAGCAATGCACTCCTGTGGACCCCTTCACATGGACGAGCAAAGGTAAGACAACCAGCTAGAACCTATATATAACAGCTCTGGGCTAATACAGGATGTAACCTGAAAGACCTCCCAGGAGTGATGAATGATAAAGACAGGTGACAAGAGAGGGTCAGTGAAATCCATGCTAGCTGCATGACATGATGATGATGATTAAATAATTTAGATGTGTATACTTATTGATGGAAAATATTGTATAAGAATTGCGGATTAAAATAACTAAATGAGACACATGTAAGAAAAAGTACAAATGTGATGAAAGCAAATTATTATTTGGCTTGATTTTAAGTTATGGTAAATGTTTTTGCTCTGCTGTATAGAAATGGAATTCACTCGAGAGATGGACAAACGTGTATATAAACCGGCTATGCATCTCCAGCCACATGATCATCTGACTCATCACTGTGTTGACTTTCTCAGCAGGTTGAGTTGAAATGTATGAAGTTGAAATGGTCCCACTAGAAAAGAACAAGGTGAAGACAAAAAGTTGAACAAATGGTTAAAGAGAGGAAAATGTTCATGGGACAAAATAACAGTTTGTGGCTATTGGCATAATGTTTAGAGTGTTCAATAATGGCCCTGGAGACTGGGTTCAATCCCAGGTCGTGTCATACCAAAGACTCAAAAAATGGTACTTGATACTGCCTTGCTTAACAGTCAGCATTATAAGGTAAGGATCAAGGGTAAAGTGGAGTGTGGTTTGAAAGTTGATTTCAATAACGTCAATGACTCAGACAATCCTGTTGCACGCGTCTCTCTACGCAACACGCCTTGTTTCAACTTTCTCCCGTTCCCTCCCTGGCTCTTTTTATAACACCTGACAGTCTCATTTGCATAGGAGTACCGAGAGTGCATTACTTTACGCGAGATAAGCAAATACAAAAGTGACTGTGTGTCATCATTTTAGCTTTTTTTTGTGAAGCGACTGAACCATACAAAACGCAGCCACACGCTAGTCAGGTAAGTCACAATTTTCCCTACATGGAACAACCCAGTAGCTCCCTCCCCTACACCTTGGTGTAGTGCTATCGAAAAGAGAGCCTTCGGGTCACCCTCGAATGCAGTTGCCAACTTTACTTAGTTCCCTTAACTAAAAGACTAAAATTTGCTAGAATTTCAGATTTCTGTATCTGTGGTCCCAGCTAATATGTCCTCTGTCTGACTCTATGTCTGTATACCTTCTGTACTTCGTTATCTGCTCCCCACTATCTCTTCTGTATCGGTTCTCTTAGCCCATCACTATATCTGTGGTCCCAGCTATCTGTGCTTCTGAGTATCTTCTATGTCTGCTTTCTATCCTTTCAAGCATCAGACTGACTCTGTTCTTCCGACTGTCCTCTGGTTGACCCTCTACATCTATCTCTTATCCCCTCTTTGCAGCAGATTAACCCAGTTCTTCATCCAGGAGTGAACATTCTTATATGTGGACTCCCTTGTCACTCATAAGCTGGATATAAATACATTACAGCTAACCAATTTCTAGAACCCTAAAAGGTGTGATTATAGAATTTTTTAAGTTATTGATTCACTTTTATCTGACATTGACGTTTTGTATGAGCAAATATGTCTCAGCCCCTATATGGACACTCACATGCACACACATATGACTATACATTGACATGGTCAACCTACAATCATACACCTGTATATACCCACATGCACATAAATAGAAACATATCTTTACTCACAGAGCTGAGTCCTTATAAAGTGTCACAAAAGGCTGCTTCCTTCCTTTCCTTAATAAAGTACTACAGAAGCATAACTCTTACTGATATAGCAGCTAAGATTTATAATGCTTTGCTTCTCAATCACTTCAAGCCAGAAATTGATAAGATTCTTTGGAATAATCAGAATGGTTTTCAGAGAGAAGTAGGAGTAGGCAGCAGAAGATATGTGAATACAAACAAAATGGATTACATGTGTTTTAATTGAAAAAGAGCTATCTCCACTTCAAATGGCAGTCCTCTGAAATTAGTTGACAAGTTCTCGTATCTCAGCGGTAGCATCTCCTATACTGAAAGTGATGTCAATATGTACCTAGGGATGGTGTATACTGCTATCGATAGGCTATTCATAATATGGAAGTCTGAGATATCTGATAAAATAAAATGGGATTACTTCCAAGCAGTGGTTGTGTCAATACTACTCTATGGATGCACCACCTGGATGCTGACAAAAAACATAGAGAAAAAGCTAGATGGGAGCTGCACAACAATGCTATGAGCTATATTGAACAAATCTTGGAAGCAACAACAGTTGTATGGCCACTTACCTCCCATCTCTAAAACCATCCAAGTGTAATCTAATTGAACGGTTCTTAGGAAATTAAATGAATAGATAGATGAATAAATAAAGCAGATAGTGGTCACTGAGTGAATGACAGCACCAGAAGTGACTAAGAGGGCCGAAGTCTAAAGTTTCATGCATGTGCGTGAGTGGAAGGGATGGTTCTGCTCCCAACATGACAGGCGGAAGTGGGGGGACAACATGTGTCCTTTGAGGAGTCAATGGCAGGATGATAAGGTGAAGAGATCAGTTGGAAACGAGCTACGAAGCTGTAAGAAGAGGAAATTTTACAAGCTCCAAATTGATCTGGGGCACCCCTGAGCGGGTGTTAGACTCTGGAGATAAGCATGTTAGCAACAAAGAAAAAAATTCAAGATCTGTGTCTACTCTTATTTTACTTCTAGGATGTGTTGCTTGTTTTTTTATTGTCTTATTGACGGTTGTCTCATGCTTTTATTCCCTTTCTCCTGGCGGCCACCTACAAATGTGCAGTCAGTAAACCTTTGTGTAGCTTGACAGAGTTCTTGCATTTGTCAATTTAGTTACCATGGCAAAATGACAACACAGTAGGTGGGTGTGACAATACCCCCTCGGCCCACCGAATACATCAACTTCTTCGAAACCATTTCAATCTTAGCCGGTGATCATCTTGTGGTTCCAATAGGGGTATCGCACATTTCTTCCTGACTACGAGAAATACAATCAAGGGAGTGGGAGGAAAGAACAAAGAACAAACGAACAATAAGGGCTTGGGTTAACTCAAGTGCAAGAAGATTAAGTTGTGGCACTCTGCATTCCTTTGTGCATCTGTAGACTAACGCTGACGTGCATCCTTCGTAAAATTTCTACTAAGCTACTAGGAATGCTAACTCATCTTGACTGGTCTTCCTTCACTGCTGGATTCTATCTCATGCCGACTGGTCTCTTCTGCTGTCCGGTGTCGACTGCCAACTGCCTCTCTACATCTCCCATCGCCAACTGACTTCTATGGGTTCCTTCTTCCAACTCTATGACTGGCGTTCCCTTCCTACTTCCGGTCGTGTTGAGATCTCGAGTCCAAACCCTTTGTCTGGTTTCACGCCAAAACAGACAAGCGGATCGTCAGCTTGGCGGACCACCTACATAGTGTCACAGTGGGTCTAGAGTTATTTTAGTGTACAAGTAAGACAAACAAGACATGTAAGACACTACTGGAGAAGCGAAAGACAAACTTAGTGATATTTTCCTATGGACCCTATCACGTCATTGTGCCAGTATTGGCTGACCAGTTAGAACTTACCTACAACAGCTTTACGCAGACATAGGATATACCTGTGAGTAGCAATGGATGATAAGGCCAGATGGAGAGAGAGAGAGAGAGAGAGAGAGAGTCAGGGAAATCCATGCCAGTGGCATGACTTGATGATGATGATGATGATTATTATTTGGTTAATCCTTGATCAAGACTGACCTCTGTAAATTCTTCAGATTTTCAATCCAAGTATGAATTGACACATCCTAATGTGATAGCAGATTGTAAGAAAACTTTCATATAATTAATGGATACCATATTTTTCAGGTTTGAATAAATTTTTCTTGTCATTACTTTTATCTTAGATAAAAATATTTACAGTTTTTAATAAAAATCTATACATTTTGAATGAAGGTAATTATAAGTGTATCCAAATGATTATTGGTTGCTTTCACTAAAAACACTCTGATGACTTATCAACTTAAGCATCTTTTTTAATTCTTTGCCAATCCATTCCTCTTGCATGAATTTCAAATCATTATAGTTTAGTATACAACATTGATTTGAATTTCCCCCTTCCTTTCTTATATTTGATCTTTTACCTCTTACTTTCTTATATTTGACCTTTTCCCCCTTACTTTTTTATATTTACTCTTTTCCCCCTTGCTTTCTTATATTTGATCTTTTCCTCCTTACTTTCTTATATTTGATCTTTTCCTCCTTACTTTCTTATATTTGATCATTTCCCCATTGCTTTCTTATATTTGATCATTTCCCCATTGCTTTCTTATATTTGATCTTTTCCCTCTTACTTTTTTATATTTGCTCTTTTCCCCCTTGCTTTCTTATATTTGATCTTTTCCTCCTTACTTTCTTATATTTGATCTTTTCCTCCTTACTTTCTTATATTTGATCATTTCCCCATTGCTTTCTTATATTTGATCATTTCCCCATTGCTTTCTTATATTTGATCTTTTCCCCCTTACTTTTTTATACTTGCTCTTTTCCCCCTTGCTTTCTTATATTTGATCTTTTCCTCCTTACTTTCTTATATTTGATCTTTTCCCCCTTACTTTCTTATATTTGATCATTTCCCCATTGCTTTCTTATATTTGATCATTTCCCCATTGCTTTCTTATATTTGATCTTTTCCCTCTTATTTTCTTATATTTGATCATTTCCCTCTTACTTTCTTATATTTGGTCTTTTCCCCCTTGCTTTCTTATATTTAGTCTTTTCCCCCTTACTTTCTTATATTTGATCTTTTCCCCCTTACTTTCTTATATTTGATCTTTTCCCCCTTACTTTCTTATATTTGATCTTTTCCCCCTTACTTTCTTATATTTGATCTTTTCCCTCTTCTTTTCTTATATTTGATCTTTTCCCTTTTATTTTCTTATATATGATCTTTTCCCTCTTACTTTCTTATATTTGATCTTTTCCCCCTTACTTTCTTATATTTGATCTTTTCCCCCTTACTTTCTTATATTTGATCTTTTCCCCCTTCCTTTCTTATATTTGATCTTTTCCCCCTTACTTTCTTATATTTGATCTTTTCCCCCTTATTTTCTTATATTTGATCTTTTCCCCCTTACTTTCTTATATTTGATCTTTTCTCTCCCTTACTTTCTTATATTTGATCTTTACCCCCTTACTTTCTTATATTTGATCTTTACCCCCTTACTTTCTTATATTTGGTCTTTTCCCCCTTACTTTCTTATATTTGGTCTTTTCCCCATTACTTTCTTATATTTGATCTTTTCCCTCTTATTTTCTTATATTTGGTCTTTTCCCCCTTACTTTCTTATATTTGATCTTTTCCCCTTACTTTCTTATATTTGATCTTTTCCCTCTTACTTTCTTATATTTGATCTTTTCCCCCTTCCTTTCTTATATTTGATATTTTCCCTCTTACTTTCTTATATTTGATATTTTCCCTCTTACTTTCTTATATTTGATCTTTTCCCTCTTACTTTCTTATATTTGATCTTTTCTCCCTTCCTTTCTTATATTTGATCTTTTCCCTCTTACTTTCTTATATTTGATCTTTTCCCTCTTACTTTCTTATATTTGATCTTTTCCCCCTTACTTTCTTATATTTGATCTTTTCCCCCTTACTTTCTTATATTTGATCTTTTCCCCCTTACTTTCTTATATTTGATCTTTTCCCCCTTACTTTCTTATATTTGGTCTTTTCCCCCTTCCTTTCTTATATTTGATCTTTTCTCTCTTACTTTCTTATATTTGATCTTTTCCCCCTTACTTTCTTATATTTGATCTTTTCCCCCTTACTTTCTTATATTTGATCTTTTCCCCCTTATTTTCTCATATTTGATCTTTTCCCCCTTACTTTCTTATATTTGATCTTTTCCCTCTTACTTTCTATTATTTGGTCTTTTCGCCCTTCCTTTCTTATATTTGATCTTTTCCCACTTATTTTCTTATATTTGGTCTTTTTCCCCTTACTTTCTTATATTTGATCTTTTCTCTCTTACTTTCTTATATTTGGTCTTTTCCCCCTTACTTTGTTATATTTGATCTTTTCCCCCTTACTTTCTTATATTTGGTCTTTTCCCCCTTACTTTCTTATATTTGGTCTTTTCCCCCTTCCTTTCTTATATTTGATCTTTTCCCCCTTACTTTCTTTTATTTGATCTTTTTCCCCTTACTTTGTTATTTTTGATCTTTTCCCCCATACTTTCTTATATTTGATCTTTTCCCCTTATTTTCTTATATTTGATCTTTTCCCCCTTACTTTCTTATATTTGATCTTTTCTCTCTTACTTTCTTATATTTGATCTTTTCCCCCTTACTTTCTTATATTTGATCTTTTCCCCCTTACTTTGTTATATTTGATCTTTTCCCCCTTACTTTCTTATATTTGATCTTTTTCCCCTTCTTTTCTTATATTTGATCTTTTCCCCCTTACTTTCTTATATTTGATCTTTTTCCCCTTCTTTTCTTATATTTGATCTTTTCCCCCTTACTTTCTTATATTTGATCTTTTCTCTCTTACTTTCTTATATTTGATCTTTTCCCCCTTACTTTCTTATATTTGATCTTTTCCCCCTTACTTTCTTATATTTGATCTTTTCCCCCTTACTTTCTTATATTTGATCATTTCCCCCTTACTTTCTTATATTTGATCATTTCCCCCTTACTTTCTTATATTTGATCTTTTTCCCCTTACTTTGTTATTTTTGATCTTTTCCCCCATACTTTCTTATATTTGATCTTTTCCCCTTATTTTCTTATATTTGATCTTTTCCCCCTTACTTTCTTATATTTGATCTTTTCTCTCTTACTTTCTTATATTTGATCTTTTCTCTCTTACTTTCTTATATTCGATCTTTTCCCCCTTACTTTCTTATATTTGATCTTTTCCCCCTTACTTTCTTATATTTGATCTTTTCTCTCTTACTTTCTTATATTTGATCTTTTCCCCCTTACTTTCTTATATTTGATCTTTTCCCCCTTACTTTCTTATATTTGATCTTTTCCCCCTTACTTTCTTATATTTGGTCTTTTCCCCCTTACTTTCTTATATTTGATCTTTTCCCCCTTACTTTCTTATATTTGATCATTTCCCCCTTACTTTCTCATATTTGATCTTTCCCCCTTACTTTCCTATATTTGATCTTTTCCCCCTTACTTTCTTATATTTGATCTTTTCTCTCTTACTTTCTTATATTTGATCTTTTCCCCCTTACTTTCTTATATTTGATCTTTTCCCTTTTATTTTCTTATATTTGATCTTTTCCCTCTTACTTTCTTATATTTGATCTTTTCCCCCTTACTTTTCTTATATTTGATCTTTTTCCCCTTATTTTCTTATATTTGATCTTTTCCCCCTTACTTTTTTATAATTGATCTTTTCCTCCTTGCTTTCTTATATTTGATCTTTTCCACCTTACTTTCTTATATTTGATCTTTTCTCTCTTACTTTCTTATATTTGATCTTTTCTCCCTTACATTCTAATATTTGGTCTTTTCCCCCTTACTTTCTTATATTTGATCTTTTCTCTCTTACTTTCTTATATTTGATCTTTTCCCCCTTACTTTCTTATATTTGATCTTTTCCCCCTTACTTTCTTATATTTGATGTTTCCCCCTTACTTTCTTATATTTGATCTTTTCCACCTTACTTTCTTATATTTGATCTTTTCCCTCTTACTTTCTTATATTTGATCTTTTCCCCCTTACTTTCTTATATTTGATCTTTTCCCCCTTACTTTCTTATATTTGATCTTTTCCCCCTTATTTTCTTATATTTGATCTTTTCCCCCTTACTTTCTTATTTTTGATCTTTTCTCTCTTACTTTCTTATATTTGGTCTTTTCCCCCTTACTTTCTTATATTTGATCTTTTCCCCCTTACTTTCTTATATTTGATCTTTTCCCCCTTACTTTCTTATATTTGATCTTTTCGCCCTTACTTTCTTATATTTGGTCTTTTCCCCCTTACTTTCTTATATTTGATCTTTTCCCCCTTACTTTCTAATATTTGATCTTTTCTCCCTTACTTTCTTATATTTGATCTTTTCCCCCTTCCTTTCTTATATTTGATCTTTTCCCCCTTACTTTCTTATATTTGATCTTTTCCCCCTTACTTTCTTATATTTGATCTTTTCCCCCTTACTTTCTTCTATTTGATCTTTTCCCCCTTATTTTCTTATATTTGATCTTTTCCCCCTTACTTTCTTCTATTTGATCTTTTCCCCCTTATTTTCTTATATTTGATCTTTTCCCCCTGAGTTTCTTATATTTGATCTTTTCCCCCTTACTTTCTTATATTTGGTCTTTTCCCCCTTCCTTTCTTATATTTGATCTTTTCTCTCTTACTTTCTTATATTTGATCTTTTCCCCCTTACTTTCTTATATTTGATCTTTTCCCCCTTACTTTCTTATATTTGATCTTTTCCCCCTTATTTTCTCATATTTGATCTTTTCCCCCTTACTTTCTTATATTTGATCTTTTCCCTCTTACTTTCTATTATTTGGTCTTTTCGCCCTTCCTTTCTAATATTTGATCTTTTCCTACTTATTTTCTTATATTTGGTCTTTTTCCCCTTACTTTCTTATATTTGATCTTTTCTCTCTTACTTTCTTATATTTGGTCTTTTCCCCCTTACTTTGTTATATTTGATCTTTTCCCCCTTACTTTCTTATAATTGGTCTTTTCCCCCTTACTTTCTTATATTTGGTCTTTTCCCCCTTCCTTTCTTATATTTGATCTTTTCCCCCTTACTTTCTTTTATTTGATCTTTTTCCCCTTACTTTGTTATTTTTGATCTTTTCCCCCATACTTTCTTATATTTGATCTTTTCCGCTTATTTTCTTATATTTGATCTTTTCCCCCTTACTTTCTTATATTTGATCTTTTCTCTCTTACTTTCTTATATTTGATCTTTTCCCCCTTGCTTTCTTATATTTGATCTTTTCCCCCTTACTTTCTTATATTTGATCTTTTCCCCCTTACTTTCTTATATTTGATCTTTTTCCCCTTCTTTTCTTATATTTGATCTTTTCCCCCTTACTTTCTTATATTTGATCATTTTCCCCTTCTTTTCTTATATTTGATCTTTTCCCCCTTACTTTCTTATATTTGATCTTTTCTCTCTTACTTTCTTATATTTGATCTTTTCCCCCTTACTTTCTTATATTTGATCTTTTCCCCCTTACTTTCTTATATTTAATCTTTTCCCCCTTACTTTCTTATATTTGATCATTTCCCCCTTACTTTCTTATATTTGATCATTTCCCCCTTACTTTCTTATATTTGATCTTTTTCCCCTTACTTTGTTATTTTTTATCTTTTCCCCCATACTTTCTTATATTTGATCTTTTCCCCTTATTTTCTTATATTTGATCTTTTCCCCCTTACTTTCTTATATTTGATCTTTTCTCTCTTACTTTCTTATATTTGATCTTTTCTCTCTTAATTTCTTATATTCGATCTTTTCCCCCTTACTTTCTTATATTTGATCTTTTCCCCCTTACTTTCTTATATTTGATCTTTTCTCTCTTACTTTCTTATATTTGATCTTTTCCCCCTTACTTTCTTATATTTGATCTTTTCCCCCTTACTTTCTTATATTTGATCTTTTCCCCCTTACTTTCTTATATTTGGTCTTTTCCCCCTTACTTTCTTATATTTGATCTTTTCCCCCTTACTTTCTTATATTTGATCATTTCCCCCTTACTTTCTCATATTTGATCTTTTCCCCCTTACTTTCCTATATTTGATCTTTTCCCCCTTACTTTCTTATATTTGATCTTTTCTCTCTTACTTTCTTATATTTGATCTTTTCCCCCTTACTTTCTTATATTTGATCTTTTCCCTCTTACTTTCTTATATTTGATCTTTTCCCTCTTACTTTCTTATATTTGATCTTTTCCCCTTATTTTCTTATATTTGATCTTTTCCCCCTTACTTTTTTATAATTGATCTTTTCCTCCTTGCTTTCTTATATTTGATCTTTTCCCCCTTACTTTCTTATATTTGATCTTTTCGCCCTTACTTTCTTATATTTGGTCTTTTCCCCCTTACTTTCTTATATTTGATCTTTTCCCCCTTACTTTCTAATATTTGATCTTTTCTCCCTTACTTTCTTATATTTGATCTTTTCCCCCTTCCTTTCTTATATTTGATCTTTTCCCCCTTACTTTCTTATATTTGATCTTTTCCCCCTTACTTTCTTATATTTGATCTTTTCCCCCTTACTTTCTTCTATTTGATCTTTTCCCCCTTATTTTCTTATATTTGATCTTTTCCCCCTTACTTTCTTCTATTTGATCTTTTCCCCCTTATTTTCTTATATTTGATCTTTTCCCCCTGAGTTTCTTATATTTGATCTTTTCCCCCTTACTTTCTTATATTTGGTCTTTTCCCCCTTCCTTTCTTATATTTGATCTTTTCTCTCTTACTTTCTTATATTTGATCTTTTCCCCCTTACTTTCTTATATTTGATCTTTTCCCCCTTACTTTCTTATATTTGATCTTTTCCCCCTTATTTTCTCATATTTGATCTTTTCCCCCTTACTTTCTTATATTTGATCTTTTCCCTCTTACTTTCTATTATTTGGTCTTTTCGCCCTTCCTTTCTAATATTTGATCTTTTCCTACTTATTTTCTTATATTTGGTCTTTTTCCCCTTACTTTCTTATATTTGATCTTTTCTCTCTTACTTTCTTATATTTGGTCTTTTCCCCCTTACTTTGTTATATTTGATCTTTTCCCCCTTACTTTCTTATAATTGGTCTTTTCCCCCTTACTTTCTTATATTTGGTCTTTTCCCCCTTCCTTTCTTATATTTGATCTTTTCCCCCTTACTTTCTTTTATTTGATCTTTTTCCCCTTACTTTGTTATTTTTGATCTTTTCCCCCATACTTTCTTATATTTGATCTTTTCCGCTTATTTTCTTATATTTGATCTTTTCCCCCTTACTTTCTTATATTTGATCTTTTCTCTCTTACTTTCTTATATTTGATCTTTTCCCCCTTGCTTTCTTATATTTGATCTTTTCCCCCTTACTTTCTTATATTTGATCTTTTCCCCCTTACTTTCTTATATTTGATCTTTTTCCCCTTCTTTTCTTATATTTGATCTTTTCCCCCTTACTTTCTTATATTTGATCATTTTCCCCTTCTTTTCTTATATTTGATCTTTTCCCCCTTACTTTCTAATATTTGATCTTTTCTCTCTTACTTTCTTATATTTGATCTTTTCCCCCTTACTTTCTTATATTTGATCTTTTCCCCCTTACTTTCTTATATTTAATCTTTTCCCCCTTACTTTCTTATATTTGATCATTTCCCCCTTACTTTCTTATATTTGATCATTTCCCCCTTACTTTCTTATATTTGATCTTTTTCCCCTTACTTTGTTATTTTTTATCTTTTCCCCCATACTTTCTTATATTTGATCTTTTCCCCTTATTTTCTTATATTTGATCTTTTCCCCCTTACTTTCTTATATTTGATCTTTTCTCTCTTACTTTCTTATATTTGATCTTTTCTCTCTTAATTTCTTATATTCGATCTTTTCCCCCTTACTTTCTTATATTTGATCTTTTCCCCCTTACTTTCTTATATTTGATCTTTTCTCTCTTACTTTCTTATATTTGATCTTTTCCCCCTTACTTTCTTATATTTGATCTTTTCCCCCTTACTTTCTTATATTTGATCTTTTCCCCCTTACTTTCTTATATTTGGTCTTTTCCCCCTTACTTTCTTATATTTGATCTTTTCCCCCTTACTTTCTTATATTTGATCATTTCCCCCTTACTTTCTCATATTTGATCTTTTCCCCCTTACTTTCCTATATTTGATCTTTTCCCCCTTACTTTCTTATATTTGATCTTTTCTCTCTTACTTTCTTATATTTGATCTTTTCCCCCTTACTTTCTTATATTTGATCTTTTCCCTCTTACTTTCTTATATTTGATCTTTTCCCTCTTACTTTCTTATATTTGATCTTTTCCCCTTATTTTCTTATATTTGATCTTTTCCCCCTTACTTTTTTATAATTGATCTTTTCCTCCTTGCTTTCTTATATTTGATCTTTTCCACCTTACTTTCTTATATTTGATCTTTCTCTCTTACTTTCTTATATTTGATCTTTTCTCCCTTACATTCTTATATTTGGTCTTTTCCCCCTTACTTTCTTATATTTGATCTTTTCTCTCTTACTTTCTTATATTTGATCTTTTCCCCCTTACTTTCTTATATTTGATCTTTTCCCTTTTATTTTCTTATATTTGATCTTTTCCCTCTTACTTTCTTATATTTGATCTTTTCCCCCTTACTTTTCTTATATTTGATCTTTTTCCCCTTATTTTCTTATATTTGATCTTTTCCCCCTTACTTTTTTATAATTGATCTTTTCCTCCTTGCTTTCTTATATTTGATCTTTTCCACCTTACTTTCTTATATTTGATCTTTTCTCTCTTACTTTCTTATATTTGATCTTTTCTCCCTTACATTCTAATATTTGGTCTTTTCCCCCTTACTTTCTTATATTTGATCTTTTCTCTCTTACTTTCTTATATTTGATCTTTTCCCCCTTACTTTCTTATATTTGATCTTTTCCCCCTTACTTTCTTATATTTGATGTTTCCCCCTTACTTTCTTATATTTGATCTTTTCCACCTTACTTTCTTATATTTGATCTTTTCCCTCTTACTTTCTTATATTTGATCTTTTCCCCCTTACTTTCTTATATTTGATCTTTTCCCCCTTACTTTCTTATATTTGATCTTTTCCCCCTTATTTTCTTATATTTGATCTTTTCCCCCTTACTTTCTTATTTTTGATCTTTTCTCTCTTACTTTCTTATATTTGGTCTTTTCCCCCTTACTTTCTTATATTTGATCTTTTCCCCCTTACTTTCTTATATTTGATCTTTTCCCCCTTACTTTCTTATATTTGATCTTTTCGCCCTTACTTTCTTATATTTGGTCTTTTCCCCCTTACTTTCTTATATTTGATCTTTTCCCCCTTACTTTCTAATATTTGATCTTTTCTCCCTTACTTTCTTATATTTGATCTTTTCCCCCTTCCTTTCTTATATTTGATCTTTTCCCCCTTACTTTCTTATATTTGATCTTTTCCCCCTTACTTTCTTATATTTGATCTTTTCCCCCTTACTTTCTTCTATTTGATCTTTTCCCCCTTATTTTCTTATATTTGATCTTTTCCCCCTTACTTTCTTCTATTTGATCTTTTCCCCCTTATTTTCTTATATTTGATCTTTTCCCCCTGAGTTTCTTATATTTGATCTTTTCCCCCTTACTTTCTTATATTTGGTCTTTTCCCCCTTCCTTTCTTATATTTGATCTTTTCTCTCTTACTTTCTTATATTTGATCTTTTCCCCCTTACTTTCTTATATTTGATCTTTTCCCCCTTACTTTCTTATATTTGATCTTTTCCCCCTTATTTTCTCATATTTGATCTTTTCCCCCTTACTTTCTTATATTTGATCTTTTCCCTCTTACTTTCTATTATTTGGTCTTTTCGCCCTTCCTTTCTAATATTTGATCTTTTCCTACTTATTTTCTTATATTTGGTCTTTTTCCCCTTACTTTCTTATATTTGATCTTTTCTCTCTTACTTTCTTATATTTGGTCTTTTCCCCCTTACTTTGTTATATTTGATCTTTTCCCCCTTACTTTCTTATAATTGGTCTTTTCCCCCTTACTTTCTTATATTTGGTCTTTTCCCCCTTCCTTTCTTATATTTGATCTTTTCCCCCTTACTTTCTTTTATTTGATCTTTTTCCCCTTACTTTGTTATTTTTGATCTTTTCCCCCATACTTTCTTATATTTGATCTTTTCCGCTTATTTTCTTATATTTGATCTTTTCCCCCTTACTTTCTTATATTTGATCTTTTCTCTCTTACTTTCTTATATTTGATCTTTTCCCCCTTGCTTTCTTATATTTGATCTTTTCCCCCTTACTTTCTTATATTTGATCTTTTCCCCCTTACTTTCTTATATTTGATCTTTTTCCCCTTCTTTTCTTATATTTGATCTTTTCCCCCTTACTTTCTTATATTTGATCATTTTCCCCTTCTTTTCTTATATTTGATCTTTTCCCCCTTACTTTCTTATATTTGATCTTTTCTCTCTTACTTTCTTATATTTGATCTTTTCCCCCTTACTTTCTTATATTTGATCTTTTCCCCCTTACTTTCTTATATTTAATCTTTTCCCCCTTACTTTCTTATATTTGATCATTTCCCCCTTACTTTCTTATATTTGATCATTTCCCCCTTACTTTCTTATATTTGATCTTTTTCCCCTTACTTTGTTATTTTTTATCTTTTCCCCCATACTTTCTTATATTTGATCTTTTCCCCTTATTTTCTTATATTTGATCTTTTCCCCCTTACTTTCTTATATTTGATCTTTTCTCTCTTACTTTCTTATATTTGATCTTTTCTCTCTTAATTTCTTATATTCGATCTTTTCCCCCTTACTTTCTTATATTTGATCTTTTCCCCCTTACTTTCTTATATTTGATCTTTTCTCTCTTACTTTCTTATATTTGATCTTTTCCCCCTTACTTTCTTATATTTGATCTTTTCCCCCTTACTTTCTTATATTTGATCTTTTCCCCCTTACTTTCTTATATTTGGTCTTTTCCCCCTTACTTTCTTATATTTGATCTTTTCCCCCTTACTTTCTTATATTTGATCATTTCCCCCTTACTTTCTCATATTTGATCTTTTCCCCCTTACTTTCCTATATTTGATCTTTTCCCCCTTACTTTCTTATATTTGATCTTTTCTCTCTTACTTTCTTATATTTGATCTTTTCCCCCTTACTTTCTTATATTTGATCTTTTCCCTCTTACTTTCTTATATTTGATCTTTTCCCTCTTACTTTCTTATATTTGATCTTTTCCCCTTATTTTCTTATATTTGATCTTTTCCCCCTTACTTTTTTATAATTGATCTTTTCCTCCTTGCTTTCTTATATTTGATCTTTTCCACCTTACTTTCTTATATTTGATCTTTCTCTCTTACTTTCTTATATTTGATCTTTTCTCCCTTACATTCTTATATTTGGTCTTTTCCCCCTTACTTTCTTATATTTGATCTTTTCTCTCTTACTTTCTTATATTTGATCTTTTCCCCCTTACTTTCTTATATTTGATCTTTTCCCCCTTACTTTCTTATATTTGATGTTTCCCCCTTACTTTCTTATATTTGATCTTTTCCACCTTACTTTCTTATATTTGATCTTTTCTCTCTTACTTTCTTATATTTGATCTTTTCCCCCTTACTTTCTTATATTTGATCTTTTCCCCCTTACTTTCTTATATTTGATCTTTTCCCCCTTATTTTCTTATATTTGATCTTTTCCCCCTTACTTTCTTATATTTGATCTTTTCCCCCTTACTTTCTTATATTTGATCTTTTCGCCCTTACTTTCTTATATTTGGTCTTTTCCCCCTTACTTTCTTATATTTGATCTTTTCCCCCTTACTTTCTAATATTTGATCTTTTCCCCCTTACTTTCTTATATTTGATCTTTTCCCCCTTCCTTTCTTATATTTGATCTTTTCCCCCTTACTTTCTTATATTTGATCTTTTCCCCCTTACTTTCTTATATTTGATCTTTTCCCCCTTATTTTCTTATATTTGATCTTTTCCCCCTTACTTTCTTATATTTGATCTTTTCTCTCCCTTACTTTCTTATATTTGATCTTTTCCCCCTTACTTTCTTATATTTGATCTTTTCCCCCTTACTTTCTTATATTTGGTCTTTTCCCCCTTCCTTTCTTATATTTGATCTTTTCTCTCTTACTTTCTTATATTTGATCTTTTCCCCCTGACTTTCTTATATTTGATCTTTTCCCTCTTACTTTCTTTTATTTGGTCTTTTCGCCCTTACTTTCTTATGTTTGATCTTTTCCCCCTTACTTTCTTATATTTGATCTTTTCCCCTTTACTGTCTTATATTTGATCTTTTCCCCCTTACTTTCTTATATTTGATCTTTTCCCCCTTACTTTCTTATATTTGATCTTTTCCCCCTTATTTTCTTATATTTGATCTTTTCCCCCTTACTTTCTTATATTTGATCTTTTCCCTCGTACTTTCTTATATTTGATCTTTTCCCCCTTACTTTCTTATATTTGATCTTTTCCCCCTTACTTTCTTATATTTGGTCTTCTCCCCATTACTTTCTTATATTTGATCTTTTCCCTCTTATTTTCTTATATTTGATCTTTTCCCCCTTACTTTCTTATATTTGATCTTTTCCCCCTTACTTTCTTATATTTGATCTTTTCCCTTTTTTTTTCTTATATTTGATCTTTTCCCCCTTACTTTCTTATATTTGGTCTTTACCCCCTAACTTTGTTATATTTGATCTTTTCCCCTTTACTTTCTTTATATTTGATCTTTTCCCCCTTACTTTCTTATATTTGATCTTTTCTCTCTTACTTTCTTATATTTGATCTTTTCCCTTTTTTTTTTCTTATATTTGATCTTTTCCCCCTTATTTTCTTATATTTGATCTTTTCGCCCTTACTTTCTTATATTTGATCTTTTCCCCCTTACTTTCTTATATTTGATCTTTTCCCCCTTATTTTCTTATATTTGATCTTTGCCCTTTTTTTTTCTTATATTTGATCTTTTCCCTTTTTTTTTTCTTATATTTGATCTTTTCCCCCTTACTTTCTTATATTTGGTCTTTTCCCCCTTCCTTTCTTATATTTGATCTTTTCCCCCTTACTTTCTTATATTTGATCTTTTCCCCCTTACTTTCTTATATTTGATCTTTTCCCCCTTACTTTCTTATATTTGATCTTTTCCCCCTTATTTTCTTATATTTGATCTTTTCCCCCTTACTTTCTTATATTTGATCGTTTCCCTCTTACTTTCTTTTATTTGGTCTTTTCGCCCTTACTTTCTTATATTTGATCTTTTCCCCCTTACTTTCTTATATTTGATCTTTTCCCCTTTACTTCCTTATATTTGATCTTTTCCCCCTTCCTTTCTTATATTTGATCTTTTCCCACTTATTTTCTTATATTTGGTCTTTTTCCCCTTACTTTCTTATATTTGATCTTTTCTCTCTTACTTTCTTATATTTGGTCTTTTCCCCCTTACTTTGTTATATTTGATCTTTTCCCCCTTACTTTCTTATATTTGGTCTTTTCCCCCTTACTTTCTTATATTTGGTCTTTTCCCCCTTCCTTTCTTATATTTGATCTTTTCCCCCTTACTTTCTTTTATTTGATCTTTTCCCCCTTACTTTCTTATATTTGATCTTTTTCCCCTTATTTTCTTATATTTGATCTTTTCCCCCTTACTTTCTTATATTTGATCTTTTCTCTCTTACTTTCTTATATTTGATCTTTTCTCTCTTACTTTCTTATATTTGATCTTTTCCCCCTTACTTTCTTATATTTGATCTTTTTCCCCTTATTTTCTTATATTTGATCTTTTCCCCCTTACTTTCTTATATTTGATCTTTTTCCCCTTCTTTTCTTATATTTGATCTTTTCCCCCTTACTTTCTTATATTTGATCTTTTCTCTCTTACTTTGTTATATTTGATCTTTTCCCCCTTACTTTCTTATATTTGATCTTTTCCCCCTTACTTTCTTATATTTGATCTTTTTCCCCTTCTTTTCTTATATTTGATCTTTTCCCCCTTACTTTCTTATATTTGATCTTTTTCCCCTTCTTTTCTTATATTTGATCTTTTCCCCCTTACTTTCTTATATTTGATCTTTTCTCTCTTACTTTCTTATATTTGATCTTTTCCCCCTTACTTTCTTATATTTGATCTTTTCCCCCTTACTTTCTTATATTTGATCTTTTCCCCCTTACTTTCTTATATTTGATCTTTTCCGTCTTACTTTCTTATATTTGATCTTTTCCCCCTTACTTTCTTATATTTGATCATTTCCCCCTTACTTTCTTATATTTGATCTTTTTCCCCTTACTTTGTTATTTTTGATCTTTTCCCCTATACTTTCTTATATTTGATCTTTTCCCCTTATTTTCTTATATTTGATCTTTTCCCCCTTACTTTCTTATATTTTATCTTTTCTCTCTTACTTTCTTATATTTGATCTTTTCTCTCTTACTTTCTTATATTTGATCTTTTCCCCCTTACTTTCTTATATTTGATCTTTTCCCCCTTACTTTCTTATATTTGATCTTTTCTCTCTTACTTTCTTATATTTGATCTTTTCCCCCTTACTTTCTTATATTTGATCTTTTCCCCCTTACTTTCTTATATTTGATCTTTTCTCTCTTACTTTCTTATATTTGATCTTTTCTCTCTTACTTTTCTTATATTTGATCTTTTCCCCCTTACTTTCTTATATTTGATCTTTTCCCCCTTACTTTCTTATATTTGATCTTTTCTCTCTTACTTTCTTATATTTGATCTTTTCCCCTTACTTTCTTATATTTGATCTTTTCCCCCTTACTTTCTTATATTTGATCTTTTCCCCCTTATTTTCTTATATTTGATCTTTTCCCCCTTACTTTCTTATATTTGATCTTTTCCCTCGTACTTTCTTATATTTGATCTTTTCCCCCTTACTTTCTTATATTTGATCTTTTCCCCCTTACTTTCTTATATTTGGTCTTCTCCCCATTACTTTCTTATATTTGATCTTTTCCCTCTTATTTTCTTATATTTGATCTTTTCCCCCTTACTTTCTTATATTTGATCTTTTCCCCCTTACTTTCTTATATTTGATCTTTTCCCTTTTTTTTTCTTATATTTGATCTTTTCCCCCTTACTTTCTTATATTTGGTCTTTACCCCCTAACTTTGTTATATTTGATCTTTTCCCCTTTACTTTCTTTATATTTGATCTTTTTCCCCTTACTTTCTTATATTTGATCTTTTCTCTCTTACTTTCTTATATTTGATCTTTTCCCTTTTTTTTTTCTTATATTTGATCATTTCCCCCTTATTTTCTTATATTTGATCTTTTCGCCCTTACTTTCTTATATTTGATCTTTTCCCCCTTACTTTCTTATATTTGATCTTTTCCCCCTTATTTTCTTATATTTGATCTTTGCCCTTTTTTTTTCTTATATTTGATCTTTTCCCTTTTTTTTTTCTTATATTTGATCTTTTCCCCCTTACTTTCTTATATTTGGTCTTTTCCCCCTTCCTTTCTTATATTTGATCTTTTCCCCCTTACTTTCTTATATTTGATCTTTTCCCCCTTACTTTCTTATATTTGATCTTTTCCCCCTTACTTTCTTATATTTGATCTTTTCCCCCTTATTTTCTTATATTTGATCTTTTCCCCCTTACTTTCTTATATTTGATCTTTTCCCTCTTACTTTCTTTTATTTGGTCTTTTCGCCCTTACTTTCTTATATTTGATCTTTTCCCCCTTACTTTCTTATATTTGATCTTTTCCCCTTTACTTCCTTATATTTGATCTTTTCCCCCTTCCTTTCTTATATTTGATCTTTTCCCACTTATTTTCTTATATTTGGTCTTTTTCCCCTTACTTTCTTATATTTGATCTTTTCTCTCTTACTTTCTTATATTTGGTCTTTTCCCCCTTACTTTGTTATATTTGATCTTTTCCCCTTACTTTCTTATATTTGGTCTTTTCCCCCTTACTTTCTTATATTTGGTCTTTTCCCCCTTCCTTTCTTATATTTGATCTTTTCCCCCTTACTTTCTTTTATTTGATCTTTTCCCCCTTACTTTCTTATATTTGATCTTTTTCCCCTTATTTTCTTATATTTGATCTTTTCCCCCTTACTTTCTTATATTTGATCTTTTCTCTCTTACTTTCTTATATTTGATCTTTTCTCTCTTACTTTCTTATATTTGATCTTTTCCCCCTTACTTTCTTATATTTGATCTTTTTCCCTTATTTTCTTATATTTGATCTTTTCCCCTTACTTTCTTATATTTGATCTTTTTCCCCTTCTTTTCTTATATTTGATCTTTTCCCCCTTACTTTCTTATATTTGATCTTTTCTCTCTTACTTTGTTATATTTGATCTTTTCCCCTTACTTTCTTATATTTGATCTTTTCCCCTTACTTTCTTATATTTGATCTTTTTCCCCTTCTTTTCTTATATTTGATCTTTTCCCCCTTACTTTCTTATATTTGATCTTTTTCCCCTTCTTTTCTTATATTTGATCTTTTCCCCCTTACTTTCTTATATTTGATCTTTTCTCTCTTACTTTCTTATATTTGATCTTTTCCCCCTTACTTTCTTATATTTGATCTTTTCCCCCTTACTTTCTTATATTTGATCTTTTC